>JAGPOW010001296.1:137881849-137934546 GCA_030014935.1 Caiman crocodilus
GGTTGAAATCCCTGCCCGGAGGGATTCTCCAGCCGCCTCTCAGGCTGGCACAGACAGACGCTTGTGCAGGAGGGCGCCCAGGGTGGCAATTCTGCCACAACCCCGACCTGGACGTAGCTTGAGTTCTCCAGCTCTCTCTGGCATGATGCTAACGAAGGCTGAAATGATCCTGGGGTTTGGGCAACAGCGTGATGCTTACATGACAGTGCAAGACAGTTTGCTAATGTTGGCCAAGAGGGCGTCCATCAGTCTGGGGGTTTGACAAGCAAAACATGCTGTCTGTTGGATAACCACGGGCCGAGTGGTTTCGGCGCCCCCTCACCAACATGCCTCTGGGGAAGGCAGTATCCGCCAAGTGCTGCAAACCTAGGAAGTGGAAACCACGTATTGCACAAAGACGAATGCACCACGCAGCCAGGCCATTGGCGTCAGTGATGCAGCGTGGGCCGTGTCGGGGAGAGAGGCACGATTTACCTGTCTCTTGGAAAAGGCCTTTTATTACTGGTTCTTGGAGTCCCTGGGATGCCCGTAACAATAGCAAAGGCAGATATGAAGGCTCTCCGTGATGTGTAGCACGACAAACAGCGCAGCTGACGCCTCGGCCAAAGCAGAGGCCGACAGTACGCGTGTGGGAAGAGAAATGGTTATTAATAACACTCCAGCAGTGCAGGATTTCCAATGGACCCATATGCTGGCACTGGCTGTAAAACAGTTAGGGTCTGGGGTTTCTAAGAGGGTACAGAAAAACCCAGGGTAGGAGAGACTGTGTGTGTTGAGGGGGACACGGGGAGGGGATGCTCTGAGCCTCGTCGTTCCAGGGGAGCAAAACTGAATTTCAAACGACCATCAGAGCAACAGCAAGCAAAGCAAGTGGCATCGTCTGTTCTCTGTTAAAAGAAACGTGGCATTTCTGCTTTATTTCCAGCACGCAGGCAGGTCTCGGTGACAGCAGTTGCTCCTTGTGTTTGGGCTTCGGCAGCTGCGACAGGTGACCGTCACTTAGTTGGCGCAGCTGTCGCTTGGCTGCAGTGACGGGGGCCGGTGCAGCTTTTCTCCCGCAGATCACAAGCGCTGTGTTCCTAATCCAAGAAGCGAGCCCAGTGGCAAAAGAAGGGCCTGTGATTTTTATGCCTGGAAACATTCGTCTGGGAAACAGGTGGGCAGAGGGAGATCAAGAGTTGGTCGTAAAGGTTAGCTTGCTCCAGAGAAGCAGGAGGGAGGCATTGACGGGGGCCCGGGTAGCATGAGGCCAGCATCTTCTTAGCGAGCTGTAGGGATATCAGCCCTTGGGGGAGGACAGCGATGTGTTTTTCTAACCCTGGATGTGACGGTAACACCTCTGCAAGGACTCCTTGAATTATTTAAAGGGCAGTGCCTTTTTTATTTTCCTTTCTTAAAAAATAAAAAAAGCTTTCAATGTGATTTGTGCTACAGGAAGAAGTGGAGAGGGAGGTCGTTTTAAAACAAGTTCTTGTCCTCATTAACAATAGAAACAGCAAGGGGCCAGGAAACAGCAATCAGTACATCTCTCGCTGCAAAAGCTGCCGGGTTGACTCTGTCTGGATTGATTTTTATCCCCCATTTTCCTACTAGCATTTGGATTTTGCAGGAAAGGCTTTGTAGGAGTAGTGGGAAGAGAAATGGCCTGAACGTGAGGGAGGTCAGTTAACCTCAGAGAAGGTTGCCACCTTGGTAGGAATATCTCCTGTTCTGGGTGGGGGGAGATGAGGAGGTGGAAGTTTTGATCTCTGAAGGAGTAATCAGATTAAAAAGATGATGCTGAGAAATAAAGGTTGATCACACCAACGTTATACACAAGCGCTTAGCTCAGTGTTTCTGCACCTCCGTAGACTCAGTGCACCCCTCGCTCAACTCGAGACACTCCTTGGAAAATGCCAGCTCTTAGTTTTCACTCGTTTCTTTGCTGTGGAAAAATACTAGTGCACTTCTTCAGTTTTAAAGAACTCCAAAAGGTCGTAGCAGTGAGCGTGTTTTTGACCCGATAGCTTCCTATTTGAAATATCTGGGTTTATGTTGTGATTCACGTGCACAGCTCAGTGCAAATAGCGCGTTGCATCCCGCGGCACCTTTAAAGGGGTGTCTCAGTACTCCAGCGTGCCCTGATGCACGGGTTAAGAGTCGTGGCCTCAGGTGATCTACTTCAGGCACTTGCATGATCTGTTTTACCCCCTGAGCTGAGCATTCAAAAGCAGAACTGAGACACGTTGCTTCCGCATCCAGGCTCGAACGCCGCGCCATGGTTGTGCATAGAATACAGTCGCCTGCCAGGGGCTTCCACTTCCACATGCAGGTGTCAGCAATCAGCAAACAAATGTGTCAGGTTTTTAAAGGCAGAAAAGTTGATCTAAGATGAAAAGAAACACGAAGGAGGGGGATAAAAAAACCCCAGAAACCTTTGTGTGAGGAGCAGCTATCCCAGCCATTTGTCTACATCAGAAACAAAGGTAAATATTGGATTGTCAGCCTGAAATGCAACTCTATGCCTTTGCTCCTGTCTGCAAATGGAAGCAATTAGGGGGGGAAAAAAATGTCTTGAGTTTTTCACAGGAAGCTGCTGCTTTTTACCGTAAACCCCACTGGTAGCATGAATGCTCTCCAGTCCTCAAGTAGCAGATTGGTTTACCCTGTCAGTCGGATCTCGTTAGAAACAGCAATGCTTCATCCCTGGTAATCTGCTAGGATGCAACAGATACTTGTGCCGCGCGCCGCATTCGAGGGTCGCCGCTCATCACTCTTCTGTGCCGCTTAAATCGCACACTTCACAGATGCCTCTCTCTCTTAATTAGATTAAGGCAAGAAGATGAGTTCTTCACCTGTCAATATAATGGCATCAGGGCAGTGGTAATGTTTCAATAAGAAAGCGTGGAGCAGGCAGGGGAGGACATCTCATGAGCCGAGGTGTTGGAGGATGGGTGCGTTAGCATCAGCACGAGAGAAAGGTCACCAGGTCTAGGCAGATTAGCAGAGAGGGTGTTGAGCAGCACAGAGAAATGAGCAGGCTTGGTTCTTTGGTTTAATCAGAGGTATCGTCTCAATATATATCTCCATATATACATGGGTAGAGGTATTGCTCTTGGCAATGGGTAGAGGTGATATCTTTTTATTAGACAAACTAAATAGTTGAGGAAAAATTCTTTGCAAGCATCCAGGCACAAACGCTCTTTACCAGGCATAAGGAGACGCTGCTGGTGTAATGTATTCTCCAAGGTGGAAAAGAAACTAATTTACAGGAAGCATGTTTGGGAAATGCAAATGAGTGGAAGTTGGGGAAGACACTGGGTAGAGATGGCGGGGAAGGGAGGGAGATGTGTGAAGGAATGCAAGAGATGAGCAATGTAAAACTCTAGGCCTTTCGGTTCAAAGATGATACCTTTTATTAAACAAATCACAAAAAAAATTATCTTTCTTTGCAAAAGGCAATCACGACGTGTAGTAGAGATGATATCTTTTATTAAACCAACAAGATTTTTGCAAAAAAAAAAAAATCTTTAATTGCAAGCCTTAGGGCACAAACACCCTTCTTCAGGCTGAGGACAAATCCAAGATGGTAAAAATCCTCTTGAGTAGAAAATAAGCATAATTTTTCACCTGGGTACTCAGCCTCAAAGTTCCCCTGTGCATAATAAAGTTTATTTTCTACCTAAGAAGATTTTTACCATCTTGGAGTAAAGTTTTTTACAGTGTTTTGTTTTGGTTTTTTGGCAAAAATCTTGTTGGTCTAATAAAAGATCTCATCTCTACCACGAGTCCTGATTGTCTTTTCTTCTAGACCAGTACAGCTACAACCTGGATACCTGCAAAGAAAGATGATTTTTTTTGCAGTTTCTTAGTTGGTGTAATAAAAGGCATCATCTCTGAACCAAGAGGTCTAGAGTTTTGCATTTCCTTGCGTCTCAGACCAAGACGGGCTACCAAATGCATCCCTGAGAAATGAGCCAAGTGTTTGAGATTCAAGTAGGGAAAATAGTCAGGTTCCTCCAGAAAAGGGAAGGGCTGAGGGAGCCAAGCCCAAGACAGGAGTAGCGGAGTAGAGAATGAATGAGAGTGAGAGAGATCAGTCATCTCATGGAGCAGAATATGATCTGCAGGTTTGACCAAAGGGGTTGGGACACCTGGGTTTTAGTCCTAGATCTGCCATGGGCTCCTTAGCAATCCTAGACAGATCCATTAAAGTGTCTCTGCCTCCCTTGCAGTCTGTGAAACAGAGGTGACCATACTGGAACAACTGAACCGATGCTCCCCTGGGACTTCACATCTGTCCCTGCGCTGAGGCTCTGGAGCAAGTGATAGCGCTCTACTTAATCTCACACCCCACGCACCTTTTCCGCCCAAAAATCAGCTCTCCAAAACTGGGGTGCATGTCTGACGCAGGGAAGCTGATTTTCCTTTGCTGGAATAGAAGCAGGGAGGCACTGCTGCATGGTGGCTGCTGTGCTGTCCCAGGGAGGGAGGGGGCAGAGCTGCTGTGTTCACCCTCTCGCAGACACAGCTGCTGCAGCCAGGATTTCCTGCCGTCCATGTTCAGCCACGTCTGGAAAAATCTTTTCTTCTTCGTATTGCCTTCCCAGAACAAGGTGCGTGTTTTATATGGGGGCATGCGGCACGCAAAAAAAAGTGATGGTACCAAGAAGAGTTACAGGCCTTATTGCTGCAGAAGCCACCGCTCCCTACCGTCTGGGATGCATGATCGGTACAGGGTAATGGACATGCAGTTGAGCACTTTTGCTCCATCCAGTGGACGATAGTGATGTATATGCGGGTGCTCAAGGATCAGTTAATTGTAATATTTTCCTTGCGTGACAGGTATGATCTCAAGCTGCAAATCCAGTGCGTTATTGTGGTGGTTATATCCATCCTGCATCCAGAACTTGAGCTGTGATTTCTGGGGGAAGGTCTGACTTTTATTCAGCCTTCCCAAAAAGCGAAAGCTGTAGTTCTCAGGAACGGATCAGCCTTTTTTGCATTTTGGATACTGAGGCATGATTCGGAGACATCGTCTCAGTTCTGCATTTTAATGAAGAGCAGCCTACCCAGACTTGCACTGTGATTTTGTTGGCTCACGTATAAGTCAGGAAACAGCTGAGAGAATTGGCTAATCCTTCCTGTGCGAGGGAATGCAGTGAGCTCCCGAGTACAGAACAGCAGCAACCGTGATGGGGAATGCGGCTCGGGTAACTCGTCTCTGTCCAGGAGAGATTGTGCAGCGAGGCAGACATAAAAAAATTCCACCTAAGCTGTGGGAAACATGGAGTTAAGGAGGTGAATTATTGATTTACCGCAAGTATTAACATATCTGGCAGATGGAGGCTGTCTGAGAACATTTCGCAGAATGGCATCTGTACCATGCCTGATTGGCGTTCCTGAACTTTCGCACATCAGATGTAGAATTTCAACACACAAACTCTGATGTGGCAATTAAATCTGTCCCATAATGAACCTACGCTGTGTCGCCAAGAAAAATCTGCGTGTTCAGGTAGAGTTAAAACCTCAGTTCTCGTTTTTAAAACAGCGGGTTTAGAACGAGTCTGTCCAGACCGCCGTGCTTGAGCAGATGTATGTTGTGCATGTAGATGGCTGGTGTAGTCTTTTCAGGAAATACTCTCCAGCTTGTAATCTTTTACTGTACATTATTATAGGCTGCGAAGCTTGCCTGGAATTTAAATTTTTTTCTTCCAGATCTGAGATCCAATATACAAAGGAAAGAAAATTCACGTAAGCTCCCACCGCACATTAAGTGCATTAAAATCTGAAAGTAAGCTAAGTCCCCAGAGTCTGTACTTAAGTTGTATATCAGACACGTACTCCACATACAGAATTACACCGTATATACACAAAAGAAAAGAGAGATGCAAATAGAGGTAAGTTACCTGCTGTTATGAAAAATGGATCATGTTTTACTGAAGAAAAAGCAATAGGAAAAGATGCCCTTGGCAATGGAGTATGGTGCTTTTCGGTTCTGGATGCGTTGCTCCAGCCCGGGCTGGAAAATAACTAAAAGCTGATATTGCTCAGAGGCTTAGTCTGTTGCCACTGCTGTAAGAGCATCGGCTTAGCTTGGACAGCAGTAGCCCCATGGCCAGGCCTCGTGGCACCCTACTCACCCCCTCCCCGCTCCCCTTACACAGACGTATTGGGTACAGGGCTGTGCCTGCTTTGGCAAAGGCTCCCAGGGCAAGGTGTTCTTTCGCCTTGCTGCCTGCCCCATGGATACTCTGCTTGGTGCGGCACTGCCCTATAGCTGGGCACGGGCAATGCAGAGCTGCCTCTATCATGGCAAAGACTCTGCAGGGGGATTCTAGCACCCGGTCCTGGTCGACACGTGGGGATGGTGCCCCATTCGTCCCACCCTAGGTACGCTACTGCTACTCCCTGTCAGTTATTTGATAGCCTACGTGAAGCCTTAGCGCACACTCAGAGACCAGCGATTCAGATCGCAGCAACCTCAAAACTGGCAGTGCATCTCACCTGAGAGGAAATGTCTGAGTCCACAGTTCCTCGAATTCATGAGGTCACATTTGGAGGTGTCCTGAACAGAGGACAAGGAAGAGTAATTTTCACTTTGTCCTTGTCTTATTCTGGGAATAGAAAACTTCGTCGCCCTCTGCACCTCAGTTTCCCTAACTGTAAAATGGGAAGGTGAAAGCCATAGCTGTTTGTTAAATGGCCTTCAAATGGGAGTTGAAATAGCAGGGTGATATGTTAATATAAGAACCATAGGTTCAGTTTCCACATTTCCTGAAGATGACCTGGAAGACTGTAGAGCTGCTGGCAGTTTGTCCAAGGTGGGGATGACATAGAGGCCGATGTGCTGAAAAGATTAGAGATGGGAAGGACGTGAAGAGACCTCAAGGTTCACCTAGTCCAACCGCCCTGCCTGGATACAGGCTTTACTGCTGCTAAACCATCCCTCATAGAGACCTACCTGCCCTGTGCTGAAACGGGAAGCTTTCACAGGACGAGACTCTACGATTTAGGCCAGCGGTTCTCAGCTTTTGTACCAGGACCCATGTGTAAACATTGATGGCCAGTCCCACCCCAATAAATAGTTTCAGTAGCTAGCCTCCTGCCCTCCTGCAAGAGGAAGCCCCCAGTTTCTCATGCGTTTCTTCTTTAAAGAAGGTATTATCTCTGATACTTTCTGACATCTTCTGATACCATCCGATATCTGTTTTTCCTCTTTAAAGAAAAGAATCCATGATTTTCCATGTTTTACCATGATTGTTTGTGACCCACTTTGGGGTCATGGCCCACGGGTTGAGAAATGCTGATTTAAACCATTAAGGGGTGGCCAAACTGTGGCATGCATACAACAAGTGGCACATGGCAGAGCAGGGAGGAGACGGTGCAGTGGTGGATCAGGCAGGGAGCAGAAAGCAGAGCAGCAGGTCAGGCAGGGGAAAGGGATCGATGTGGCACTTGGGGAAGGCAAAGGGCTAATATTTGGCACAGCTGTCAAAAATGGTTGCCCTCCACCTCTATAGCGTATCTCCCATGGTGGCTAGTAGAGGCTACCATTGGACTGTATGCACCTGGCTGTTGCCTTGGTGAACAGTCTTCCCTTAATTAGCAGGGAGAAGACGCAGGAGGAGCACTTCCAGATGGATGTCCTGTGTTCTCCTTGCTTAGCCTAGCCGAGGAAAGGCTGAGAGGAGATATGATGGCTCTCCATAAGTATGTCAGAGAGCCAACGCGCTGGAAGGGAAGGAGATAGTATAACTAAAGGACTTCTCTCGAACTAGAACATCTTGGCATAAAGCGGCCAGGAATACGCTGAGGTTGGACTTTAGACGTTCTCCAGCATCAGAAGAGTGAAGAGCTCCCTGTTTATAGGGATGGGATTCCCAGGGTGCATCTCTGTACGTGGGAATGCTGGAGAAAGCCTGCTGTTGACAGGATTGGGTGCAAAGCACAGTTGTTAAAGGTGGAGCTTCATAACTTTACCGAGGGGATGATAGAGAGGAGGTCCTTCCAAGCCAGTGGCAGTAGCTTTTGGCATTCGGGAAGGCGGCATTCGATGCTGCCCTGCATGTTCTGCATCCTGAATCGCTCTCAGCATCTTACGTTCTTGCGAAGCTGCATCCTGCTAGACACCAAACTCCCCGGACAGTGCTGCATTGCTGGGAGAGCCCACAGACAAGTGAAGTTGACAGTGCTCATGACTTCTTCATGTCGGACACCTCAGTGTTTTGTCGCTCTCTGCCACTCTGGCACCCATTTACATGCACCTGGTGCCACCCCGTAGTCAGAAACCTCCAGGTAGCGAGACGCTTGGTGTTAATGGTTCAATTGGTGGCCTTTAGGACTGCTGTTTGGCTTTGTGGTAGTCAAGGTGTTGATAACTCTGTTTCCCATACCCATCCGTGCGACTTGCAAGGCATTTCAGCCGTCTAACAATCTTCCAGGATGGGACATGGATGATATGGAATCAGGATGCTATAAAAAAAGGATAGCCATTCGGCAGGCAAATCAAGAGAACTGATAAGGGTGGGAGGAGAACTGAAGCCATTGCTTCTCAATGACTGGGGATTTAGAGAAGTCCTCAGTTATGAGGAGTATATGTATCTTTTTTGAAGCATCAGCTCCTAACCTCTGCAAGAGGCAAGACACTGAACCAGACAGGCCCAGCAAATAGTGTCACATGGTGTCGTGTTTGGTTTTGGCCATGTATTAATGAGATGCACTCGCAAGATCTGCCCATCAGCCACCCAGAAAGACCAACATCCAGTGCTATTCCTATTAAATGCCTGTAAATGCATGCTGCTACGCATCTCCCTGATTACAGCGTTGGACTTGTGTGTACAGTTCCAAACCGGTTGATCCTAAATAAGGCAGGATTTTTGCCATGGTAATTGCCGTTCCCAAAGGATAGCTAAAATCGTATTATTTTTTTTGCTGACAGGAGCAGTCTCTGCAATGCTTTCTGTCGAACTGCTGACTCTCCCTTCTTCGGGACTGCATTCATTTCCACATCTCCTCTCATTTATGCAGGAGGCAAGAAGGAAAAAAAAATTGCTTAATATTCTTTATAAACTGGCATATGGTTTAGATATTTTTTTTTTACTATATGCAGTAAAAATGCAAATACATGTGACTTATTTGCAAATGCTGGCATTAATATCTGATATTTAAAGAGGCCGCCTTAGCACTTTTTCTGATCTATGAAAAAAGATTTTTTTTTCCCAATCATTTGCACACTCAAAATCCATTTGAATACAACATGTAAATTGAATTTAATTTTTTATATAAAAATTGCACTTATCTGCTTGAGCCATTAAATTTACTATTTAATATGTACTTTCCAGCTCACTTGCTTAGAATTTCATTGCTCTTTATCTGTATAAATTTAATTAGCCTTGATATCATCAGTATATTATAGAACTAATTAAAGATTTAGATAAGTGCTGAGGGTGCTTATTTAATACTCTATAAAGTTCCATTTCGAGAATGAGAAATTCCGTCTTTAGCTTCATTATGCCAGTCAACGTGGGGCCATGAGTCTCAGACATTGTTTTTGAAAAATTATTGAACGGTTTGTTAATGGACTTATCGGCCCTTTGAAAAGCTTTTTAATTACGCTGCGGTGGTGTGTGGTCCACGGGTGGTTGCAGTCATCATAGCAATGTTTTTAAATGATTTTTTTTAAGTTCCCTAACACGCAAAGCACACCTGCTCGTCTCTGTGGCATCATCATTTGTGGATTTGCAGAGGACCCTCCTCTTGAGATCACATGGTCTCAGCGTAGCAAAACTGTTCGTATTATCACTAATAATCAACCTGGAAAAGGTGGAGGAGTTGGGGAATGGAATAATGCTTGCAGCCATGCAGGTCAGGTCAGAATTGGAAGGGGCTTAAGATGGAAATAAGGGGAAGATAAAATGAGGACAAGGAGAACTAGACCCTGCACTCATCTCAGTTGGATCCTCTTCGGTTGCTGGACCATGGAGGAGTTTATCACCCCCATTTGATAGCTAGCACAACCAAGGGAGAGAAGGAGGTAAATCTCCCAAAGTCGCAAAGCCGGGCTGTCGGAGAAAGGAGTAAGCCAGTGCTTCCAAAAATAAGTCTGAAGGTAAGGTCTTAAATCACTGTTAAGGCCCCTAAATAAATGACCTGATTTTCAGTTACGCTGTGCGCTAAGCAATTCCCACAGATGCCACCTAACTGGGACTTGCTGGGTGCTGTAGGCTTTTGAAAATCGTGTCATTTATTTATATGCCGAAATATGGATTAAGTAGCTTTCTTGTTTGGCTGATTTTAAAAAAGAAAAAGGCAGAAAGCAGGGTAGAGTTGTCCCTTAAAGACGGACTAAATCAGAGATGCACAGTCTTTTGTAAGCAGTGGCTTATTTGATCGTACGCTGTGAAGCAGTCTTAATCTCCATAATCTCCTGCTTTCCCTCCCCACCCTAGCTCATGGCTTTCTGCCCCAGTCTCTCCCCAGAGAGGACGTACTACAGAGCTGAGTATCGAGGTTCAGTCTGCGTCTTCCTGCTGTGGTATAAGTGAGCGGGATCGCTGAATGAAACGGGGTTCAAGTTCCAGTGTGCAGGGACTGGTGTCTTGCGGTGCTGATGTAAGCGTTGCATCCGTCCATTCCCAGCACACCTGTATTCTAGTCCCATCCCTGTCACTGCCCCCTTCCATGCCAAGTCCCTTGATCTCTGTGTCTCAGGGCGCAAACAGACATTGCCTTTGTGCCGTCATAAAAATGTTTGTGGTGCCAGAAAGGCCATGCAAACAAACGTCTTCTCTCCTTCTCATACCACAAAGGCCCCAAACTGTGTGGCTGTGACACAGATGGTATCGATTTATGCCTCTTTAATGGGAGAAGGAATATAGTCAGCCTTGAGCTGCCTGCACTTTCAAGCTCCCCTGGGTAGATGAGAGGTTTGAGGGGCCCAGTTCCCATGCAGGATCAAACCCCGTAAGCCCCAGAAGCGCCTGTCCAGCATTCCTGCGTACAGAGATGCACCCTGGGGAATCCCATCTCTATAAACAGGGAGCACATCACCTGTTGTCCTGCAGACCCAGGCCCTTGCCCGATGCAGAACAGCAGACGACGTGCCTTTTGCCCAATTAAACAGATCGGCTGTGGGGGGGACACATCCTACCCCAGCCCAGCTGCTTCATGTGACAATGTCTTTTTTTTATACCCTCAATTCTGCTGTTGATGCTCTTAATTCTGCCACTATTCCTCTATATCAGGAGGTTGCTTGCCTTGTTTTTACAAGTGCTTTGATGTTTCAGAGGCACCAAAGGAGTTTAAATAGTGTTATTTACACGCTGGCTTCCCTTCCCGTTATATTTCCCGTAACGCATCATTTCACTTCATTCGTGCTTGCGCCATTATTTTCTTAAGTGAAACTGCCTGGGAATTATTTTCTGTCCTACTTTGGGGAGACACCATTTATAGCCGGCTTCCCTTCCCGGCTTTAACGATTCCCTCGTGGTGCAGCACGGTGGGATAGGGCAGCTGTTTCGCCTCTCAGGAGTTGGTGGGGTGGTCCAGGGCATGCTCACAAAGTGCCGTGAGTCCTGTCGGGATGAAAGACTATTATTTTTATTTTATCATTATTATTTAATTTTATTATATTACTTTTATCAGTAGCATCGGAGTGATGGAGTAGCTGCGATGGCCCAGGAACTTGCAAGGGGAAAGGATTTTTGAGGGCAAGACCTCTTATTGGACCATCTGCAAGGTTGAGATAGATTTGAATGCTTTTTCTTCATAGACTCATAGACAATGAGGCTGGAAGGGACCTCAGGAGGTCACATCTAATCTAACCCCCTGCTCAAAGCAGGACCAGCCCCAACTACATCATCCCAGCCAGAATGATCTCCAATAAAAAGATGTCACCCACAAGCCCTCTTGCCTGTTATTTCTCTTTGCTATTTTTGCTTCAGTTGACCTGGAAGCTTATGATTTAGAGTAGCAGGCCTAATTAAAGAAAATTCCAAGCAGTGATTGGGAAAAATATTCCTATCTCGGTTGCTAAGGGTGGGGGAGGAGGAAGGCTGGTGATAGAGAGTTTACTTTTAAAACTGTGCCTGCACATAGAGACTACAGTATAAGGAATGAGCCTATACTCCTGGTTGAACCAATTTATTGATGCAGGTCCTAGCCGTAATTTCTGTTAAGCTATGATTGGTTTCCAATAGGAAAGAAGGGTCAGAGTTGCCTTTGCAAGAGTGGGAATTGATGAGAACTGCTGGATGCTAAAAGCTCCCTGCTGCATAGTCTATCAAGTTAGATTTAGCTTTCAGGATCTTGGAAAATACTTGTGTTCTCTCTGTCCCTGCAACTGCCCTCCCACCCCGACTCTAGTAGTGGGGACTTACTTCTCCCCTCTCACTATTTTCCTCTCCTGCCTGGCAGAAGGCAGAGCAAGCTGTTACCTTTGAGACTAATGCAACAAATTGCTGACCAAGACACTTCACCTCAGGAAGAATAATCAAAGCTACGCATGGGGGACACCTGGCTAGACAGGGCACTATGGAGAAGGATCTGGGAATCTTGATAGATCGCATGCTCAGTATGGGTTTGCAGTGTGATGCAGCCATGCAGACAGTAAAGGCATATTTAAGATGCACCAACAGAAGGATTTGGTGCGAGACATGGGAGGCACCTCTCCACTGTTACAACAGTGAGGAGGTGGAACAAATTGCCTAGGGAAGTTGTTGAACTTCCATCGTTGGAGGTGCGCAAGAAGAGGTTGGCCAAGCATTGGTCAGGGATGATCTAGGCATAGCTATGTCTATTCTCTACAGTGGGTATGTCTCATGCTTCTGGGCTTTGCTGGTTTACACATGGGGCCAGGAGATATTTTTTTTCTCCTCCTGCTACTACATTTTACTCAGAAACATTGGATATTGGCTGTAGCCAAGGCTGGGGATTTTCACTGGGCTCCTGCTGTGTCTTGTGCCCAGCTAGAGGGTCTTACCCCTCCACCCAGGACCAGACCAATCACTATATTTGGGGACAGGAAGGATTTTTACCCTGGTCAAATTGTTATGAATTGGGGCGAGGGGATCTTTGGCCTTCCTCTGGGTTGGGGGTTGCTTTCTTCTTGGGATCACATTTTACAGCCTTACAGCAGCAAGACGCTGGGCTGCTGTGGTTCCCCTGCTTTACCTGTGGCAGGTTACAGTGTTGTGTCAGGGTTGACTGTGTAGTTTGGCTAAGAGGGTAGACAGTGGATTTGTACAGGACAGTTTGGATAGGGACAGTCCTGGCTCAGGCAGGGGCTGGATTAGATGACCTCTGGAGATCCCTTCCAGCCTGACTTCTCTACGCTTCTGTCATTGGTTTCAGAGAGGCATAAGCTTTCATAGGTGACATCCGACTGCATCAGATGCTACAAATCTCTATCTCCTGCCTCTCTCTCTCACACTCTCAACAGACAAGATTTCCCTGCGATCCCCGTTAGCCAAAACGTTGGCTTCTCTCCTTTCACTGATTCTCCAAAATCCACTCCTCTGGACTTGCCCTCAAGATGGTTTCATTCGGTGCCTCTCTCGGTACAGAAATTAAGCGAGCTGGCATGATCCGTACCCTCCAAAACCGAGTTCCTCGATGACAGCAACCTTTAACTTTCTCCATCCCATCCGTCTATTGTTTGTTAGTCTGTCTTGTGGCTTTGAGTCTGAATTTAGCAGGAAACCTCACAATAGTTCTTTTACATGCTTTCTATAGCACTTAAGATACTTTTGCTTGCCATATAAATGAATCCCCTTCACAAGGAAATAAAATAGAAGGGGAAATAATAGAAACAGTTCCCGTTTTGTTGAAGTCGGCACCCAGCACTGAATCCTGTACCTGAGGAATTTATACTTAACGTCCTTGCATTGTTACAGAATTGGCACATACATTTAAAAAAAAAAAGATGAATAATTGAAGTGATATTCCTTATTCTAAAGCATTGCTGTATTGCTCTGAAGGTCTTTTTCTTAAGAAGAGAGCAAATCATTCTTAGGGAAATTAAGATTTAATTTTGAATTCACCTGACCATCCTTTGAAAAACCTTCTTTTCGTCTGCAGGTCCAGGGTTATAGGTTAACATTAACATTTAAATGGAGAGTAGCACTAATAGCTCAGAAGAGCTTGTCTCATCATGATTACCTTTTCAGAGATACTTTTTTCAAATGAAAAAACCCTCCTCTTGTTTTCCTTCAAGAAAGAGATGGTACTTTTCTCTCCCAAATAACTTGGTGGGGTTCACCCCCAAATATGTGTGTTCATAACTCCAGCATTGTGTTCAGCACATTGGACTTGGATGTTTTCTTCTGAAACTTCCACTTTGAAGTCCTTGCTCTCCTTCCTGCTTGTCGTCATCTTCTGTCCTGTCCATTCGTCTTGATTTCTTCATGGAGGTGTCTTCCTTCGACCCTTGAGCCACTTCCACCCTGGATATCCGTCATCTCCCATTTGTTATTTGTGCCATGATGTTCCCTTGGGTCCCACTGCCTCCACTGGGCTTTCAGCTGGGCTCCACAGTACCTAAAGATCAAAGCAGAGTGTTTGTCCCCTTACCCAAATCTTATCAGCAGAGCACTGTCTCACCAAAGATCAGCTTTAGGCCCCATCCCGCAGCCCGTAGAGGATTAGCCTAGTTGAATAGTCCCGTGAGTTGGAGGCCACTCGGGCAAGCAGCAACTATACAGTTGACCCTTGTATAGACCAAGCAAATCTTATATGCTATAGAGACAATCGAGGCTAGTTTTGCCACCTACTACCAGGTCTTGAGGGCTTCCACTGTGGAGTCCTCTACGACTTCATTGCAGTCCTGAGATGTTCCTTCACTCCCCATCCCCACCTCCCACTAAAGAAATGGAGGCTGGAGCGGGGTTTTCCTTGGGTGTCAGTTGTCACCTCCAACTTCTACCAGGAAGATAATTGCTTCCTTTCTCTCCTAAAAGCCATTCATGTTTCTTCTCCTGGAATTCAGGAGCCATTAAGGGACTAAAACCCCTGTCCAAAGAGGCATGCTACTCAGAGAGCTGCCCATTGCCACTCTTGCAGATGCTAGAACTAACTGTGTGAGTTGCCCCAAGTCATTAGATTGAGCAAGAAGTTGAAGGGTTTTCTCAGGTTGATCGTAAGAGCCTTTTTGAGGCCAGGAGCTGTTGGCAGAGAAGATCTTGCAGAGACTGTAGCTAACTCGGTGGTACGCAGACAGCAGCTCTCAAGCCACTTGTGGGTCTTCAATTTAGGACCTGTGGCACTTTGCAAAAGATGGTTTCCAAGTTGTCTGGTCAGTGGACAGGTCTTCCTGGAGGCCTGAATAATGCTTCTACTTCTACCAGTTGTGGTACAAGCCCTGCACAGTTACTGCAGCCAATAGAGCATGGGTGCCACAGTTCACCCAGCAGCGCACTGTTGTAGGTCTTTGGTTAACGCTGAGCCTTCAAGTGGCTTTCAAAGCAGTCAGGACTGCATCACAAGCTTTGTATCTGCATCACAGCAGCATCTAGGAGCCTCAGTGATGCCAGGTGCTGTGCGGGTGTGCGACAGAAGATTTGCCTTGATGAGATCTGTGTCCACACAAGTAGACCTTGCCCCAACAAACAACTCTTCTGCTTTCAGTGGGTTTCTTCAGGTGCATGTGGATTGTCAGGGTCAGCTTCCAGCCCATTCTGTCCTAGGGGTCCAGAACAGATGTTTCATAAACCGGTTTGCCCTAAATCAGGTAAGTCAGATACTACATTCAACCAGGTTTATCTTAAACCAGTTTCAGCCATTTTGAAACTAACTTATGTGCACTGAACTTCTGTTCTGTTAGAGGTTTAAACCAGTTTCTGATCACTTAAACCGGTTTATTTGCAACTTCTGTCCCTAGCCATAGAGGTTCATGCATCTCTCCCCTTGCTGCCACACCAGATAAGCACCTTTGCTTATACACAGTTACACTGCAGCTGATTGAAGGTGGTTGGGGTGCTAGACTGGGTTTTGGGGGTTTTTTTGTCGGGGTGTTATTACTCAAATATCATTATTTATTAACCTGCTCATCAGATGATGGAAGAGGCATTTGATAAATATTAACTTGTCTCACTTTTAGACAGCACTATTAAAAAGCAAAATGTTTTGCAAAGTTCCATTGAGTGCAAAACACTTTTCCCTAACCTGTCTTCCTCCCTCTTCCCTCTCCATTCCCCGCTCCCTTCTGATAATCAAAAGAGCATTTATAATGGCAGGAACAAACACAGTTCTGAAAGTAAAATGAAGAGCCTAAATAAAAAATCACAGAACGAGAGGCTAATTCCACTCACTCTTTCATATTTCATTATTTGATAACATCAGACGATGAGTCCATCAGAATTGCTTGGGCAAAGGCAAACACGAGTGTGTCTGATCAATATTTATTAATACTTTCAAAGACAAGGGAGGAAAAAGTTGAGTGAATTCAATAACGGAGTGCATAATTATTCATGCAAATAGGGTTTGGCCGAAGGCAACACCATGCCAAAGAGGCAGGATTTGAACTGTGCCCAATTAAAAATGCATACCTTTCACTTTATTTGGTGGGAGATTTTTAATTAAAAAACAATCTGATGCTGAAAAGAATGACAAGAGGAATCCAGAATCAGGTTAAGTGCAAAAATGCCACTGCGGGTTGTGCTGGATCTATGCGATTTGCAAACATTATAAAACCAGTTTTTCAAGGACAGTTGTTGGATTTAACTGGGGTCTAGGAGGACTTGGAAGATGTGGTACATGTGTTTCAGCAGAGTTTAAGCAAAGCTGATGACCCAGCCTATCCACTGAGGTTTTTCCAGCACTTCCTGGTATAAACACCTGCTTTTCAGCTTCTTGTCACTGGACTAAATGTTAACCCTCTGGGTTAAAATTTTCCATGTTGGCCATCTGCCTTGGGCTGAATGAATTAGCAGAGTTTCAGCCAGTGCAGTCTGTGCACTTCTGGGAATGAGAGCATAAGGAAATATTGTGTCTATCTTGATTTAAGCCAGCCTCCTGGCCAATCTCTAGTGGCTCCAGTGTTTTGGAAATTGGGCTTGTAGTTTGGCACAGAAGAGTTTGTCATGTGAGGGATGCGCCTTCTACCATATTTTATTATGGCCCACTATGGGGGTGGTCAAGCACTAGAACAAGACGCCTGCAGTTGTCGAACCTCCATCTTTGGAAATTTTGAAGAGCCGGTTAGACAGACACCTGGCTGTGATAGTTAACTCAGAGATGATCCTGCCTTGAGTGAGGGGCTGGACTAGATGTCCTCAAGAAGTCACATCTTCACTTTCCCATGATGCATGTCTGAAAAACTGAGCTCGATTTGGCAAATCATGGAAGGGGGTAAGTGTTTCTGAGCTGTTGCATACATGAGACTGAACCTTACTGCTCCTTTAGGATAGGTTGGGCATGTCTACACATGCATTTACACTGGCTTAAATTTACTGTGCAGTAAGCGGGAATAGGCCGATGTCTACACGTGAAGGAGTTAAAGCACATTAACACTGTGTGTGTGGACTGACTTGGGACTAAATTTGATCCCAAGTCAGTCCATACACAGTGTTACTGCACAGTAAAGCATCTACGCGTGCGTTACTGCGCAGTAACTAATTGGGCATAAATTTGATACCTGCATGACGTTCAAGTCGGCGTAAGTTGTCATGTTTACTGTGCAGCGCAGGCGTACACGTGTAGATGAACTCCTGTACTGTTCAGTAATTTCAGTTACTGTGCAGTAAATGTGCCCCTTGAGTACCTCCTGGTGTGCTTATTTGTTCGATTTCCATGTTGTTCTTCCCAACAAAGGCTCAGGGCAGCTTACTGTAATAGAACAGAATAATTTATAGAACAGGAGAGTTGCAAGGGAACAAGAATATCAGTGGAAACAAAAGATCCCGCCCATAAGCAGTATCTCAGCCTAGCTTTGTTTCCTAAACGCCTGCCCAGATAAGAAATTCTTAAAGCACTTCTGAAAGCTGTCCAGGCTCAGGCTCTGGGGATCTCAAGTAGGAGGAAGTTCCAGTCCTGCCCAAGCATTTTCACCATGTGGACCTGCACTGACGGTGCTTGCAGCAGATTGCCTTTAGCTGATCTTAGGGATCACAGTTGGGTGTAAGGGAGAAGATTAGGTGTATAGGACCCAGGCTGTTTAGGGCCATATATATCAAAACCAGCACCTTAAATTGTGCCCCAAAAGCTACCGAGAGCCAGTGCAGACCTTGGAGCACTGGAGTTGCATGCTCCTGGTGAACCCCCAGTGTCAGAAAGCAGGCTGCAGCATCCTGCACTGGCTGCAGCTTCTAGATTTGTTTTCAAGAGAAGCCCTGTGCAGACAGCATTGCAGTAGGCTGGCCTTGAGATTATGAAGGAATGGCTATGGTGGCCAGATACAAATCTGAAGGAAAGGGCCACAGCCTTCTCGCTAGATGGAGTTGGTGAAAGATGCCCCGACTTGTATCTGAATCTTTTAATGGTGCATATCCAGTAGGATTGGGTATTTGATCGGTCAAATAAAGTTTGGTTCTTTGACTGGTCAAGTATTGGTCAAAAATTGTAAAAAAAAAAAAAAAAAAAAAAAAATTGCCAACAGGGCCAAGTCATATACAGAACAAGTACAAATTTTCCTTTAAGAAATATGTCAAAAAACAATTAAAAAATCATATTTCTGTCAAGAAAACTACAAAAAAAATTAGGGTCTTTTTTGGTAGACTTGGTATAATCTTTAACTGATCAAAACAATATGTTGTCACTTGACCAGTCAATTGACAATGTTTGACTCGTCAATTAATTGCCTGGCTGCCCAGCCCCAGTGTAATATAATCTAAATGCTGGTCTTTTCCAAATTACCCTATTGCTAGACCTATGGCATCCATATTTGAGCACCTAGCTAAGTGGCCTAATTTTCCAAAATACTGAACTTTGTCAGCTGCCTTTCAGGTAAATGGCAGCAGCTGGACTCCAAGCACTTTGGAGAAGCAAACAGGTGCATAAGTGCCTAACTGGATGAAATAATCTATTTTTAGGTATCTTTCAAACCTAGGTCCTTTTAAATATCCCAGATCCCTCGCACTGTGGGGTGATTTGACAAATGAAGACCCTCCAGCAGAAAGTTAAGACTTGATTAAGGCTGTAAAAGACACTGGAATTAAAATGTAGGAAGCCTGTGCCCCTGTGTTCACGTTTAGACCTCCTGAAGATACTCTGCTTGTGACCAGGGGTCCCGTTGTATCAGTTGCAAGTAGCTGTGTAGGAGAGAGCTTTGTTGCCTCCCAGGTGCTATAAAAGAGGCCAGGTCCCATGCTGTGATGTGAGGGTCTACGGTCTTCCACCACTGTTGCATGCCTGGAACCCACCAATTGTGCTGTTTTTGTCTCATGCACCTACTCAGAGGAGCAGGCAAGTTTCAAGCAAAAAGTCCAGTGTATGGTGGAAAGATGTTTTAGAAGTTTAGGTCCATGCCGATGACTTTAGGATTTAAGCAGCATTTTCTTCCGTTTCAAGATCCTTATGCATTGGTGCTGGGGCTTTGTGCTTTTCATGGGGTTGCAGCTACAGGCAAGCAGATGCTGTAGCGATAGTTCTATGTCGCAGCCTGTAAAAGACAAAGTTAGGTTGGGACTTCAGGTATTCAGGCTGCAGCCGTATTGGTCTAGAGGAAAAGGCAATCAGAACTCATAGTAGAGATGAGATCTTTATTAGATCAACAAGACTTTTGCAAAAAAATTGCTTTAATTGCAAGCTTTGGGGCACAAACGCCCTTCTTCAGGCATTGGAGAAAAGATTGTAAAAGTTCTGCTGGGTAGACATGAAAGTTCATATTTCATAGGATTTCACAGAGGAGTCAGTAAATGGAAGACTCCTCTGGGCAGTCAGTTCATAGCTGGTAAGGAGTCTCTCACCTCCTGTGAGGATCTGTGATGATGCCAATGACCTTGACACAAAGGCAGGAGCATGATCTCAGGTGTCAGGTGGTCACAGTTGCTTTCTGCTTGGGAAAATATGAAGATTTCATTTTTAAAAATTGGCTAAAATTTGATGTCTGCCATGTGTCAGGTATCCAGGGTGTAGCCGTATTGGTCTAAAGGAAAAGGCTGTCAGGACAAAAAGGTTTAGATTTCTGCATTTTGTGCAGTAACGAACAAATTGGACCCAAAGCCTCTCAGCTTCCCCCAGCAACATATTATCGAACCTTCTGTGGCAGACTTCTGTCCTAGGCCTTTTAAAGGGACCATTTCAGCCCTGCAAAATACCTTTCGCTGGAGGCAAGTAAATATTTTTGATTACAACATGGAACATTATTGGGTTCAGTCACCACCATCAACTTCATAGTCGGAGGGACTGTGACAACCACATATCTGCTAACGAGAGCAGAGTGATAAGATCTTGGAGTACCAAATGTGAATTGATGGCATTTCAGCTCTCCTGGGACTGAGCATGCAGTCCCCAGAACCTGCTGTCGAGGGGCAAGTGACATGATGTAGGACGAGAAGAAAATGGGTTTCCTTTGAAATCAGTGGGAGAAAGAGAGGTGACTTGGACAGTGAATGGCATATCAAACTCAACCAGGTGTGTGTAGAGGAAATACTATTAGGGTGCATGGGCACGGATAGATGTAACACTTACACTGGTATAATCAGCAGTATGATAGTATAAAAAAATAATGGAGAAACCGTACACCCCCTAAATGGGTGTCTGCAATGCAGTGGTGAGTAATCTCTGAAATTCCCTGGTAGCGATTTCACCCAGATTCAGTTGCATCGGTTCAGGTGCTGTCTGTCTGCATCCTTCCTGATGTGCTTTTTTGCTCAAGGCAAGTAAACTGTTACCTGCTTCATCACAGACCAGTGGAGAGGCACCGTACAAGCGATTTACTGTATACTCTACTCCAGGATAGTGGTGCATGTATCTGTCCTTGGTCCTAGTGTAGTTCTTTATGGGTATACACAACTGAGGTAAGTTATACTGGCGTATTTTGTGCCTCTTCCTACGTCCTCTACCTTGTCTGGACTGCAGCCACTAGAAGACGATACAAACACTCGACCCCATGCCCATCTGTCTGCTCAGACAAGCACACTTTCTTGAGCAGGTGAACGCTCTTAATTTCTCAGAGCCAGCAAAGCCTCTGGGATTCCTTGGGGTGAATGGCACCGAAGGATGCCTCATGCTTTAGTGTATTTTGGAGGTACATGAGCAGGTTTCCTTTTCTTCTCGAAGGAGACGCTCTGCATTGTCATAATACCTGACTCGTTTAGCCTCTGCTCCTGAGGGGAAGGGAGCTTTGTGGGAAACGTAGTAAGCCATGGGAACAAGTTACCCAGAGAGGTGGTGGAGTCTCCATCCTTGGAAATTTTGAAGGCCCGGCTAGACAAAGCCTTGGCTGGGATGATGTATTTTATTTGGGGCTGGTCCTGCTTTGGGCAGGAGGTTGGACTAGATGTGACCTCCCAAGGTCCCTTCCATCCCTCATTTTTTGTGATTCTAAGTGCTTCCAAACCCTCACTGTGGGGGGGGCTCTGGAGCACAGCCACTGTTTTAATGGTATTGCCTGGGCCTGAGACTCCAGGCAGCTTTCAGGAGAGCTTTCTTGATGAGCAGTGTTCTCCAAACCACACAGACGGAGGAAACGAGGGGCGAAGAGAAGTTCTGTGATGTGCAAGGCCACGCAGGGATGCAGGTCTTGCAAAGAAGCCCAGAGTGAAACCCCTTTGCCTGCTGCGTCAGTCCCCAGGCACCACCCCTAGAAAGATTGCTGCAGGTCCCCAGTATTCAGTCCAGTGGGTTTTTCGTCAAACTTTGTCAGTAGAAGGGGAAAAGAAAGAGAAATTAAAAAAAAAACCAAAAAGAACCAGTCACCTGCTGCAAATGGGATAAATTACAAGCAATTTTTACTGCTTCTCTCCGATTGGCTGGAAAGCAGAACTAAAATCCAGGCTCTGGCGCAGTCGAAATACGTTCCTTGCTTTTAAGGTCTGATAATTAGTCCTCTGCCTTGTGCAGCATCACCCACCTTACAAAGGTGCTGCTGTCCTCAGTGAAGCTACTTCTGGCTTTAAGTGACATCCCTGGACATTTATTCTTTCAGTGCATACAATATTGATGAAAATGAACCATATCTGTAGCTGCTTAATTACCCCATCACCTTATAACTTTTTTAACCGATTAAAAGAGCCCCTGCTCTTGCCTGATAGAGAGAGAAGGGTTTTTGTCCTTATCCCATTTTAAAATATTGGCTAAGCACGGTGATCTTAGCTGACTGTAGGGCCTGTCGTTCTTCTGGGCAGCATATGAGCGTTGGTCAGGCAGGGTTAAAGTGGGCTCTGGGATCAGGGTGAGCTTTGATCCTGCTAACTGGTTGTGTAGTTGAACCGCATCTGTTTTGAAGATTTTGCCTGTGGATCAGATGGGATTCAGGAAGGCTGAATGAATGCAGGCTGAAGGTATGAGCTGAAGGTAACATCTGGCTGCCAGGAAGTGTTTTTCATTTAGTTCCCTGTGGCACAGATGCATGGTTTAGCTGTAGACAGTAAAGGGTAGCAGAAATGGTGGGAACCAAGAGAGATGCTCTGCCATTTCTTCCTGACATTGCCCACCTTCCCTTATCTTTAGATTATAGGAGGAGGAGGCAGGGACTGTCTTCTGGTTTGCACTGGGGAAGTCCAGGATCATGGTTGAGATTTTGAGGCATGACAAGCCAAATCAAAGTAATGATGCATGGTAGTGTGTTACAGTGCCAAGGAGTTCTGGGTGGGGGGGCAACTTCCAGGTCCCACTAACTTTGGGTTTCTCTGCTCGCCTTCTAGGCAGTACTACGAAATGCTGTACAACACGGCCGATGAGCTCTTGAACCTCGTGGTGGATCAGGGGGTAAAGTACACGGAGCTGGAGTACATCTACGCCTTGAGCTTGCTCCACCGCAGCCAGACTGGTGTGGGGGACCAGACTACCCAGAACATGAGGCTGCAGCGCCTGAAAGAGATCATCTGTGAGCAGGCTGCCATCAAGCAGGCTACCAAGGACAAGAAGATCACCACGGTGTAACATGAGGCGGCAGGGGCCATATTGCTTTTCCAAAGCAAAACCTGCTGTGCGTGCAGTCGATAGCAAGGAATGATGCAAAGTGTATTACTGGCAGTGTTCAGTGCACAAGTAGCAGGGGGAAATGCAGTCTGATATTTGGGGTAGGGGTATTTTTTTTCGGTTTCTTTTTTACATTTAATCATGCAAGGCTTCCCTACTGTATTGTCCTGAGAGCATTTATACTGGTCTCCCTTCCTCATGGGGAACTTGGCAGAGTTTAACACCCTGGGTGGGGGTGTGGTTATGCACATTTATACCAGGCTGTCTCTATTAAACTATTGCTGCTGGACCTTGAGCTCTGATTGAAGGAGCCAACCCTGCGGGGGTCGAGCCAGGGGAGAGAATTTGCTCTTTGCTAGTCTGCAACTGTAGAAATGGAGATGTCGCGAATATTAACTGGCACCACAACCCTCTGGTTCAAGAGCTGGGGGGCCTTGAAGTGGTCCCACGGATCTCGCTGCATGGGAAGTCCATTTGAGTTGTCACACCTATTACTCTTCTTTCCAGTGATATGTAAGCACGTTGCTTTCTGTTCTTCCCATTGCAAAGAGAACTTGTTGCCAGTTCAAGACTTGATGGATCTTGGCTTTTATCTCGGATGGTGCTGAGCCAATGTCATTAGCAACAACACACTGAGCCATCATTTTCAGTTTCTCATCTTCTGACACCTCAGAGCCATGAATCATCCTGGCCAGGGGGAATGGTGGAAGCAAGAGGGAAAATACATTCTTAACCCAGTATCAGTCACAGCAGCTTCAGAGATGTAATGCTCTTTGTCCAAAGTTATTATTTGAGCCTTTTTTTGCCAGATTAAAAGATGCCTCCTGATCCCGTAAGAGGCACAAAAAGAGATGCATAGACTTATTCCACTCTACAGTAATGCACAGCAAGAGAAGAGGCACATAAGTTCAAGGTATCTTCCAGGCTGAACATCCAACTCACCACTGAGCAACCCTCATTGCCCTTCTTGCTTCCACCATTTATTGCTCCCACCCACATGGTAAGAGGATCCGTGGCTGATGCGTTTATTCTACCCTTTAATGGGAAGTCCACACTACCCGCATCTTTTCAAAAGGGAAACAGCAAGCCTGGGTTTGGTGTCATATCCTGAGATATGTTTTCTTTGTCCTTGCAAAGCTGCTTGTGCAGATTCAGTCTTGAAACAACTGGGAAAATAAAAGGATGTTCTAAGAATCCTTAAAATGTTGTGATTTTAATTATTCTTCTTTTACACCTACCTATTGCCCAAAGGGCTTCAGGCATATGCTGTTAAAGTGATGACAGTGTAACAGTCTTGTGTGAGAAGTATTATCAACATTTTACAGATGGGAAAAGCACAGAGGCGCCGGGTGATGAAGTGGGTTTGCGAAAGTCAGCTGTTGCAATAGATCCAGGACTCCTGATGATACAATCCCTCCTCTCATCACAGAATCACAGTAGAACAAAGAGACAGACAATTAAATTACTGGAAAGCATACTAAAGTGAACACAAGAAAGTCATTTTTCACACAGCCTGTAATTAACCTGTGGAACTCATTGCCACAGGACGTTGTGGAGGTTGATGATTTGACCAGGTTCAAAGGGGACGGGACAGAATCGTCAGTAGGTATTAAAGAAGATGATGAAGGGGTGTCATCTCCAAATAAGGGCTTTAGGCCTTTGAATGCTGGAAACTGAAAGGGGGAAAGGTGCAGGGAACAGAGGAGTCTGGTTAGGCCTTGTTTTTATGTGCTTTTCCCCGTGACATCTGCTCTCCACCATTGTGAGAAGCAGGATTCTGGGCTACACAGGTCTGAGGACTGACCCAAAACAGCATCTCCAATATTCACATAAGTGTCTTTCTGATTTCCTCATAGCTTTAGGTTTTTGCCAAAGGATTCAGTTGGAAATGTTGCTGAACTATGACGCTAGGGTTGAATCCAAGCTGGTACTTTCAGGCTTTGAAGGAGGATGGTGAAACCTCAGCATCCTCTAGCTGTCCAGGTGTCCCTTTATTAATCCACGTTAACGGGCTTTCATGCCCCATTTGGAAAAGCAGATTTTATATTTTTATGGGACACCGGTTCCCTGGCAGTGGTACAGATGTTGTAGAGCCTTTTAGACGTGCCTCCGTGTCCAAAACCTGGAGATGCTAGCATCGGTGGAAGGCCTGTTCATTAGTTTCATTGTAATTACTGCTCTGAATGTTGCTTGTGGGTAAGGTTGCCCAACACTGGGGTGATCTGACCCCAGGTGACTTCCTGCCCCTGGGCAGGGGGCTGGACCTGATGATCTCACAAGGTCCCTTCCAGCCATGATGTCTGTGAAACCTATGAAACACTTTAAGGCCCTGATTTGTGTTGCTTATCACATGGCTGAACTTTGATCATTTGAACTACATTTTTCCAGGCTGTGGGTATGCTGTGTGCTGAATTGTTTCTGTTTCTGCTCAGCTACGAAGCTTTAGCTGTTCTTCAGAACAAGGTTAGCAGCAAACACGTCATGCAACTCTGTTAAGAGAGCTCTTATGTTCAGTTTGTTAATTAACTCGATGGCTTCATCCTCTAGAGAAACGGTTTGAAGCTTAGCTAGGGTATCAGCCTGTTGTTAGGGGATGTACCTTTTGTTGTCCCCATGAAGATTCACCCAAATGGGCCCAAGTTACAAGCCTTTAAAACTGAGACGCAACCTTGGGTTAAATGAATAGGATTGCTGGAAAAAAAGATGTCTGTCCATCCATTGAATGAAAGGAAGAAAAAGAAAAGTGAATAACACTCCTCTCACAGATGGAGGCATGTGATTAAAGACAGTATAATACCAAAAATGCATGGGAAGGCTGAAGGAATTCACACACCAACTGCAGATGCTTCTTCAGCCTGCCGAAGGGTATTTGTACCCAAAAGCTTGCTATGAAGAATTTTTCCAACTATTTGAGCTGGTCTAATAAAAGATATGAGATCTACCCAAAGAACCTTGTCTGCCTCTGTCCTTAGACCAACATGGCCACAATCCTGAAAAGGCTGAATCTTCTTTTAACATATAGGACCATATAGAGATGCACATTATAAACTAAATCATAAGTTTTCATGGGCCTGAACTCACTACACTCAGATGCTGTCAGATGCGCTTGACATGGATACGGTTACGGACATTGGATGTCATTCACCTCATAGAAAAGGGCAAGTTCAAGGCTAAATTTATTAGTAGTACCCAGAGCATACAAATATGCAAACAAAGGTCCTGCCTTTACCTTACCATCTAAATGGTGACCATTTGTGGAGTCTTTGGAGACGTCTAATCAATAGCTAATGAGACGTTATCATTCAGTCCTGGCATTTGTATACCGCCTGTCACTGTAATGTCCAAGCACATTACAATCAATAACAGGACTTATTCTCGCAAGGTCTGTGGGGTACCAAGTTGGGAACTGAGGCCCAGGATAGATTAAAAACCTTGTCACAGGGTCATACAATGAGCCTGCCTCTGAGCTAGGAATCAAGCCCAGGCATCCTGAACTAGATTGCAGTGTCTTTTCTTCTAGGCCATCCTTCCTCCCCTTGATGTGGCATGTTTTCTGTAGGCACGTTTCTTGTGCTGGTTGCAGCAAACCTCTGGCAAATGCAAATGACCCTCTGAGAGAAAAGACCTTCCATCTGTCTAATAAAAGCTTCTCAACTTTCCAGTCATGTCTGCATGCAGCACCCTTTCCCTGAAGGAAAGCATCTCAACTCATTCTTGCCTTGACAACATAACCCAACTTGATGGGAGCATTGGCAAGGCGGGTGGGGTACGATGTCAGTGTAACGTGTATGTTCTGTGTTCTCCTATGCGTGGGCATGAGATGCATCTTAATGAGTATGCTCCAGAGGAAAACTGTTTCTTATTCTTCAACAAGAGGTTGGAAAAGGACTTCTTGGGTCATGTGCTTCTGGGCCCTCCTGTGATGTATGAGTAGGTTTGAACTTGAAGTCCTGGGCTGTTCCAAGGTGAGGCAACCCAGATATTTTTGTGCTCATTATCTTCATTCCAAGCTGGTATAAAAGGGTTCATGTTTGGCTGCTTTATTCCTTGGAACAATTTTAATAATCTGAAACTGCCTCATCTTTTTGATTCCAGGTGACCTCAGGCATGTTGTCATGTTGAGGTGATCCCAGTGTTGTCCACCCACTGAGCATCTGTGCTGGCTGGGCCAGGCCAGGGTGGTTGACAGCAGGGAAACTTCACGTCAGAGCTCATGTTTTCCCCCTAAGTGAGTTCTTTAGAAGAATCTCTTCCCAGCTGCCCCCTCGCATCTCCCATCCCATCTCAACGAACCATGAACATAACGATCGCTCCGATTCTTCTCTCTGTGCGGTGGCCTGAGACATTGCAATGAAATGGCTGAGTTGAATGGTTCAGGAGCCTTGCTTCAAAAACTGAAAGTGAAAAATCCAGGATTTTGAGTGATTTCCCAGACGTGTGGTGCAGGTGGTGGCAAGATAAGATTCGCAGCTAATTTACTTCACTAACATCTCTCCACTTAGGACCTTTGAACTTTCTAGTCCTGCCACATCTCTTGGGGGGAAGGTCTCTAACCACTGGATCCCATTAGTGTAGTTGGGCAAGTGCCACATGATCCCCAGTTACTGGTGGGGGGTGAGACCTGGATGGAGCTAGAGGGGTACCTCACTGCATCTGCTGTCTCCATCCTCCACCGCCTGCCGCACACCCTAAACCTTCCCATCAGCCACTTGGGCTCCAGTAGGGAGAAGGGCAGAGCAACAGTCCAACCCCCTGCTCAAAGCAGGACTATCCTCAACTACATCATCCCAGCCAAGGCTTGTCAAGTTGGGCTCTAGCTAACCTGTTCCAGTCCTTCAACACCCTCCTAGTGAGAGAATTTTTCCTACTATCCAACCTACAATTCCCTTGCTGCAACTTGAGTCCATTGCTCCTTGTTCTGTCATCTGCCCCCATTGAGGACAGTCCAGCTCCATCCTCTTTTAACTGCTCTGCAGGTAGTGAATGTGGAAAAAGAGCCATCTCAGCCCATTGCCTAATCGATGGCTATGCATGTTGCTAAAACCAGCCCTTCAGGTGTGTTTCCTTGTTGGGATTTACAACAAAATGGTACCAGCTGGTCTGAACTCCCCTAAAATAGGTCTCCATAGAGGTCTTGTCTCCTTCCATGCAGAACCAAAGCCACAATAGCAACTCCAGAAGCAGGTCAGATCGGATTAACACAGGCAGGGCACGGGTGAGGGCAGTTTTGATCAACCAAAATCTCTTCTATACATAAAGGAAGGAGTCTGACATCCTCAATCTACTGCTGCCTTGAGCAGGGGTTGTATAACCTCTTAAAGTCCTTTCCAGACCTGCTGTTGTGTGATGCAGGACCATTTTATGAAACCCCAGATAACAGCCCCCTCCAGGTTTTGCCCTCGGAAGTCTACCTTCTCTGTCACAAGGCAAACAAAGGAATGGCCATTTGTGAACCAAGCCTTAAAATTATATTTTGTAATATAGCATGAGCCGCTGTCAGCTTCATCTGTATTTAGAGCATAATTGTACGTAGACATGGGGCTTCGGTTCTTAAACAGGCAAGAAAATACTCCTCCAACCTACCGAGTACAATATTTTCACAGGGGTTATAAAAGTTCATGAGGGCTGCACAATTTCCTTTTTACAGCATCGTAATTTTTACTGGGTTTTAATTATCACGTTATTTCAAAGCCTGTGCCAGGCACAGAGCTGTCGGAGGAAGGTAATCGCTCACATGCTTTCCAGGTTCATGTCTTAGCAGGCAGCCCCCTAAGTCTCCTTTGATTAAGTTTGAAATAAGCCAGTCTGTTTCCTAATGATGATTGAACTACAGCCCCCCTGGGAAATGGTGGTGGCTGCCCCTGTCTCTTCTGCTCCCTCGCACGTGATGGATACCTCTGCTCGGGGAATGCAACCCATGAAAAGACACTTCGGGGCCACAACACCACTCTCTTGCTTTTTATTGTCTTCTATTTTATGTTACTTTCCCAAGTCATAGAGAAGTAGAGCTGGAAGGGGCTTCTAGAGGACATCTTGTCCAGTGCATTTCAACCTGTGGGTCATGAGCCAGTCCCAGGAAAATGCAACCAAGTGCAGGTTTCCCCTTGCAGGCGGGTTGCTTGGGGCGATTGGAAGCAGTGGGCACACATCGCGCACATCCGTGTGGTCAGCACGCAGCCACGCAGGTTTGTGGGAGCAGCCGCAGCAGCTGGATACAGGTAAGTGTATGGGGGGGGGACGGGGTTGGAGGGCCAGGGCTTGGCAAGTGGGTGGAGGGGGTGGGTGCCTGTTGGCACTGGCGGAAGGTGAATGGGTGCCAAGGCTGCATCAGGTCTGGGGGAAAAGGAGCCTGCCCCTCCGGTGGGGGCTGCAACAGCACTGGGGCCAACGCCTGTATTCATGGCAAGGTAGCAATCAGGAGATGCTACAGTGAAGGAGCCGCAGCCCAGGGCATGAGAAGTGCCACAGGCCTTCCCTTCAACCCTGCCAGTGGCCAAATTCACTCTGCTGCCGCCCGTGTGAGCCAGAGCCACTGCAGCCACTGTGGTCTGGCCTGAGCAGGATGGTGGCAGCCAAAGGCCCCCTCCAGCAGGGCTGGCAAGGCAAGGGACTGCGTGTTGGGTGTGAGGGGGGCCAGCATGGCCCAGTGGGGCTGGGAACTATGACTTGGGAGTGAGGGCATCCACAAGGGTCCTGTGGGCCAGGACTGGCTCTTGATGTTTGCAAATGAGTCTTGGTACAAAATAGCGTGAAAACCACCACCCTGCATAAGTCAGGGTCATCCCTATCCAAACCATCCTATACAACCATAACCTAAACTCTACATGAGACTACCCTGAACCCTGACATCAAATGGACCTGATGCCCAAACCTGTCACAGGTAAAGCAGGGGAACCACAGCAGCCAGTGTCCTGCCCCTCTGAAGTCCATATACAGCCAAGAGGTCCCAGGTAGAGGAGCAAGCCCCGTGCTACAGAGGAAGGCAACCTTCTACCCCTGGTCATAAATACAATATTCTTTCTAACAAGGGAGGTAACAGCAAAGACACAGGGCTTTCAACCAAAGTGTAGGCAGGAAGCTCGCATGCCATTTTTATGGTTAAACCTGGTTCTAGATGGTCCTTGTGTTGGTTCTAGATGGTTTCTGGTGGGGTCACTGGCCACTTTTATGCCCAGAAAAATCGAGGCATGAGGACAGTTGTGTGAGCAACGTACAATCTCGTGACAAATCAGTGTTCAAACTGAGCCCATGTTGGGAAGGTGAAACGCTGCTTGTATTTCTCAGTCTCCCGTCCCTCCCAGCAGACACTGGGGAGGATCCTGCTTTTCTTTCATTCCCAGGAGCTCTGGTTTTCCCTTTCCCTCGCTGCCTCTGGAGGCCCCTTCGAAGGCATTTTATTGTATTCTCCATGACTTCCCTTTGTTGACTATCTAACAGACCGAGCTGGGGGGGAGACTGAGATCAGGTAGCTGTTGCCAGCATATAATCATTAAATTTGCTTTTGGATGACCTATGTGAAATTCATCAGCAGCAATTTGTTGGGATGCTCGTTGCATCAGTGTTCATTATTTACTCTGCTAGGCTCAGGCACAGCAGCAATCAGTGGGGAAAATTGGACTGTTAGGGCCTTGGACTTCGGTGTTTGTAATTTCCTCCACTGAGTTGCAGCATGAAATACATTTGGCACAGACAAATTGCTCCCTCCATTACAGCTCTGTATGAGCTCAGCTTGGCCGTTCTTTGGCACCCAGGGCATCGTTGCGCTTCTGATAATGAGCGCCAGGCAAAAGCAGCTGGGAAATTTATGAGAGAGTGGTCTGCATCCTGACCCCAGTGCTGGGCAGCTCAGGAAGGCTGGGATGGGTTCAGGTAAGTCTGTTTTTCCTTTTCCCTCATCTTCCCCTCGCAAAAGGCTGTAGGTTACTTCTGTCACCAGCTGCAGCCCCGTGTGCTCCCCTCATCTCAAGTTTTCTGGACCGATCCTCTTCCCCTGCCCGATCTGCCGCTCTCCTTTTTGCCCTATCTGCCCCTGTGCTGCCTGTTCCTCCCGGATCTGCCATGGGCCACAGGGTGGTTGTGGTATACGTGCTACAGGTTGGCCACCCCCGTCCTACGAATGTGGGGTTTTTGCCTCTCACTAGCATGGGGCACTGTCCTTTTCCCGCATCCTCTGAGCCTATGCTAATTCCTTCCTTGTTATTGCAGTGATGAGGTATTGGCAGTGCCCTCTTCTTCCCTGCTTTAACCTGTGGCAAGTTTTTGGATGCAGCTCACATTCCTGGGCTTGTCTGGGAGTGTGGATGAGGGCAAATTTGTTTTGAAGGGAAGAAGTAAGGAGATTTCTTTGGTAAAGAGTTGTTTGTGAATGCAGATGACTGGACATGATGGTCCAGGGGGCCCCATCTGAGCCTGTGTTCCTATGATGGCTCTACCCCGAATTGCAGGTGGTTAAAAAGAGGCCGACTTTGCCCTGCCTCCACCTGTGCTCAGCAAGATTCGATGGAGCAAAGACCAGCTGCTGGGCCTATGCAGAACAGCAGGAGCCTTGCTCAAAGCAATGCAAGGGGAGCAGTTGAGAACTGGGGAGGCGTCTCCCCCTGCACTGAGACCTGGCTTTATCAAGCTCCCAGTCCACGACTAAGAAGCTTTCCAGTTGAATGGACAACCTATGATGGACCTACAAGCACGGCAAACCCCAGTCTGGAGCCCTCCACCACTATGCAGTAAATATAGTAAATGTAGTTACTCAAATCCAAGATAAGTAAAACATTCAACATGGGGTAAAAAGCCCCTCACCTTGATTTGAGTGCAAGAAGTGAGGGGCAAATGGCTTCTGTGGTTCTGACTCTGGCCCTAATTTAGGCTTGGGGTCAGAGTTGAAGGGAGAGGGAAGAAGCTGCAGGAATGCATGTGTGGGGACAAAGGCTCGAGGGGGCAGAGATGGCGGGGGACACAAGTGGCAAAGGCCACAACACCCTGGGGGGAAGGCAGCAGGGGGGGCAAGTGTAGAGGGATAAGGGGCAGGGTTCAGGCCACTTGCTCCCCTCCTCTGCTGTCTTTCCCCCCCTCTGCTGCTGTAGCAGTGGGGGGAACCGATTTAAGACAACCTTCCAATAATTAGCTTCTATATCTGGAACATTACAAACCAGTTTATATAAGTTCTGTATAGAGACTAATTATTGGGGGTTGTCTTAAATTCAAAGTCATCTTGGATTCAGGTTAATGCAGTACTTGTGGAGGCTATGGGAGGCCAGCTGAGACTCTGAGGTAGCCCTAGCCACTGTGCTGAAGTCTCAAGTCCTCTGCACACTCATTCTTTCCTTGCAAATAGTTGACTTCTAGAAGGAAAATGGGTGGGATTTTGGAGAAGTGGTTTCTTTGGACTTCGTTCCTGGTCCTAGACTGGCATGACTTGCAGTGTCTCAGGTTCTCCTGTGGTTCCCTGTCCAACTCCATATGTCCTCCCCTGAGCTTCAAGGTAGATCACTGAGTCTTGTAGAGGGCAGCTCAGGGGTTCTGCACTTGCCAAGTGCTTTCAAAGCATTAAGTCTCCCCATAAATCTGCTCTGCAAGCGGCATCTATTTGAGAGCTGATTGTTTTTATAATTGAACTGTAAATCAATGCATTTAAGAATGGTGTTTGCTGCAAACGCGCTGGGTATGAAATGCTCCCTCCATTGATATTCAGGTGGTTTTATTAGGATAATAACCGTTGATTTAAAACTTCAACTCTAGGTGTTTACAACTGGCCCAGTGTTCTGGTCCGGAGTTAGAGAGACGCTGAGGTATCGTTCGCACACCAGCTGAGAATGGACCAAACCGGCCCAAAAACGAGGCCGTGGCTTTGTGGAACAGCCTGGGGGAAGCCAGTTGCAGCCCAAGTGCTATGTAAGTCCACTGACATGAGCTCTGAGTGCTACATGCACCTATGCTGTAACTGCAGCAGGGCAGATTTCACCTGCTGACCTCTTCTGTGCAGAAATGAAGGCCTCCAGGCTGTTTTTCACCAGTGCCAAACCCTCCACGGTGGATGCATTGCACCTGGTTTTCTAGAGCAAGAGGCCAGGGCACAGGGCTGCTAGCCCAGGAGACCTGGCAGAAGCTGCAGCTGCTGTCGGCCTGGCAGTCAAGCCCGCAGTGCAGCTGGCTTTCCACTCTTTCTGTAGCATCTTAGAGCAACAGTAGCCTGCCTAATCCCATGTCCCCTGGCTTTACTGAGGCCCCATTATTCAAAAGGTCTCAAAGAAAGCATACAGAAAAGTTAATCTTAAGTCACTGATTGGGGTCATGCCCTGTTGTACCAGGCTTGACCTGCCCTAGGAGGTTGACTTCTCACCTATGGGTGAGGGCCAGTGATCGTCACTCAGTCTTGCTACAGCCACAGGCCATTTTCTGAGCCAGTTTACTGCAATTCCTATGGAAAATCAAGGCATGTTTTAGACTAGGGTTCCCTTTGGAGATGATGTGTGTAAAGCGCCACAAATGGTTCAGAGCTGTTTTACTATAATGCATTGATCATCTAAATAATTGTAAATTAATCCATTGTTTAAGCATCTGATGGTTGGTTAATAGGGTGCATGCTTGCAACCATGTGCAGCATCTGTTTGCCACCATTTATAACGCAGACCGCTGTGTGTTTGCTGAGCGTTTCTAAGCTGTACTTTGAGCCATTTGTGAGTACAACATTCACAGAAAGTCTGCACCGGAAATAATCCTCTCTCCTAAACCTTTCAGCTGGTCCCAGCAGCCAGGGAGTGGTGCTAGGCTGAAACGAATTCTCTTGCTCTTCCAGTCGGACCCTGTGCCTTGCCTTTCTTCTGTGCTCAGCATCACCTCTTCTTTATGGACAAGATGCTTAAAAGCCAGGGTGTGACTGCTTTCCTGGAGCGCTGCGTACTGGGTAAGTGCCTTTGTGAATCCCTTCTCTCCCATCCCATCTCTGCGCTGCATTGAAAGGCACACGTTACTGCACAAACGTTCGCCAGTGTGACACGGGTGAAGGCGTTACCCACCCTTCTCCATGACCTGTCCACAAAAATGCTTATTATACCCCTTGCACACTGGTGCCTTCCTTTCTTTAGTCCAAACTTTCTGGGGCTCAAGCTTTCTGCCCTGCAAGTTGCCAGTTCAAACTCTGCAGCTGGCCAACACAAAGGAGATCATTGTACTGGCGGAACCATTACAACTCCAACACATCTGAGTTCACTGCCAAACGGCCATAGCAGAAGTGTTGGCATTGCCAGGGTCTAATGAACCTGTGAATTCTGCTAATTACCCATCATCAACAATTGCAGACGGGACATGAGAAGGAGAAGAATTGCATTGGCTTGGGCATGTAGCAAATACTGCTCCATCTGCAGGCAGAAGGCTTTTATCAACAGGTGATAGGATCCATCGGCTGCTTCAAGCTGCATCTCTTTATAGGAAGGCAACCAGAGAAACCGTTTTGGGGGAAGGGAGGCATGTTTTAACTTTCCCTGTTGAGTGTCACTGTGCTGGCCCCTGGTTCTGATTGCCCGCCTTGGCTTCAGCACCGGTGATTTATTGCTGCTCAGTGCACCTGGTTTTCTCCCTTTTTGCACGAAGAACAGGACCTTGCCAAAACGAGCTATTAATAACCAAGCCCACGTCACCAAGATGTAGCTCATTAATCATTTAGAAGAGAAGCCTATGAATTAGGTGAGCTATAAAAGTCCCTCATCTGCATGATTAGCTCTTACCCAGCTGATTACAAAAGAAAGACACTCATTGAGCAGAGCCTTTTTTTTTAACAGCTCTCTTTAAATGGGAATAGATTACCCAGAAAGCAATGGGACCTCCCAGGCAACCCCCCTCCTCCCTTCTGTGTTTGCAACTAACCTTAGGAAAAAAAATGCAGTTCCAAGAAGACCATGAAAGGATCCATGTGCAAATCCTCCAATGTAGTAACTTGGTACAACTGCAGTGTCTTTACGTCTCTTTACTTTCTGGAGTTACTTCTCTACTGTCCCTTAGTGCAGCCCAAATGTACCCCTGCAAAGTCTTATGGCAAACGCTGGCCCTGTTTTCAGATGACTATACAGAATTATATCTCTGGCCTTTGCCTTTAGGAGTTACCAACCGTGATGCCCAGGAGTTCGGGTTGTGGAAAACATTTGTGAATGTTTGTAACTTTAAGTAAGGAAGAGGTGCTAGGTGAGATCAGAGCCATGCCAATGGCCACAGCGGGACTGGGTGAAGTCTTGCTGCAGGTTTCCATGTTGTATCACCTTTGTGGCTTCACTTACCTTAGGTCTTTGAGTTCTACATCAAGCTGGCATTTTCTAGCCCATGCACCCTCAGTCTTTCCCTATTTCTTGTCCCCTGCAATCTTGTACCTATTTCCCTTCGTGGCCTCCTTTCCTAGATGGGTCAAATCATCTCCACCACCTTTCCGAGACCTCCTGTAATCTGCCTTAGGCGACATACTCCATTATTAAACGTGAGCCACACAGCCCCTCTACTGATGGATATGAACTCAAGAACTGGTTACTTCATGGCACACTTGGACCTTGAAATTCTGACAAAGTCAAGTGCCTCAGACCAGGAGAGCTGTTAGTGCCTGCCAATGATGGCAGAGTACCTGGGGGCTGCAAAACACCTTCACCCTGCAGGCCAGGAAGAGGAGGACTAATATGGCTCTTAATGTGCGCTGCAGCAAGCTGAAGGGCCCCAAGCACAAACTCTACAGGCAAGCAGGTGCCCGACGCTTCATCCAGACAAAACTGCCCACCTGCACCATGCACATCCAGGGTGCCGCCTTGCCTGATATGGGGCTGGCACGAATGGCAATCAATCTTCCACTGGGATGAAAGCCTGTTGCAATGTTAATAGAAAACAGTCAGGGAGAGATGCCTCACTATTATTAAGATGTGCTTAATTACTGCTGACTCCTGCACCTGATGACATCAAAGGCGTCTGCAGACGCGTCAGTGCTGCGGCTTCGTGCAGCCGATGTTGTTCCGATTGGTTCGGTCTCTGCTAGCACATCCAGCAGCCGTCAGCACTAATTTTATCAAATAGCATCAGCCAGCTTGTCTCCACAGCACAGTGCGCAGGTCTCCCAATCAGAGCGCTCAAAAGGCTGTGGGGGGAGAAAGGAGCAGATGCAGCTTATTGGAGAGCTGGCACATTGCAATGAAGGAGAAGCAAGGGGTTGGGGTGAATATCATGAACTCTGTGGGACGTGAGTCAGGGAAGTACTAGACAAGGGCATGGAGCTGATGTTGGAATCGCTGCAGGGCAGAGGGAGGCAGTACAACAAGTCAGTGGGCAGGGGAGAGGGAAAGGAAATGAGTTTGTGCAATGGGAGTTGGACTGGGATATGGGAGATTTGGATCAATTCCTGGCCCCCTTATTTGACTTTGAACAAACTAGTGAAATGCTCTGTCTCTCAGCTTACCAGCTCTTAAAATGGGCACATCCCAGTCATTCAAAGGTGTTGAGGGGAGGAGGGGGAACCCAGTCTGATGCTGTGTGATGGGTGTAGGGAACTGTACCTTTACAAGAACCAACTACACGCCCTTGTGCTACAAGAGGCCAATCAGCTGGGCACAGAAGTAAACCAACCTCTGTCAGGCTCCTGGGCTCTGAGTGATTTCTGAACAATACAGGGTGGGAAGGCAGACAACTCCACAAACGGACAGGAATGTGGAGTAGCGGAGGGAGAGGTGTTGCAAGCACACGTCAAATAATTCTGCCTTCCAAAAAGGATGAAATAACTGGCTGACTAGGTGATTTGTGGAAATAGAGAGATCATCCCAAACTGTCTTCTGGCCATCCCATCTGTCCCTATAATCAAGGGCCTGTCTCCTGGGGAGCTGGGAATCGGGAATGATGTATTACTGCCTCACTCTTCTCCCTTAGCCCCATTTTCTATGAGTAGGAGTCCTGAATCAAGCATCCTGCTCCTCTGCAGTTTGAAGTCCAGGTTGCTTTCTTCACACCCACTCCCAAACTGGCTCATATGATTAAACGTCTACCATCCCAGCCCAGAGATGGCTATGGGTCAGGATCTTCCCTCTTTTTGTTTGTAGGAAACCTTCTGCTGCTTTGAGATCTTTCAAGGTGAAAAGGGTTCCACCAGTGAGTGACACTCATGATCTTCAAAGAGATCATGTTATTTAGATAGTGTTGTACCAATTTGATTTGATTTGGTAATATGTTTGAAAGAGTGGTTGCCCCTACTTTCTCTCCTGACGGAGTCATTTCTTGTGAGGGTTGTGATGTTTTCCAGCGGGAGAGGGAAGGACCAGGACAAATGTTGTCATGCGAAGGCTTTGCACATTGAGCATTGTAATCTGCAAATCTGGAACTCTGCATGCCCTTCATGGATCTGCAAGTAATGCATTGTGTGACGTCGGGCAAGTCACTTAATCTGTCTTGATTCCTAGGATCTCCCTCTGTAATATGGGGGTAATAGCTAGTGCAGGGGAGAATTTCCAGGATAAATCCACAAAAGTTTGTAAAGTACTTTGAATGCTTTCAGTAGAAGGAGCTTAAGAAGGTATAGGATCCACTGTTCCTTACAGCATTAGCCAAGGTCTCACATGCACATTATTCCTGTTTAGCAAAGTGCTTAAGGATGAGTCACCCCTACTTGCACTGAAAGGACGCATCCTTTCTCTTGAATCCACACCCAGCCCCATAAACCTCTATCTGTAACTTGGCCACAAGAGTAGGGGCAGTGAGATCCCCTGTGCTGTGTGGATTTTACACATCTAGAGTTAAGCATGCATCTGAATCCCAGTAAGAGTAGGTGTGCTGCTGAATTTGGACTGACAGACAAATCGAGCTCCACGGGAAGAGAAGATGCTTGGTGCTCAGATGGTTAAGGTTTCTCAGACCCATGGTCAGATGTCCGCTATAGTTTCGGCAGGAAATGTTACTCGGGTTACCTACCTTGACACACTTGTGCACTGTCCCCCTCCCGCCTCCATCGAGGCTTCGGTCGCCACCTGCACATTTTCTGAGGTTGTCATAACCCCCGTTTGGGAGCAGTCTGTCTCGAGTCTGAAATACATAAGGCTAATTTCATTCAAATTGTCAGCCGCTGAGCCAGACCCGCCTTGAAGGAGCCGTTCCACTTGGAATGAGCAGATAGGCAGCGGGTCCCCAGGTTGCCAAGCTGAACAGATGGGGGGTTTGTGTTCCTGAAGTTTTAATAATCCGTTCTCCTGTCTGAACCATCACAAATCCCAGTGGAAGGTCAGGCATTTTCCAGATGGTAGGAAATAAACTCTGGGAGGCTTCAATGCAGAGAACTCATTAGCCCAGGCTGGCCAAGCTCCAGACACAGTGGCAGCCCATGTAAACTGTTCATGGTTCTGCCCTCGCTCTTGCTTTGTCATATGCTCTCCCCACATCCTCAGGCCTGTTGTACATGGAAAATGTGCCTCTCTAGCCAGTCCTTTGATTACACATGGCCTTTGCCTCTTGGAGAATTCACAGCCTGGGCGCATGTCTCAGTGAATTTACTGTCTGCTAACCATGGCTTCTTTTCTCCCTTTAAAATCCACCTCCTTGTAAAACTTGGATAGTAAAACTCACCTGATGAGGATCTAGGGAGGAGTGAGACAATTTTCTGGTGCAGCAAAAATAGAAGGAGCGCTTAAAAAATGTAGACTGACCAGCCAAAAGCCCCAGTGCACTATTAATAAGACATAACTACATGTTCTCCACTTTTATATTGGCCTTCCTGTGTTGTGCGCAAGCGTGCAGTATGTTTGGGGACATCTCCACAGCTCCCTAAGTCTTCTTGGCGGTAACTGGTTTGGATATTACTCACCAGGTCTTGAGAATACAAGAACCCAATGAAGTTAGCAAGAGGTGGGTTTAACACAAACAAGAGGAAATATTTTTTTACATAGCACATAGTTAACTCATGGAATTCATTGCCATGGGGGGTTGTAGATAGAGATGATATAACCAAGTTCAAAAAGTGATTAGACAAATTCATGAAGGACAGGTCCATTAGGAGCTGATACACTGAACAATCAGGGATGCGTCATCTGACATCCCTAAACCAATGATGTTGGATGATACAGCGGGGGTGATTAGGAATGAACCCCCTCAAAATAGTCAAATACTCTTTCAAACTCTCTCTCTCGTGTCTATTATGTCCCACTGTTGGAGACAAGATACTGGCCTAGATGGACGATTGCCTTCAAGGCAGTTCTTACGTAATGCTTCAATCCAGTGGACTCCAGCTCCACCTGCTCGAAAGGCTCAGGCTGGGATCATTGAAACAAAGAAAGATCTTCCTAAACTGTTAGCTCTATGGGATCTATGACACATTGTCTGTCCTTCTGTGAATATTTTCAGTCACATACGTAGATTTATATCTGTCTCTAGTAACCTTTATTGCAGCCACAGTTTGCCATTCAAATTGATTGAAAGAATTATGGGTCCTTTCATAGTGTTGCCCTCCTTGCTGCTGAACAGCCTGTAGATTTTTTTTCATGCCCAAACCAGACTGCACAACCATTTGGCTCAAACTCAAGGTTTCTGCACAACCCAGGTAGGCAAAAATGTATTGTTCTGGTGGCCCTGTAACACCACCTCTGACAAGGGTTGTCTTAACACAGGTGGGCAGTGTTCAGTCTTTCAAGAAAGGCTTGTATTGTTGGTAGTAATGTGGTAGTGATCTTTTTTTGTGGGAGACAGCTGTGGCAAGCAGCAAGGGAGTTTGCTCCTCTGCTGTAAGACCCCTAACTAGAATCAATCCTGAAGTACTTTGGCTGATTTGTGGCCACTTCTATTGCAAGGCTAGGGATATAGAGCAAAATGAACAAGTTGCAGCAATAATATGCTCAGACTTTACATCAGATTTCCCCTCTGTTAACAGCAAATGTTAGCAGCAAGCCCCTGACATTTGCTACTGTTCAGCAATGTCTTACACTTAGCGCCCTTCCCTTGGGCTGCATTTAAGTAGCTTCTCACGTCATGGAGGAAATAAGTGCAATTCCAAAAATTGGGGTGGATAGTTTACAGGATTGATGCTATAAATCCAGTAACCTCCAGATCACTGGTTAAAATCCAGTCATGTCAATAATCACTGGAAGGAAATATAAGATGGCTATGGGGTTACCAGGTGTATCTGCATTTAACTTCCTGGTTTCTAAGCCAGTCTCCCAATTTTGGAAGGCCTGATTTTTCTATTTTTTAATGATTAGATTGTCAGTACCAAGAGATGAATTGAGATAATACAAGTGCAGTACCCTAAGGCACAAAAAAGGTGCTTTGAAAGGATGCACTAAAATATCTTATAAGTAGACTGGTCTTTTAATTTATAGGGAAAAGGACTGCTGTTGAGACTGAAAAAGTGCCCTCCTGTGGGCAGTAATGCTCTCAGCTTGTAATTCTAAGCATTGTACCCTACTGTTGGTCATAACATTTGACAGGCACAGGAAAGAGGTCTCAGTTGCAATTGAAAGGGAGGTATGAGGAGAGGAAAGTAGTGTCTCATAGCTCTGGTGGTTACAGGATGATAATTTACAGACATGAGGTGGTGGTTAGAAGATGATGATTTACAGACATGAGGCTATTTGTAATCAGAGATAAGATAATGAGGCTGAAAGGGACCTCAGGAGGCCACCTGCTCCATCCTACTGCTCAAGGCAGAGCCATCCCTATCTCAACCACCTCAGACAAATGTTCATCTAAATAAGGTGCTTGCTTTGTATGATACTGTTCAAAACTCCCTGTCTGGCCACAGAGACAAGTTTGAAATGAAACCAGGATGTTGTTCTTATGGCCTCAGGTTTAATTGAAGCAGTTTCACCCAGGCCAGCTCATGGTGCCTCTGAGACTGCAGAAGGGGCAGCTTGAAATCCCAGCCCATATTCTTCTGCGGTGGAGAAGTATGCACTGCTGTGTACCATAAATATAGGCTGTTTTAAGGTCTGATATGCTGTGAAGCACCAAAGCTGGAGACAACTACCACATCCTACAACTGTTTCAGGCTGGACATAAGGAAAAATTTCTTTACTGTCCAAGCCCCCAAAGTTTGAAATAGCCTGCTGCTGGAGGTAGTTCAAGCACCTACTTTGAACACCTTCAAGAGACATTTGGATGTTTATCTTGCTGGGATCCTATGATCCCAGCTGACTTCTTGCTCCTGGGGCAGGTGCCTGGACTCGATGATCTTCCGAGGTTCCTTCCAGCCCTAGTGTCTATGAATCTATACCACTGGCTGGTTAGAAATCCCCTTTTTTCCTAATTCCTTACTGATGTTTAAATGTCTTAGTCTTGGTGGCTTAAGAATTGTTATAATTTGATTTGGATTTAGAAACGGATTAAAAGGAAAAATCCATAAACTACCCTAAGCTCAGATTGCATATACCCTTGGCATTCTGGGTTTGGCCAGGCTGGATACATATGGTTTTCCCAGCCACAAAGCCTGGGTTTTTCCATCCTGCGTCTGGAGCTCTCCCCTTTGTTGCAGTTCCCATAATGCAATTCCTAGATGTAGACCATCTGGAGAAAAGCCTTCCTGGAGCAGCTCCTATGCCCCAAGGGGACCCTATGAACTGGCAGGGAGGGCGCTTCGTAGAGAAGGAGTAAATCTCATTAAGGGTTTGCACATTTATGGCTGGCAAGATAATGAAGGAAAGTAATTCGGGATAGCTTTATTGCCGTTATTATAACGTTTCCCTGAAGCAGAGAGATAAAAGTCAGTGGATGGTGTCCATGATTTTCCTTTTTTTGTTGTTGGTTTTTTGTTGGTTTTTTTTGTTGTGGGGGAGGTGATAAATTTCTCAGCACAGAACATTTCTAGAAATTGCAGGCTGACTGGCAGCTTTTCTTCAAGCCAGGGACCCACCTGCATTAGTAGACAACAAACTGATCCTTTATCCTCCAACAATAAGCAGTCCCGCTGGACTGCCAGGGCTCTGCCCCCTACAGAAGTTTCTCGACTCTCAAAGCTGGATTTGGCTACTTCTCCTCTCTGAAGCCCGCCTCTCCTTTTCTTTGCTGCTTTTATGTCTTTTATTTACAACCCCACCTATAGTCAGCCAACAACATGCAGATAGTTGGTGACATGGGAAAATGGAAGATTTAAGTCTGATAAAAGGGGATTTGCAACACAAATAAGTAGGCTGTTGACTCAGAGGGGTCCCAGGGAGAGACTAATGTAGGGGTCCCTCTCTTGCGCCTACCAGCTGGATGACTTGCACTGACCTAGCCTTAGTGAGGCTTAGTGTTTTCCAGGCAATTGTCCTGCTTGCTTATCCCTAAAACTATCTCTGGCCAAAAAAATATCCCTGGGGCCAAGAGATGAGCTGGACTCTTTTTTTTCAAAGGGATGCACACTTCTTTTTTGTAGGTAAAACAACTCCAGTACAGAGGGATCCAGAGGACCTATTTCTTTTGCTTCAGAGCACAAGCCAAATGGGTTATTTCAGTCTGCAATGTCTACAAACTTCTCCTGCCACCTCTGTTGCTGCTTGAGATGCAATGCTGGATCAGATTATCCTAAAAATGGTCTGATGCTACCTGAAAATTCCTACTTTCTTTTGAAGGAGAAACCCAAATCATCCACTCTTAAGACATGTATCATCCTTTCAACAACCTCCCTTGTCTTGAAGTATGACAGCCTGTTTGCTGGGCTTTCCTCTGAAATGTTAAAATGAACAGTTCTATGGAGATAACACCTGGACACCCCAAACAAACTCGGTTTCCTGTTGTGCTAAGGCTTTTCCCCAACAAGGGTGGTGAGAAGCAATTACTGCCTCCAAGAACTGAGAGTTGAGGAAGACTAAGCAAGCAGTGGGGAGGGACCAAGGGTACACAGAGGTGAGTTGCCCTGCCTGGCGTCTTGTGTTCACCAGTTTCAAGCAGTAAAACCCATGGCACGGTTGTGGATGCTCCATAGACCTCTGGGACCAGAAGTAGCTCATGCCACTGCCAGTTCTGGTTGGTGCCACTGCCATAATTTGGTGCTGCTTGCCGGCTAATCACTGTGAAGAGAGGAAGAGCCAAGTAGCTCAAGACAGTGTTGTTAGCACAGCTTTGCTGCTGCTCAGACAAGCTGATTAGTATGTAAGTGCAGGTTTGCACCTTACAGGCTAATTTGGGGATGCATAAGCTGTTGTGAGCAACAGCTGCTTTTGTTTGTCGAAGTGAAGAGTTGCTTACATGAAAGCACGTGCATCTCTGAGCTAGTTAGTTTATACAGTTCAACTCTGCCCTGCCTTCTGGCTGACTTCAGACTAACGTGACTACTTCTCTGGAGTACGGCAGTGTCCACACAGCACTGAGACAGAGGTAGTTAGTGGGCCTGCCTACAGTCCCCTATCCTACAACCCTGCCTACATCCCTGGCTATGTTGTTTCCAGATTCATAGACGTTAGGGGCTGGAAGGGATCTCATGAGATCATCTGGTCCAGCCTCACTGCACTTGGGCAGAAAAGACTGCTGGGGTCATCAGGAGTAACCACAAAGTACCTATGAACATGGAGACAGGATAGATCTATTTCTATGGTGCTAGGCAGCATCATTCTGCAACTTCTTGGCGCACACAGGACGATTGGGGTGAAAGTCCAGTTTTAGAAAGTGCTCAGAGGTTCAAGGAAATCTAACCATCATGGATTTTCCATGTTAGCCCCAGCTGGAAAATTGGGGCTAACATGGAAAATCCATGAATGTTGGTCACTTGACCATGAGTACAATCCAGGCTAATGTCTTAATTACCAAATCAAAATGCCTCTGCTTTAACTGTAGAGGTATCCCCCTTCAACCTCAAAGGATAGTATGTTTATACTTGTACTCATCAGAGCAGCTTTCACATGCCTATAAGCCATTGTTTTTTCAAGGGTCATGCTTATAATGCAACCTCAAATTGTTAACAAATGCTCCGCTTTGCACAGCTGTGGTATATATGTGGTCTATATAGCTTTTCAGCTTGTCTACAAAAATCCTTCAGTCACAGCCTGCGATTCACATTTTCTCCCTTTTGTTCCAGGATAACCACTCCACTAGCATCATTGTGACTTGCCTCCAGAAAGTGTGTCAAGTTTGCATTTTTGCTGTAGTGTGGAGCCACTGATTGGGTATATGATTTATGTGTATTATTTGCTAGGTCAAATCATACTGAAAGCAATGTGAAAATAAATGTATTATGCAGAAAAAGAGGATATTAAAAATAACTAATAAATGCCACTGTTTTAAAAAAAAAAAAAAAAAAAGCATGACTGCTTCAAAAGTATATTTTTTCCATTTGTTTTCATGATAAACTGGCTTTTGATTTCACCAGAATGTCCATTTTCATCTGATTTTTTTCCCCTGGTCTTGAAAGTTGTCTTTTTTTTTTTTTTTTTTTTTTTTTTTTAAATGATGTATGCATTTTTAAACAGTTTGAAAGTAGATGTCTTTGAGTTGAGGAAAGGGAAGGCAATGACCAAAAAGATCCCTGCCCAGAACTGCTGAGGCTGCTGTGTCTGTGCTGACAGGTCTCTTCATAGCTTCATAGATAATTAGGGGCTGGAAGGGACCTTGCAGATCATCGGGTCCAGCCCCCCTGTACCAAGCAGGGAAGACAGCTGGGGTTAGGAGACCCCAGCAAGGTGACTGTCCAGTCTCCTCTTGAAAACCTCTGGGGCAGGTGACAGCACCACCTCAGGAGGGAGTTTATTCCACAGTCTGGACATCCTGACTGTGAAGGAGTTTTTCCTGGTATTAAACCTGAAGTGGCATTTCAAGTGTTTGTATCCATAGGTCTCGATCTTCCCCGGGGTGCCCTAGTGAACGGTTGTTCACCAATCTCCTGATGCACTCCTTTGATATAGCATCAAGTTCCCTTTCAACCTGCTCTTCTTTAGGCTAAAGAGGCCCAGGTTCATCAATCTTTCCTTGTGTGGCTTGCCTTGCAAGTCCCTGGTCATGTGGGTGGCTCGTTTCTGGACCCTCCCAAGTTTTTCCACGTCCTTATTGAAGCACGGTGCCCAGAACTGGACGCAGTACTCCAGCTGCCGTCTCACCGGTGCTGAGTGCAGCACAAGTATCACTACCTTAGTTTTACACGAGATGCATCAATTGATGCATGCCAGAGTGCTATTTGCCCTACTGACCACTGCCTCGCACAGACAGCTCATTCGTACTATGGTCAATCATTACCCCGAGGTCCCTTTCGGCCGTGGCGCAAGTCAAGCCATCACCGCCGAGCCTGTATGTACGCTGAAGGTTGTTTGCCCCCAGATGGAGGGAGCACCGTACACTGGGAAGTGTTCAACTTCATCTAGTCCCAACTCTTGAGCCTGTCCAGGTCCACCTGTATCTGCAACCGATCTTCTGGCGTGGACACGCTGCCCCATAACTTGGTGTCGTCTGCGAATTTGGCCAGCGAGCTTTTCACTCCCCTGTACAAATCACTGATAAAGATGTTTAAAAGCACCAGTCCAAGCACAGGCCTCTAAGGGAGACCACTGGCCACTTCTTGCCAGGATGACACCAATCCATTCACGAGACCTCTCTGGGTCCCACCATGCAGCCAGTTTCCCACCCACTCAACCGCCAAGAGCTGAGCCCACAATCTTCCAGTTTTCCCACCAGGATATCACGAGATACTATATCTAAACCCTTTTGGAAGTCGAGGTATATAACATCGAACTCGTCTCCCATGTCCAGGTGGCGAGAGACCTGGTCGCAGAAGGAGATGAGATGGGTGAGGCGAGACCTACCCGCAACGATGCCATTCAGAAACTTACCTTCTGCGAGGTTGTCCAGGATTTTCTCTCGGCTGATCGACTTATAGATGCCCGGGTCCTCGCTCTTCCTCGTCTTGCACGATGTTGCCCCTCTTCCAATCCTTGGGGATCTCCCCTACGTGCCATGATTTCTGCAAGAGTTTCCCAGGGGTCCCGTAATGACCTCGGCCAGCTCCTTCAGCACTCTTGGATGGAGTCCATCCGGTCCCGCTGACTTATAAACGTCTAGGTTTTCTACTTGGTCGGTCCCGGCACGTCCCCGACAAGCCTCATCTCGCCGGGGCGCGGTGACAGGCCAAGTTTGGATGGTCCTGGGGTTGTCGCGGTGCATTTCAATTCAAGGCACCTTTCCTTAGGCTCGAGCCCTCTCGAAAACCATCCGCTCTTTGTCTTCGCTCGCTTTTTGGACGACGGGGAAATAACTCCGCGCGTTTTTTTTTGTCACGAAGATCACGGGAAGAATGGGCTTGTCCTTCTGGTCGCATCAAAATCTCCATTTGGGTCCAATTTTTTGGACTGTGGAAAAATAACTCCACATTTTATTTGTCGTGAAGAGCTCGGGAAGAACAGTCTTGTCCAAAATTTCCATTTTGATCCAATTTCCCCCTGCTTTGAAAGTGGACCCGGAGTGGAGGCCACAGCCACTGCTGAGCGAGCCCCCCCCCCCCCCCCCCGCACGCCACCCCCCCAAGCCAGCAAAAAAACCACCACCCAGCACAGCACCCCCGGGCGAAACCCAAAAAACACCCAACCCCCCAGCGTGGGTTGGCACACAAACAACACCACCCACACCACAATGGCGGCGCCCATTAGTGATGCGGCCTCAGCCTTCGCGCAGCAGCAGCAGGGCGAGGATGAGGAGGAGTCGGACCTGGAGCCGCCACCCATGGAGGTCCCGCCTAGACTCCCCCCATGACTGGGACATTGGCTGGGGGTGCCCTGGGGAACCCCTGGGGCTGGGGCACTGACTGGGCGTGTACTGGAGACCCCCCCCGACAGTGGGACATTAGCTGGGGGTGTCCTGGGGAACCCCCTGGGGCTGGGGCACTGACTGGGTGTGTACTGGAGACCCCCCAACACTGGAACATTACGTGGGGGTCCCCTGGGGACCCCCCTGGGGCTGGGACACGGGCTGGGGGTGTACTCGAGACCCCCCTGACACTGGGACATGGGCTGGGGCACTGGCTGGGGGTGTAGTGGAGACCTCCCCCCCCCCGACACTGGGACATTGGCTGGGGTTGCCCTGGGGACCTCCCTTGGGGCTGGGACACTAGCTGGGCAGTGGCAGCAAGTGCTAAGGACGCTCAGGCAATCTCCTTGCCCAGCCAGCTGGCAAGATGGGATGGTGGCAGCTGAGTGTAGGCACCACACCTTCCTCCCCCAGGAGTGGGCAGGGGGAGGTGAGGGGTGTCCAGGGTGGTTTTAAAAGCCACTGAGCGCAGGAGTGATGGGTGCACAACCTCTGCCTCCGAACTTGCTAGACCTTCAATGCTGGAGGCTGCGATTGCAAGTGGACCAGTGGAGGGGGGAAAAAACCCCGGTCAGGTTCAGGTGACTCACCCTTTCAGCATCTGTCGTCTGCCCCAGTGTGACACAGGATGCTGGGTAAGGTGGACCCGTGGTCTGACCCAGTCAATGGCAGCTTTTATACCTGTCTTCGTACCCCCCAGCTCTTCCTCCTGCATAAAAGGGGTAGGCTCCAGACTGGTCCCCAAGTTGCTGGACAAGGACATCAGCTACATGGGGCAGGTGTTGGCTATCCATGTGCCAGCTCTGACACATCCTGCACTCCAGGCAAGCCAGTGGCTTTCTTTCCACTCCTTTGTGGCTCTCTGATATATCCGTAGCCCTGGCATCACCCCCTTGGGTTTTTTCGTATATCTGCAGTATCTGACTAGTATCAAGATGCCACAATTTATTTTAAATTATTCCTATTCGAGAGACGGTACTCATCTTGGTGTCTAGATTAGGCACCACTGTGTTGTTTCTTCCAGTTCGCAGGCATTTCACAAACCATTGGCTCATTTTCCCATTAAACCTATGCACTGGTGCATGAGTGTCACCTGTCTCTTTTGGGTTGATAGTTTTGTGCAGAGGAGTGCCAGTTAGGTTAAAACTTCATAAAGGACCACTGAATTTCTGAATATATTCACTCTGAGTAGGCTGCTTGAGATGCTTTATTGCTGGTTTGCTGAGATGGGAAGTATCTACCGTCAAGGAGAGCTTCCTGCATTGCAACAAAGCCCTTTTTAAAGTGGGACAGCTATAACGCAACGAACAAAAGCATTTATGGCCCTTTTCTTGAAAAACTTTGAGGCTCTGTCTCTTCTGGAAATACTATATGTTAACTGCCCATTTTTAGTGCCCAAGCTGTATCCACATCCACACCCCCTCCCTCCCAGGTGTGTGTCTGTTCGTGCTGTAAGAGGGTCATGATGCTTGTAATGAAACCTGTGCTTATCTGAGGGCCTTTGCCATCAGTTGTCACTTGCATCCTGTGCCACTCCAATGACTTTAGCAGGATTGTGGAGTGTACAGTTTGGTCCTTAAGTCCCTCCTAACAAGATGTCTGTGTCTGTCCTTTTGGCATTTTGCAGGAGCATTTTGATGGGGTGCTGAATGACGATATCATAGCTGAAGCCCTGTACAAGCTGGGGCGTTCAGCGCTTGGCACTGAATATGTTTACCTTAACCTGTCGCTTTCGGTGAGTATAACTGAAGGACGATCTCTTTTCCTGTATAGCCATTGCTGGGATGCGTATCTGTGCCCACAAGCTTTGCATTATAAGAGAAGATGGTGTCTTGACACCCATCTTGCTGATCCCAGCGGTCTTTCCTGCCCAAGTGCTGGGAGGCTGGATCGAAACTATGGCTTGGTTGGCAGAATGTTTTCTGATCCTGTGATCAGTCTCTTTGCCTGCTATAGTTGTCATCTTTGTGTATCTATTTTGGGAGCTTTGGAAGCTGTGACTTGATTCTTGCTGGAAACTTGCTGTCTTGGTACTAGTTTCTCTTTACTTCCCCTTCTATAGCTCTGGGAGCCAGGGATTTTTTCAGTTCAATTGCCTACACTGTTGGGCTGGGTTTGACCAGAGTGCGAGGGAGGGGATGATGATCCCCTTGGCATGCAGCATTTGAACCACTTTGGTAGGAGATACTTGCTGCCCCCCACAAGGGAATTAGCCATTTCAATCCCAGTTTAAGATGACTCAGCACAGATTCTTCCTTTAAGTGCAGCCTTGAGTTTGTAGCATTTCCCTTAGCTGTGGCTCTCATGACTGCAATTTTTATTTCTACTTTGACACTTTTTCTTATTCACGACTCATCTGGGGCAAATGATATACTCTTTTTTTTTTTTAATAGTCTTTTTCAAGTGAGCTCAAAGCCAGTGTCCACCTTAAGGGAGCTGTGGGCACTTCATCACTGGGAGACCAGGGTGAGGTTACACAACTAGTTATTAAATCTTCTTTACTTTTATTTTTCCAGGGCCGTAATTTAAGCGACATTAACATTCTCTCCAAATATGTTCACTTAGAGAAGTTGGAACTTTCATACAATAAAATTAATGGTATGTAGTAGGTATTCTAGTAAACTCTTGGGTTATGAAATCATTTAAGATGAAAAATGCAGTGTACCATGTAGCTTTAATATTACAAAACTTGGCCTAGGTTTTAATGGCATGACTAATCCAATTCTATATGCTAATGCTATGGTTGGATCTCCTTGAGAATGATGTACTGACAGTGTTCATACAGCTGTGGCAGCATATGCTAGGCAATAAGATGTAAATATTAGTGTCTGGTTTATTATGCAAAAGTAAAAGGCAAGCAGCCATATTAGTGTAAGGGGAAGGCTGAGATTCTACACATGCAAGTGTCAGAATATTGAAAGATCAGTCTGGTTAGAGGTGTTCTGCTTCTGGGTTTTCCTTCAGCAAAGACCTCCTAGCAAGAGATGAAATATATTAAATTGGATGCTGCTTTTCTGATGAGCCCATTTGGGGAGTGGGCTGAGACCTGCCAAACTCATTTTTTAATCTAGTGTAATCAGCATCATAAGGAATAAGTCTGTGGCAGTCACCTGCTCTTTCACTTCCTCCTCTGATCTAGTATTTTCTCTCTGCTTTGGATGCTGAATATCAGGACATCTCTGCGCTACACTACCTTGTGCCAATTCTGTTATTTCCAACTTGCAGACCAAATAATGCCTGAACTGAGCAGGGCCTTTACTCCAGGGGGATAATCTCTCTTTGAAACATGGCTTTCATGACATAACTAATATTGCCAAGTAATTACTAAGTTTTGAGGGGGAAAAATTCCTCTTGCTGTCATTTTATAACTTGAATTGGCTCAAATGTCACTGTGTGGAAGATAGATTTCTGGCTGATCTAAAATTCTCCGAAGTCTCGGTTTCATCAGTCTCAGTTTCCTAAAGTTACTAAAATGATGTTGAAAAGCTCACTCGCTTCTAGGTCATAAAGTTAAATTAGTTCATGGTAAAACTTTATTTTTTTTAATAGTGGAAAACTGATATAGGATTTGGTGTTCATCTCTGTCTTTCATTGTTAACAAACTATCCTTTGTGGAGCAAAAGATGCTAATACACTTAATTTCTGCAGGTCAAGCCTTAGTCTATAAATTATCTAATCTAAAATTGATTTTTGGTTGCTAATGGGTATAATTACCATGTTAAATCATAACACCCATCATCTTTGTATTCCCCTCTGCATCCTTTTACTTAATTTGGTGTTTCCCTTTGTTAACTAGATCTGTCTTGTGTCAGTCACATGCCTTACTTACTGGAACTTGATGCTTCCAATAATGAGCTGACGACATACTTCAATTTCAAACCGCCTAAGAGTCTCAAGGTAAAACAGATTTGCTAGATTTAAATTCAAGGACCTATAGATGGTCTCGATTTGGTATTTGGGGAGACCATGAGATCAAGCCTTTTGTCTCCCTACCCCTCCATCTTCCTTTAGTTGGCATTTTTTTTAAACATAAAATATCTGGGAAAATCAAACTCTATTTGTATCTCTTTTGTTTTGTTTAAAATAGTGAATCTTAACTGCCACAGGGATAACAGTTTATACGGTGGACTCCAGGTACATGGTTAACATTCTGCCAAATGAATCAATCCAATCTTTCATGGAATCAATTCCCACTTTTCAGATTGACTGCTGCCAGTCACTAATGAGAAACATGTATGTGAAGTATAACCATATGCTGCTCTTCCTTTTCTGCTGTTGTTTTGATGGGGTCCAGTATGGTTTTAAAAATCTGGAGTGTTTTGAAATACTACAATTATTTCTATGCTTTCTCTACCAGTTCTCTAATCTTAATGGGAAAATTGCCAGGGCCCATAATAAAAATGTTTGTAAGAGAGAGGCACATTTGTTTTTGAAAGTTCTTAAAATTTGTATTATGCAGCTCATACAAATGAGATCTTGTCAAACTTTAATATTAATGATTCTCTTGCTTCTTCCACACCCCTCCATCAGCATTATGAGGCAACTCAAAGGCCTGGAGAAAGAAAGCAAATTTGTGTATGTCCTTTTTCTCTTTAGGAGGTAGATTTTTCATACAACCAAATATCTGCAATGCGAGATTTGTCTGCATACCAGTCACTTACCAGACTCATACTGGACCGTATCCTTTTTGGAAATTAGAACAGGAATGGGATTTTTTTTTAAACCGCTGTTTATTCTGCCTTTGTTTTACAGCTTCACTTAACAGAATGATTTTCTCTGAAAAATGAAAGCAAAAATAGCGTCTAATCTACTGGTGAAATTACTTTTAATTTACTAAGCATCAATATCTTAATGGAAAGGAAAGGTGTGCAGCGAGGGTGTTTATAAAGATTGAGTACAGTAGGCATGTCATGGGAAAACAAAAAGAAAAACCCCTTTGCATCCTGAAAAGTTAAGAAAACCATGAGTCATTCTCCCTAGACGTGGCAAAGATGATAAACAAATGTATGTTTCTCACTGCAGTATCCGGGCATGAAGCACTGAGTTTACTTTTAACTCCCTTGACTCCATAATCATGTTTTCCTTCAGCTACACACTTTATTAGAATGAATCTAGTGCAGGCGTTGGCAGTGTTTTCCAGCAAAGTAACACTGGGGCTATGGACAAGTGGGTACTAGCACCCGGCTGCTTCCACTGCTTCTCCTTGGTACCCAGCTGTGATACACCCCAAGGAGAGTTCCTCTTCCACTAAAACACACAGCACCTGACTCTGGCATTTTACAGCATGGCCAATCCAGCCTATGGGCCTCGGGTTGCTGACTCCTACTCTTGTGTTATGTGCTAATAGGCAGAAAGTTTCTGCATCAAGCATCCACAGGCACCTGTGCACCATGAGTTTTAATACTCATTAAATTAAATAGGTTTATAACATTTAAACTTCTTTATTTTGGAGCGTCGCATCAGCCCCATGGCCCGGGACACCCGACCCCATGCTGCAGGGAGCTGGCAAACTGTACCAGGAGAAAAAAAGGGAGCAATTCAAAAGCAGAAGCAATTCAAAGGGGTGAACTACAACAAAGTCACAGCCACCTGGTGGACAAAGAGGCTCATTACACATCTTTGAATGCCTTTGTGTTTGCACACAATGAATCTATGCACATGACACTTTAATTCCTGGTAAGCCAAACTAAACTATGTCTGAGGATTTTTACTTTAATACACCAGAAATTCTTTTACAGTGTCCAGAAATCCCACTTGTGCAAACAGTCATGCAGTTTCAGCGTGAGAGAGCAAAAAATGCGGCATGTACAAAGGCTGGGGTTAAAGTGAGTGTGTAAGATTAGGGTGGTCATCTTGGCAACAGTGAGCTGCTTTGTATGGAGTGATACCTGTTGCCAAATAACTTTGCAAGTAATTAGACTGATTTTTTTTTCTTTTTTTTTTTT
>JAGPOW010001296.1:137935509-137960217 GCA_030014935.1 Caiman crocodilus
TTTTTTTTTTTTTTACATAAGGGCAGCTAACTGATTCACAAGTTGTTCAGGTTACATTATTCACACATGTTACAAGCTGTACAGGCACGGTGATTCTTGTTAGAGAATGGCACTGGGATTCAGTCCCTTTGCAATTCTAATTTCCCATAGCAAAAGCAAAAATAATGTGACAAAATGGAATAAAATAGAAGGGTCAAAGTTTATTTTTACCCATCTGAATAGGAATAAGGATTTTTCATTTGGTGTTAATGCAGGCATTCAGTATCTCTGCTTGCTTCATTTGTATTGTTGCCAGTCGTATGGGAAGAACAACTGTGACATGCATATGATTGCACTAGGGCCCTTTGAATTTCAGAGAGATGAGTGCAGAATTTAGAATACAGCGTGGCACCATTCCTAACCCGTGTCAAGCAATACGTGCAGAAGACATGGCAGCCAAAACAAGCTGTTCTTTGTAATCACAAATGAAACAACAATCTTAAATATCTTACAATGGTGAAAATGTCTGGCAAGCATTTCTTAGCAGACAGTAACTAAGCATCTCCTACCATATTTCGGTGAGCTGCGATGCAGATGGTAAGGTCATTACAAGTTTTCCTGACAGTTGCACACACAAACACACCTGACAGGATTATAAATTAATCTCCACGGAGGAAATTGCCTAAAACAGAAATGGATACAGTTTACTAGGGCAATAATACCAGACAAAGCAGTTATAATAGGTGATTGAAACTGTAAAATTGGTTGATAGGTCTGTTCAATTTGCTGCATCTTAGTGATGCCTTTTGCCTATCACTTTTTTCCTAGGAATGCCTTGGAACCAAATAAATTGGTATTTGCATTTCCTAGCAATTTATGGTTGGCCAATATTGGCTATGTTGGATCTAAAACTTTGCCCACAGAAATTTTGCCACAGACTTAAATAGAAGGAAGATGAGATCAATTTTATGCACATGTCAACATGAGACTGTCAAACTTGTAGGCTGAGTGCATTTTTTTTTCCTTGATACCTGAAACTGCCTAGAATAAGCCCTATGGAAAAAATAGATGTTTTCCACTATTGTAGGTGTCTATCTAGGTTAAAGTGTGCCTTTGGGACTATGGTGTGACACAGTTTAGTCCTGTCCGTGCTACTAGGGCCAAACCACGTTACCATTCAGCTGGGCAAAGACAGGCTCAGAATTGTATTTCCCTTTATTAAAATGCAGCATCCTACTTGGATTAGATTCGAATTTATAGTGTGAATCAAGCTGGGGAAGAAATAGTGATCAGCTGTCCACGGGCAGCTAAGACTTGAAATGTGTTTGTTTGTACAAGAAAACTTGATTGTATCAGTTTTTAAGCTGGAGTTTTCATTCTTTCCCATAAATTAAAATGAAATCTTGTTGCTTCTGTGATTGATAAAAGGTATTTTCTGCATCCTGCTTATTCTACTTCGAAGTATTTTGAAATGATTTCTTATTTATATTCTCACATTTTAACACATCTGATTCAGTTCAGTTTTATACAATCTGGTTGGTTTGGATTTTATATTATTGTAAATTAACATGATGCAGCTACCCTCACTCTGACGCAAAGTAGGCACTGAAACTGCTAGAATTATTTCAAGGCAAGTACAGATGTGGAACTCTAAATAAGATATGGGTTGTGTCCACAGTTGTTATTTATTTGCATGCTTTATGCAGTAACATTTTGAGGCCTCAGCCAGGTTGAGGCCTTATTGCTCAAGGTGCTGTAAATCATATAGGACAAAAGGTGGCCCCTGTCTCAAGGAACTTGCAGTTTTGTTTCCAATCCTGTGCTTGACGTATTGTTAGTGGGGCTTCCTTTAAGCAGTTTTGCTCACATACATGCAATCATGTATGTGATGAGGTGCAGAGCCTTAGTTTAAGACAAGAAGTAACAGGTGGTTAAAACAAATATATTTTGGGGTGGGAGGGGAGGGCAGGGCAGGGCAGGGCATAAGTAAAATGGCCTAGGGTGTAGGAGGGGAGATATTGGCTACATTTGCTACTAAGAAATGCAAAGTATTTTTGTAATGTCATTATTTTTCTTAAGTGCAACACTGATGCATAGATAATAACATAGAGGAGATCAAAGGGCTAGAGAAATGCCGAAGCTTGATTCATCTTAGCTTGGCACACAACAGGATCACTACAATCAATGGTCTTAAAAACTTACCTATCAAAACACTCTGCTTGGTAAGTATTAACTTTTTTTTTTTTTTTTGAAGGCCTTCTTTTTTAACTGGTCCAGACCAGTTTCTTAAGAAATGCATCATTTGCTAAAAATTCAGGTTTCCCAGATCTTTTTAATACAGCGTGGCCCCAAAGAAATTTGATTATTCTTTTTATTTTGTACCATGCTGTTTGCTTTATCAGATCCTGTGGGTTAAGGGGCGGGGGGGTGCAGTGGTGCATTTGCATTCTGCTTTGATTCTTGGTCCACCCAAACTTTAAACCAACTGCCTGAAATAGGCAGTGGTATCTATGGAGGCAGTGCTAATAAAAGAGTCAGTTGACATCATGTTGTATTATCATTTCCCTGATTCCTGCTTATCTCTTTCCACTCCACAGTTGTTAATGACCCTCTAACCTTTTCAATGGTCTCTGATATTCCACTTTTCAAACTATCCTATGTCCTGCAAGTTTGCTGTCTGTTAACCATTCCTAGCAATGTCTCTCTCTCTCCTGTTTCATAGCTGTGCAGGCTGTTTTTTAGCTCTAGCTAAAAACCTTAACTCAGATGTGGTATTGTTAACTCAGGTGTAGAAATGACTGAGAACAAAGTGTTGGAGCACTTTTTCAAGATGCTTAAGACAGCTGGATTTTGTTTTTGCATTTGAATAAGAGATTTATTTAACTATAATGACTACTGGACTGATGAGAAAATATGTTTTGACTGTTTTGGCTATAGTTTGCCTACCTGTGTTTTTTAAAAGGTTGTATACTGTATTTAGTTGAGAACCCTGATTATAAGTCAACCTCATCTTCTAATCAAGTAAATACAGTATTGGGGGTTATCTCCCGTATAATGCAGGGGGGAAAGCCCCCCTCATCTTACAGTTGACCCCAGCCCAAGGTTGGGGCTGAAGCTGGAGCCAGAGCTGCAGCGGGTGCCTGCCCTCCCCCGTTGCCTCTGTATGCCCTGCTACTCATCTCCTGTAGCCTCCACTCTTTCCCCCCCATGCCACTTCTCCCTCTGGTTCCCCATCTACTGTCCACCTCCTTACCTTTGCTATGTGCTGGCCCTGCTGCAGTCTGGGGCATGGAATATGGATCCAGCCCACCCCTGTAGCAGCAGCATTGGCTCCATGCCTCTGCTGTGGGGCCAGGCTGGACCTATGCTCTCTGCCCCAGGCTGCAGCAGGGATGGAGCTTGGTGGTGTGGAAAAAAGGTAAATGGGGGTCCTGGAGGGGCAGGCAGTGGGGAGAGATCTTTGGTGAGGGGGAAGATGAGAGGAAGGCAGAGTGGGCACCTGAACCTGTGGGTAGCAGAAGCAGCATGGAAGGAGAAAGAGCGGGGAACAGGGGAAGTGTTAATCAGGCCAGCCTGAGGCTGCAGGGAAGGAGGGGGAAGGCACAATTTGGGGGTGGGGAGGCAGGTAAATAGAGGAGGGCAGGCAGCAGAGGGCCTTCCCCCTACCACTATCCCCCACTGCCTGTTCCATTACTGCTCCCCCTACCTGGCCTACATGTGGCTCCCACGATTGCCTCCCCCACAGTCTGTCCACCACCACCTGCCCCATTACTGCCCCCTCATCATCTCTCCCCCAGTCGTGATGAATTTCATAGATTCATAGATTGTAAGGGCTGGAAGGGACCTTGGAAGATAATTGGGTCCAGCCCCCTGCACCAAGCCGAATATACAACTGGGGTCAGGCAACCCCAGCAAGGTGACTGTCCAGTCTCTTCTTGAAGATCTCCAGGGTAGGCGATTGCACCACCTCTGGAGGGAGCTTATTCCACAATCTGGACACTAACTGTGAAGAAGTTCTTCCTAATGTTGAGCCTGAATCAGTCTTTGAGGAGTTTGTGGCCATTCCTCCTGGTCTTCCCCTGGGATGCCCTGGTGAATAATTGCTCACCGAGCCCTTGATGTACTCCCCTAATGTAGCAGTAAGCTGCTACCAGGCCCCCTCTCGGCCTTCTTTTCCTCAGGCTGAAGAGTCCCAGATTGCTTAGCCTTTCCTCGTATGGCTTGCCATGCAAGACTCTGATCATACAGGTGGCTCTCCTCTGGACTCTAACAAAAACGTGGACAAGCTTGAGAAAATGCAGTGCCCAGAACTGGACTCAGTACTCCAGCTGCGGTCTCACCAGTGCTGAGCAGAACAGAAGAATTACCTCCTTGGTTTTGCTGGAGATGCATCGATTGATGCATGCCACAGTATTATATGCTCTACTGGCTACAGCATCACACTGCCAGCTCCTAGTCATAGTGTGGTCTATTATTACCCCCAGGTCCCTTTCATTCGTGGTGCTAGTCAGGTAGACATTGCCAAGCCTGTAGGTATGTTGGGGGTTGTTCATCCCCAGGTGGAGCACTTTCCATTTCTCAGTGTTGATCTTCATCTGGTTCCACTCCGCCCAACTTGCCAGCCTGTCTGTCTGCCAGTATCTATAGCCTATCTTCAAGCGTGACCACACTCCCCCATAACTTGGTCTCATCTACGAACTTGGCCAGTGAGCTCTTTACCCACGCATCCAAATAATTAATAAAGATGTTAAAAAGTACTGGACCGAGGACCGACTCTTGCAGGACACCGCTGCCCACTTCTTAAGATGATCTTCCAATAATTAGATTCCATACATGGAAAATTATAATAAATGTATATATTTTCCATGTGCAGAATCTGATTATTGAGGAGTCATTTTACATTCAGGGTCATTTTGTACTCAGGTAAATAAGGTAATTACAGATTTCATAGATTCATAGACATTCGGGCTGGAAGGGACCTCGGAAGATCTTCAAGTCCAGCCCCCTGCCCAAGGGGCAGGAAGTCAGCAGGGGTCGTAGGATCCCAGCAAGATAAACATCCAAATGTCTCTTGAAGGCATTCAAAGTAGGTGCTTGAACTACCTCCGGCAGAATCTCTGTGGAAATTTTATAAATTCATTACAATTTTCCAGGTATAGAATCTAATTATTGGAGTTTTGCTTCGAATTTGTCCCTTTTCCACTGCTACAGCAGGGGAAATAAATCTGGGTGTGGTCTCTCCCTTTCTGCTCCCCCCCAGCTTTTTCTGTGCTGCTGCCAGGCTGGAGCCAGGCGTCTCTCAGATGGAGTCTGCCAGCATGGTGCAGAGGGGTGAGGAACAAATTTGAAAATGATAACCTTGAAAATGAACATGGCTATAGCAACTTGCATATGGTCCCCATGCACTTAGTTCATCCAAAATTGATTCATATTACCTTTTTTTTTTTTTTTTTTTAACTGCTGCCAGCTTTAGCCCATGTACTCCATAAACACACTTTTGAGCAGCATTTTGGCATGCACATTATATGCAGGACAAACTTTTTTTTTCAAAAATATATATTTATTTACACACACCCACACCCTCCCTTCTTATATTTAGATCTTTACTGAACCAGCTCACTTGACAGACACAAGTATGGTTTACCATCATCATCATCCCATTACAATAAATGCAACCATGCACCCCGGTGCCCATTGCCATCTCCTTTTACCCATCACGATCATGCAAAAGCCCCCTCCGTTTTCTCTACCTTCCCTACCCCGCCAAAACCCCTCTTTTTTCCCTCCCTGTCCTTCAGTCCACGTCCTCATTCGAAGGCACTTTGAGACACTTAAATGAAAAGTGCTTCTAAGTGCTCAGTAGTAGTAACTGTGGAAATGCAAAAAAAGAATGTCTTTAAATGTGAGCTTTGGGCAGCAGGTGTGCTTTTTTGAATTGTTATAAAAGCACAAAACACATTAATCTGTCTCTCTCTAATTTTCTTTGTAATTATGATCATAAAAAGATACATATCTGACATCTAAGAGCTTCAACCCCCAAACACTATGTTCCTACATCAATTTCTGCACACTAATAGCAAATACATTTGAACATCTATATCAGTGTTTCATCTAAAACAAGTTCTTTATTTAGTGAAAAGCAGAAATATAACTTTTTTCTGTCCCTAAAATGTTTTAAGATTTTTCTGAGATGCAGTACAAAATTGTGCTAGTATGTAGAAAGGAATAATTATATTCTATACACATAAAGTCCCAGTTACTTGCCCTTCTTTAATCTACTAATTACCTCTTTTTAATAGTCACTGAAATGAGTTAATTTTTAAATGCGGAAAAAGTAGCAAGTGATCTCTTATTACAGACAAGATTATTTGTTACTCCTTCAGTACCAGTCCATTTGGAACTCTGGTTGCTAATGGAAATGGCAGTGATTAAATTAGATTGGAAAAATCCTGTGTAAAAATCAGAAATGAATTATAAACTTCCTGAAGCAGATAATTTCTCTTTATATTGTTCTTTTAAAATGGAGCATATTTATTCTTTCTTTGAAGTGAAACAGAGCAATTTACTTAATTGCTCTTTGTCTCAGTTTTCCCATCTGTGAAATGGGCCAATAACATTTACTCTGATTGAGCTCTATTATAAAATGCTTTGAAAATGAGAGGTGCTATATAATTGCTAAACATTATTAGTATGAATGTGCTTCTTATTTTTAGATTGTACATGCTTCTCTTATTGCTGATACAATGGTTTGTCCTTTTTCTTTAATCAGCAAGCTGATAATCATATAAAGTAATGCAAATAGTGAAATATTAATATAGTGTTTTCTTTTACAAATTAGATTAAAGAGCAAATAGATTGTGCATGACAGGAAAGGGTTTTTTTCTGTTGATTCAGCTTTCTTTTTCATTCCCCCTTGAGCTCCTTAGGGTGGAGAATAGAAAGGTCTCAAATTTGGAAGAAGGGTCTTCAGAAATTGTAAATACTGCCTAACTAAACCAAAAACCTATGTTCTGCTGGTGTTTGCAAAATATAAATGAATGCAGCTGTAATGGACTGGACTCCTAGGAATTTCATATTTTCCAAAAGAGGCTCCTCACACGCATCCATTTTGTTCACCGAATTGTGTGCGTACCCCTTGCACATTGCAATTTGCAACTGCAGCTCAGCTCTTATACAGCACAAGTCTGGTAAAGAACAGGAAAAGGAGAGAGAGCTGCTTCTTGCTATTAATAGCCTAATTAAAGATTTAAAAGCCAGGAAAAATGTCAAGGACAGACAACTGGATCAACATTACAGCCACCTAACTTATTTATTTCTCTAGTTCCTAAATATTTATTAATAGAATATGAAGCTGCCAAATAGCTTTCAGCACAAAGTGACTCTGATGGAAGAGAGATGCAGCTTGCAAGGTTGAGAGCCCATGTGGGTAAGTCACTGGGCCCCAAGAACAACAAAGAATCCAACAGGTTTTATACATGCTAGGAGTTTGTAGCAGGGGTGGCTGTATGATTTGTGGCTACCAGTAACCCGGTCAAGAACATGAACCTTCCCATCTGGTGCACGCTCAGCAAGTCTGCGGATGACATCAAGCTGGGGGGAGTAGTAGATCGATACACCTGGAGGGAAGGGGACGGATTCAGAGAAACCTTCGCAAATTGGAGGGTTGGGCCAAAAGAAATGCCATGAGGTTCAACAAGGACAAGTGCAAAGTCCTGCACTTAGGACAGAGCAATGGTGCAGGCTGGGGGTGACTGGCTGGGCAGCAGCTCTACAGAAAAGGACCTGGGGGTCACACTGGACAAGAAGCTGAACAGGAGCCAGCAGTGTGCCCTTGTTGCCAAGAAGGCTAACAGCATTCAGGGCTGCATTGGTAGGAGCGTTGCCAGTAGGACAAAAGGAGTAATTCTTCTCTGTTCTGCGCTGGTGAGGCCACATCTGGAGTCATGGGGAGCCCAAAACTGAACACACTACAGAAAGGATGTGGACAAAGTGGAGAGAGTCCAGCAGAAGGTGACAAAAATGGTTCAGGGGCTGGGAGACATGACTGATGAGGAAAGACTGGGGGAACTGGGTTTATTTAGTCCAGAGAAGAGAAGACTTAATAGCAGCCTGAAGTGGGATTTGAAAGAGGATGTGGAGCTAGGAACAGGCCAGGGACAGGCAATTATTTCAGGTGGAGGGCCACTTACTGAGTTTTGACAAGCCATCGAGGGCTGCATGACAGGCAGCCCGGGGCAGATAAATATGAATTTTCTAAATTTTTTAGGGGCCCCGCGGGCCAGATAGAATGGCTTGGCAGGCCGCATCCAGCCTGTGGGCTGCATTTTGCCTACTGAGCTGGGCTATTCTCTGTGGTGGCAGATGACAGAACAAGGAGCAATGAGCTCAAGTTGCAGCAAGGGAAGTTGAGGTTGGATATTTGGAAGAATTTTCCCACTAGGAGGGTGGTGAAGCACTGAACAGGTTACCCAGAGAGGTGCTGGAGTCTCCATCCTTGGGGGGGTTTCAAAACACGGCTGGACACAGCCCTGGCTGGGATGATGTAGCTGGGGCTGGTCCCACTTGGATTAGGGGGTTGGACCAGGTGCGACCTCCCAAGGTCCCTTCAACCCTCATTTCCATGCTCCTATGATTCTACTTCTGAAGAAATGCCTGGGCTTGTGTGGTATATCACAAAACTTGTCATGGGGGTCCTTGTAAACATCCGGTTAGATATGACTTTGGGTAATTGAGGTTTCCTTCACTCCTTGTGATGAAGTGAATATATAGACGCAACCTATTGCTACAGATTGCCTGCAGAAAGAGGGAGATAACGCTGTATTGGCTTACATTCGGTGTCAGCGGCTATCCCTCACAGTCAAGGATGATTACTCTCACGGGTCAAATATAGCGGTGTGAATGAGTCCAGTGATGGCTAAGAAGGCCAGTCCTAGAGCCGCCAACTCTCTGGCAAATGCCACAGGTGGTGGTAAAAGGGAGGGTCAGGCCGTGGATTTCTCCATTTTGTTTCCTTTCCTTCCATTTCTGTTGGTTTTCTGCCACCAGCTTGAAACGGTTTTCCTCAAAGTGAAATGTACCTTCTCTCACAAGGTGTCGCCATGTAGCCCTGTTTTGGGCTGGTTTTCCCAATTTGTGGGGTCAATGCCACACTTCTTAATTTTTGCTTTAAGGATGTCCTTGAAGCATTTCCTCTGCCCCCCCAGGTACTCCATAAACACACTTTTGAGCAGCATTTTGGCACGTACTTTATATATAGGACAAACTTTTTGTGGTGAAAACTTTTTTTTTTGACATATACTTCTCCTTCAGAAAGACATTTCTATAACTCATTTCATGGCTGTGGGATTGCAGAAAAAAAGATCACGGTCCTGTTTGTTATTAGCGTACGTCAGCACTTGTGTGATTTCCTTAAAATGCACCAAAGTTAAACCGAATGAGATAATCCCATTTGTTTCTCCCTCAGCCAAAAAAGAGGAGTTGTAATCTGGCATCTCCTGATGCAGATTAGGCTCAGGCCCCTTCCAGATGTTAGCTTGGTTGTGGGATAGATGCAGATTTCCTGCGGCAAATGACAACATGCCAGGCATTCAAGAGATTTGTCCCTAGAAAAAAGTGACCAATCTGCCACAAAAATAGCAGATCCACAACAAAGAAATTGCTCATTTAGACAAATCTAATATCTGGCCAGGTCTGTACCTTCCACCATCCCACAGTGGTGTGCTCTCCCTTCCTCCCCATCAAGTGCAAGGGCAGAGAGGAAGAAAGGAAGAGCAGCTGAATCCCTGACAGCCTGCTCACTGTGAGCTGTCAAGGAGGTTTATAGATTCCCCTGTCCCTCTTGCCCCCCTGCCAGTGCAGGGGTCACCCAGGTGGGGAAACCTAAATTCACCTGGGCATCTGAGCCATCTGGCACTGGGAAGCGGCTCTCATGCTGGGTGGCTTGCACGTCCTTTAAAGGTCCTGCAATCATCTGAGTCTTTCCTGCCCAAGTGCAGGAGGGCTGGACCCAGTGATCTGTAAGGTCCCTTCCAGCCCCTAACAACTATGAAACTATTGTTTGCAGAGAAGCCCGTTTACCCTTGCCTCTGTGGAAGTGGCAGTGGCAGGGGGTGAAGGGATGAAGACCTCCCAGGCAGCCCCTGCCACCCCAAGAGGCTTAGAGGGAGCTCCATTGCCCATGATGCGTGGCAGCAAGGGCAACTGTGCTGCCTGCAAGCTAGAAATTTCAAAGGGCTTCTGGGCAACATGACACTGGCTTTGGCGAGCTCTTGGGCTGCCGGGGAACTTTGAAGGGCTTGCAAGCCTCTCGGTGGGCCTGTCCAGCCCTTTAAAGTTGCTTGGGGGCAGGAAAGAGCGAGGGAGCAACCCCCAGTTGCCCCTTCTTTATTGGCACCTTTGAGCCCCTAGCTGCCCATAGTGTTTTGGGTATTTTTTTTCTTTCACTACAAAATTGATGTATGGGGGGAGCGTAATACATAGAAGACCTGAGAGAGAAAAATGATCTGTCCTTATCTGATAAGTTTCATAATAATCTTATAAGCGACCACAGAAATTATCCCTTAAGAGGCAAGGATGTTGTTCCCCTGGGATACTTCATTTTTCACCCATGAAAACTTATGAGGTTTTTATCTGATTCGGATTCATTCCTAGAGAGCTAACCAGATTGAGAAGATAACTGGTTTGGAGGAACTGAGAGCTCTCCAGCATTTGGATTTATCCAGTAATAACATTGGCAGCCTTGGAGGTTTGGAGGAGCACTGTCTGCTAGAGGTGATCAATCTGGAAGATAATCAGGTAAGGTCCTGCATATGAATCTGAAAGAGTTTTTTGTAAGTCCTCAGTCCTTTCTACAACTCGGCTCCTTGAAGATTCAGCCCCAAATCACCACAATCCTACGCTAAAGAAATATTAGAAGAGATTCAGTATTTTTCTGTGGGTCCCAGGAGCTGTGATGCAGCTCTCTCTGTCTCACTTAAGTGCTTGGACTAATTTTTGTTTAGGGCAATCATTCTTACACAACATTTGGTACTCCTGTCTTTGAAAGACTAAGAGCATTTTTTAGCGTGGATGCTCCAGGGATAACACAATGTAGGGAACTTTTTTTCCACCCAAGTATACCCGACAACCCTTACTTTTGTCTTGGCTATTCCAATATTCCTCAACCCTCTCTTTCCATCACAAGTTTCACTGGGGCCCTTTAAGACTTCCAGTCATACAGAATTTTGTACTTTGTTATCTGGTGTCTTCTGTTATGCAGCAGAATATTCACTGGAGACTATGATGAGACCATGCCAACTCATTTATACCAGTTTCAGATGACATTTGAACCCGGAAAAAGTTATTTCTGCAACTCCACACATCAGAGAGCTTTCCAGGTCTTTAATTTCAGAAGAGGCCCCATTAAAGCCAGTTCTGTGTAGTAAAAATCATAGCAAATAAAAAATAACATTATTTTCAAATATTCTCCCCAGTTTAAGGAAATGCACACAAGAGTGAACACAATAACTTATGAATTCTTTTTTATAACAGCACGTTCAGGTCGACATTTAAAGGGTGCATCAATGTTTAAAATCAAGCAAGATGGGAAGCTAACTAATAGAATGGTCTTCATTAGCATTAATAACACTGCCTCCATTGCTTCATAGAGTTTCAATTGCTCTTTATAGCAGGCAGAAGCTATTAATTCTGCCTCATCAAAATTTGTCTTGTTTAATGGTACGTGTCAGAAACTGTGGGGTGAGTTGCCACCTTTCCAACACATCCTTTTCTAGGTGACTTGAGGAAATTTGAGACTTAACCAATGTAACAATATTCTCTCCTGTTTGAAAAAGGTGTATTATGAAGTTCAATTACTCTCTTAGGTGGTTCTGTTCCTACTGTTTGTATTTTTCTTGAACAGTGATATTAAAGCTAATTTATTCAACCAAAAATCCCAGCACCGCTGCCAGTTTTGACTCCATGACAATAGCCTCTATAACAAAGAGGATTTTTTTTTTAACCTGAACGGCAACAGTGAATTTCATCCTCCCCCATTTTCAAGAGTTAAAAGAAAAGGTCTAGAACTGTCCTCACAACCCTTAGAACATCTTCTGTCTGAACAGATGGGAAGTGGGAATCATGTTTCCTGTTAATTAATATCAGAAGGCAAATTGATCTGTGATCTTCACCCGTGTGTTTTGAGCAGAGGGTAGAAGAATCTAGGATGGCAAAAAAGGGGGAAGTTCATTGAACATATCAGCTGTGTGGGTTTGGCTTGATACAGCTGGTAAGAAAGTTCTCGTGGGAAATTTTCCCTCTAAAAGCTATGCTAAGATATGGAGAAGATAAAGGAAGTACTTGGAGAAAAGGCTCTAAGTAGGGGAAGAAACAACAGCCAACGAGATGGGGACCAGACGGAGTTTGGACTTGCCGCTTTGGCTGCAAGAAGGCATTATAGGCCGATCAGGTAGCAACCCAACACCAGCACACTCCAGGTTCCTTCAGAAGTGCCTATTGTTTCACTCCCTGCTGCTGATATAAAGAAATTGTTGGCAAGTAGAGGATTTTTTATGAGGTCCTAGAGACCAGTCTCTCCTCTCAACCCAGAGTCAGGTAGAATATGGTGTGGGACAGTTGCAGGGAATTTTGTGTTACCACATCATGAACTGCATGTGCTTAGTGGATAAAATAATACTCTTCTCTCCGGAGAGATCCTCATTCTGGGATGATGTACTCAATTTGCTATTCATCAAAAACTCAGAGTAATAGCAGAACTTTGTCTTCATTAAATGAAGAGTGCATGTCTCTCTCAAAGAGCTGTCTCTCATTAGTTTTGCTCTATAATCATACAGCAGAGCCTTTATTATGATCTCGGCGATATTGGAACATTTTTCCTTTAAGTGCTACTCCGCTGGAATTCCACATCCATAGCACCAGAGGACTCATTCTGCAAAAAACATTAATGCAAAAGAAACAGCAATTATCTGACTTTTAGCAGAAGCTCAGTATTCCAGCATAAAAGAGAGATCGCCATCCTATTATATGAAATAGGATTTTTTTTTAATGTAGCCACCATCAAAACACAGTGATGTTACTACAGCAACATAAATGGTAAAGCAAGTGTGTCTGTAGCACAAGCAACCTTGATTGCTGCAAAGATGAAAGCTTATCTTTGTATTTCCAGGTGAACTCACATAGATGTTTTTTTTCTTGTGGAAGATCAAGAAGCTTTTAAGATGGTATCATTTTGGGCACTTCTAGTGCTGTAGAAATTACGATGATGTCATGTGGGACAAGAGATCTTATTATAAGGAGATTTATGACAGTTGGATGAATACTGGTCCAACACCAACACATCATTTCAGCAGTAAATCCCATGACCAAAGATACAGCACATATCTAGCTTTTATTGATTATTTTAAAGAAAGCCCTTGTTCCCCAGAATTCAATTTCTTAAAACCTTGGCCTCAGTAACAGCTTAAAAGGTCTGAAACCACATGATATGTGGTTTTAGACTTCTGTATTAGGAGAGAAGCTAAATGTGTCGGTTCAGGACTTTACAAAATCATTTAATTCTTTCAGTAGTAGCGCTTTCTAAACAGGTAAATATAATTTTTCAACCGTACGGAATGTTTAAGGAGATTTAGATTAAATGACTCCCATGCCGATTTGCTTAAAAGCCAGATTTTCACAAGTTTTGTCACAAAGAGCTTGTCTATAAAGATGCATACAGAATAATCTTCAAAATTTGGACATCTTCCTTTCTAGGATCCATACCTTCCACTGGCAGTGAAGCTATTCAGAGCCACTCTGTAATTTTTTTTGTTTTGTTCTTCTTCAGAGGTAGTGGGAAAGCTAGAGATGACAAATCTTGTTTGAATTGTCCAGTCCTGTAGCCAGGCATGCAGGTTTGAGAGCCTCTTCTAAGACTTCGCTTTGGACACTGAATAAAAAGAAACCCGTTTCTTAGAAAAAGGGAACGTTTTGTTTGTAACTCTAAATGTGCAAAAGGTGACTACAAACCAGTGGTGATCTTAGGGTTGTTGGAGCCCTGCACAACTTGGGGCCCCTTAGAGGCTTAATTTGGATAATCTATAACCCACCAAACTTGTATTATGGATCTTTTTAATATTCTTTGGAGGAATTAGATAAATAGTCGAGTGTTAAAATGCAAATAGAGCCACTTGCTTGCAAAAATGTCACGCAAAAAAAAATTACTTGCAAAATTTTGGGGCCCCCTAAAGTGTGGGAGCCTGGGTGGTCACCTGGTTTGCCCTCCCCTAAGGCTACTACGGCGCAAACCCACAGTCTCTCAGACAGTTGGTGCCTGGCTTTTTGCACATCAGCCTGTGAAAACTGGATGCACTGAGCAAAGTAAAGCATTGGAGAGAGTTGTGTCTTTTAAAATAACCATAAACTTAGCGAGGCACGTTCCCTATCTGCAATGGTTATTACCCAATTTGCATTACTGGAAGTATGATATTACATGTGGTGGGTACGTGTACACATTTTGGAAGTGTATCGGGGGGAGGTGCAGGGAGAGGCAGGGTTGTACCCATGTTTTAAGGTTTAGCATATAAATGCTTTTGGCTCATAGCTATTGTACTTATTATATGCACTATTATAGCTATTATACTTATGCTGTATATCTCCATATAACTAGATTGCTGATCTGGGTGAGCTTGAATATATTGAAGATCTACCTCTCCTTAGAGGCTTAAATCTGTTAAACAACCCAGTGCAGGTAAGAGAGGCTACAAGGAGCCAAAAATGTATTTGCAATGATTAGTTTAGTCTTTGTCCAGATGTTAAAGCAATGCTATGGAAAGAATAAATGTTATACGTGCTCTCCTAAAAGAAAAGCTCTGAAAAAACATTTTTCTCACCGAAGTCAGGGGAAAGGCTCCTGTTAACTTCACTGGAAGCTGATTCTACCTCTTAGCAACAGCCACCTTTAAAACTGCCTCCCCTTAGAAAAGTGATTGTCAGCCAGGGTGCCACAGCGCTTTGGAGTGCCGTGAGATCCTTTTAATGGTGATGCACAATATTAGCATTGTTTTGTGTGCAAATACCTACATACAATCACAAGAAAACCCCAGAGATTTCACGTAAGAGTGCATAGGGTGAAAAACAGTCTGACATGTTGTGGGCTTTCTTAGTTTTTTGCAGCAGAAGAATTTGCTCTGTTATTTTTTGTCGTTGAAGGAAGAGTAAAACCAAAGACCTGGCATTTTTTGAGCAGTGCTTTGAGTATAACCAGATAGTTTCTAGGGCAGTGGCTGTCTGAGTTTTTTTCCTTTCTGTTGGACTCATTCTTTATTCAAGATCCCTGCAATATCCCCAATAAGTATCCCATTGATCAATGACTTCAGAATCTAAAGGGGAGTAAAATCATACGTTTTGACTGTGTACAACTTGTCCTGAGCTGTACCAAAGATTAAAAGTAATATCATTCAGAGTTTGATGATTTTTCAGATCCCTTTTGAGCTTGACAGTGATTTGCAGTGTTGGGAAGAAATGGTCAGGGTTTCATTTCTCTCTCTTGGTTTGAGATAACTGTGTCAGTGTTTTATTGTGGCTTCCTTAAGAACAGTCTGTTGTTGTGTGCAATGCAATTAATAGAGAAAAATACCTGTAATATGCTTACCCTATAGCTCACAGCAACCTTTGCTTGACGAGACAGCCAGCCTCCTCAGAGCAGAATTTGATCTTGCTTAAAGATCACATGCGTGTGATCTTTTCCTAGCTATTTTACTGTTTTTTCAGATACTTAAAAAAAAAAAAAACAACAACAATTATCTTAAGACATCTTTGACCGTCTCGAAATTTCAATAGCTTACCACAGGACTTGGCTTTTTTTTAGAAATAGTACGAGTACGCTTCATCAGGTTGTCAAGATGTCAGCTCCCTGTTTGATTGCTAATTATTCTTTTATTATTATGTCTCTGCTTTTTTTAGCCACTTAAAAGCATCAGTAATGATTATTTTATAGTGTAACTTTTTTAACAACACTTTTTGCAAGATTAGGGGTATTAGTGTGGTTTATTATCTAATTCCCATATAGGTAACTATTTTCTGTCCTCATTAATTCGCTCTGCAGGTAGAGTTAGAAATGATATCATTCTTTAATTCCTGTCCCAAACTATTGTACAGTGTTGCTGCAAGCTGTTGATCAGCTGCCAGATTTTATGTTAGAGATGGCTGCATTTCAATGATCGGTTTATACAGCACATTGAGATCCTTCAGGGTAAATGGCATTGTAGGCTACCATATATTAAGATAAAATACATGTGATGTTTTTGTAACGGAATGGAAGTTAAATATTTTGCAGCGCAGCTTAAATGTTTGCAGATGTAAAAAAAAGACCAGTGCATCATTTTTCATATTTCTATCAGGAACACACAGAATATTGGCTCTTGGTGATTTTCATGTTGCTCCGTTTAACAGAGCTGGATAACAAGAAGATTACAGTGGAAGAAAAGGTACACAATCACCTTAGTTTGGGAGTGTTGCTAAATAATCCTGCTGCCTGCTAGAAGAGAGTTAAAATGCCGGTTATTTTCAGTAATGTTTATATGCAAATAAAGAATTGCTTATGTGGGGAGGAAAATTACCCACATGCCAGCTGGTAAGTGTCAATTCAGAGTTTGCTTTTAGGCTCCTGACATGTGACTGTATATCTGCTGTATAGTGAAAAGCAATTTATGGCATATCAGTGTGAAAATCTCTCATAAAGTATATGTTTCTTAATAAAGAAATGACTGAGTAGATTTTAGCAATCAAAATAGTCCCTAGTTACTGGTTTGGATTCATTAGTTAATATTGGCCAAGTGCTTTGAAGCTGTAATCAGTGCATTATTACTAAGAAGCATTTTCTTAAGATGGCTTATACTGCTAAGTAAACTGTCTGAAAGCTTTAGGCAAGATTTGTTTCATGATACTTTTTTTTACTGGACTAACTTTATAGTTGGGAGAGATGCTAGACAAGTTTTCAGGCACCAAATGCTGTTCCTCGGGTCCACTTGTCTAATATCTAATGTCTTTCCCAACTACAAACTTGGTCCGATAAAAGATTTCATCAAACAAATCACGTTCCTTGCTTTTTTTCCGTTGTCCTTCACAGCTGTGACAACAGTGCAACACTACTGAAAGCTGTAACATCCCTTGTAATTCTGTGCACCACTTCCATTAGCAGGGTTCTGGTTTTAAAACAGCTTTTAGTAAGAAATAACTGGAGGGACTGGTTGATAAGCAGGTGTTACATAGGACCTTTCACCTCTATACTGATATGTGAGCTACACACAGTGCTTGGGCCACAACTGTGTTAGAACCATTAGGACAGTAAATTGCTACCGAAGTTGAAACCTTGAATAGAAAATTCATTTTAATGTGGCCCTTACCATCATTTCAGCTCATTCAGTCTAGACTTGTAAAACGTATCAAAACTGTTATCAGCCATGACTTCTCAGCAAATATAGCCAGAGCCTATATTTGTCACCAGCTTATGCTGCTATCTGATCGTTGTAGCCTATACAAAATGACTCAGTGGTTCTTAGTCCATTTCCAAATAAGCTGATTACATTAAAAAGAAAAATACACCATTTGTCAGCACCAGCTAGACCTTTCAGCAAAACGGGCTAGAATGGGATGTGTTTGGACTCCCTTCTCCTTCCAAGATGAGGACCCAAGTCCTTTTTAGAGTGGCTTTGTAACAAACTTACACTGCAACTGCTCCTGTCATTCTCTTCCTGGGAAATAAATGAAGGACTCTGTCTTTCAATTTGCTGTCCTTCACTAGAACCAAGAAAAAACACACACGCAAAAAAGGAAAACTAAATCATAAACAAAGTCACTGTGCACTTTGTAACATGATTTGCTTCCCTTAGCCTCTGCCCTCCTTCCAAGAAAAGCTAGAACAAATTACAGAAAGATGCTGAGATAACGTGAGATGTTTTCCATCCAACTGTATTTAAACCTCCCCAAAGATTATATATATATATTATATATACATATACACACACACACATGATTATGAACAAGCCAGATACAAGGATGAGCACAAGAAAAGAAGGAAGTCCTCATTATTGACAGTACTCTGTGCAGCATATTGCCAGTAAGAGCAATGACTTGGCTGTTCTTCTTCCCGTTGCCTTCTTATTCTCCTAACAGGTCGCTGCGGTGAATAAGTATGACCCTCCTCCAGAAGTGGTTGGTGCGAAAGATCACATGACCCACGTAATGTACAGCCTGATGCAGCCACAGAGGATCTTTGACAGGTAAGCTTACCTCCAGTTCATGTCCAGTCCTTTAGGTGGCAGTCGAGTAAAGCAGAATGAATTGTCCTCGTCCCGGGGAGGGCTCTCCATCACTTTCACACCTTTAAATCCGTCTAATGAAGAGTAGGCATTCTGTAGTTTGCTATTATCAGTCTGGAAATTAGGCAAATCTTGTTTGGTTGAGTTGATTATGAAACGAAGTTAGTTGCTCACCTCTACACTCTGAGACAGATTGCCCAAAGCTCCATTTCTTTTAAACAATCTGCTGAAGCAGATGGCCATTCGCACCAGAAATGAAAGATGCAAAAATTCTATCAATACCCACAGGCAATTTAAAAATCTCTAGAGGCTGAAGCAAACTCTGCAACGTAACTTCTTCCTACTCTATTTACTCCTTCCCTTCACACTGTTGACATCCCATTGTGAGCAAAATGGCTTTACTTTGCAACTTGGAGCACAATTTACATGTTTGGAGCCAAACTTTCAAATTTACACTGAAGCCCAGCCAATTCTGCATTTTGAGAGGGGAAGGTGTTGACCACAGACGAAAGCACAGAGACGAGACTGAGTTCTAGGTGATGTTTCCAGGCCTGGCATTGTTTTGTTGTGCATCTTCTCCCTGCTTTGTTTCTTGGCTATAGGACAGGAATGACGGGACTTGTCTACCTCATGCAGGCATTGCAACGCCTATTTCATGAAAGTTTGCAGAGTGCTTTGCAACAGTCAATTAAAGATGATATAAATACATAGTTTTATTATTATTGGCAAAATTCCCATGATCACTTCTGTATCCCAAAGTCTATTTTAGGCATCTACTCATCCATTTGGGCATCTAAATACATAGCCAAGCACCCTACTTTTAGGCCTATGGTTAGTAATTAAAAAATCTGCGTGTTTGTTAAGATTCTTGCATTGTCCCCTGGGACTGATCTTGAAAAATGCTAAACACTCCCCTTATGTTGCTCATTCCCCCACAGGTGCCCGTTGGCCTGTAAAATTAATTATTATCTTGCAGGATTGGGATCTCTTCAAGCACATGACGACTTTGCAGAAGATCCATGCTATGAATTCCTTCTAAACCAGACATAGATGTAGTTCAGATATTGGTTTATAGTTGCGTATATTTTATTGCTAAACATGTACTTTTCAGTAAAAATCTGTATGCTTTCAGAGGTCCTTTATAAACAAACAGGTAAGCATATGGATTGGCACTTAAGGTAGTGACTTGTAATGTTAATGAAGCTTTGAGTGGTTGCCAGTGTGCAGCTGGAAGAGCATGCACCATGCTCATTAATGAAATGTTCCTAATGATGCTTTTTTCCCTCTAAATTTCTAAATTAGAAAATGCTTATTTAGAGTCATTTTTATAGCTCATTTGCATTAATATCCCTAGATCATACGCAAGCCATTTTTTATTTTTCAATTATTAATAATAATTCCACTCAAACAAAATTAGAGAGAGCCATAAAGTTGAAAAGTTATACACTTAATGATCAGGAAATGTCAATATTGCCATTATTTGTGCAATGCCCTTTCTGCATATGTTTTATGATGTTGTCTTTAATTACATTATAACCTGCTATTACTTAAACAATACGTGATTTCCTCCGCAACCTTAGATGCAGGTGAAAAGGATGATTTAATCTCAGCCCATAAAAATCTACATGAGGACCAGGAATTTGATAACAGGTAGCTCTTCAGTCTACCAGAAAAATGTATAACATGACCCAAGTTTGAAAACTAGGCATATTCAGACTAGAGAAAAGGCAACTTTATTTTATTTTTATTTTATTTTATTTTTGTGAGGCTAATTAGCCCTTGGAACACCTTGTCAGGATACTAGGATACTCTACCAGTGGAAATTTTAAAATCAAGATTGGAGATTTTTTTCCCCAAGATTTTATCTAGCTCAGTCAGTTATCTGACTCGAAGCAGGATTTATTTCAGGAAGTCCTGGACCTATGTTATGCACAAGGACAGACTAGATAATCACAATCATCCCTCCTGGACTTAAAATCTATGACTCTTAGACAGCTGACGTACTACTCTGTATGCCAGAGACAATTTATGTTGGCCTGTGCACAACAAATGAACTCAAGAGTTCCTCACCTTACAAGATACGCCTTGCTATATTGTAGGGAAAAAATTACATGATGACATAGGGTCATTTGAAACACTGTAGGATATTGTAAAATGTGCTCCTTGTCCATCTGATATACCAAAAAAAAAAAAAAATCAAGGAACTTTTTTTAAAGAAGCTGGAGTTCTGTGTGTGATCATATCCACTAATACTATATTATATCAGTATGGGATATGACATTATTCTGGAAAAGAACAAGTTGAAGAATGAAGTCCAAGTCAGAAATCCATATCAGGGCCTTATGTACTTATAAGAAATATAAATTAAGAGCCATGTTGAAGATAGGAATTTTATATCTTCAAAAGCTGGGTTAGTGTTATTATTCACAAGGAATAGGGCCTCAGGTAGCTAATGAGGGTGCTTCTACTGTGTGTAGATAAATCCTGAATCACCAGTTATTAAACATTTTTCATACAATTCATATCTTCCTTACAGGCCCTTTTTAATAATAGACTCATGATAGTAGTTGCTCTTCTTGGCGGTATCTCTCGGGGCCATGTTGTGTTGAGCCAGTCTTTTTCCAAACAGCAAAGGAAAGGCAACATGAAAAGATGGAGAAACCAAGAAGGGAAGGGAAGCTGCTTAATTAAACAGAATATATCACTTTAGCAGGTTTTTGTCCAGCAATATGTTTTACATATTTTACCATATTGGCATTCTTAATGTCCCAGGTCATTTTGCTAATATTTTCTTCATAATTGTATAAATATGTTTGTAACCAGAATAAAAGGCAAACACTATGCCATAAAACACTAAGTCTACTGAGGAATTCTGCTGCTATTCTGCCGTTAGTGTTTAAGGGGACGTAGTGTGCTATTCTGGGACTCAAAGACCAGGATTCAGTTCCCAGTTTCTCTGCAGAATACCCTGTGACCTTGGAAAAGTCACTAAATTTGCTCTTTTTCCTTTGTTTCTCACCCCTGAAGTAGGGATAGTACTTCCCTTCTTCACAGGGATGTTAAGAAGATAAAATCTAATAATGCTTTAGTGCCACCAAGATAGTATGGTATTAGAGAAGTGCCTAGATGGATCGAGCTGTTTTGCTGGTGTGAGCTAATGCAGGCGGGAAACCATTAGTCTGAACTATCTAATTTTTTTCTTAGCTTAAGCTGGAAGGTTATCATTATTTCAGATAGATTTAGTCATCTATTTCTCTTGCCATTTCCATTATAAACCCTGTTTTCAGGGATTTATATTCAGCTGTTTTAAATCACATTAGACTGAAGTTTGGCGCACAGATGTAATATTTTCCCCCTTTAAAATAAAACTTAAATGGGTCAAGCCATTTATTAGCTTCAAAAGTAGGATATTTTAAAAATTATTTCAGCTGGTTTTTGACACGTTTTCAAATGGCGTAATTTTAAAAATTGTAGTGAAGATTTTAAAAAAATGAGTCTCAAGTTACGTTCCATATTTAGGCACCTAAATAAGTGGTCTGACTTTCAAAAGTGCTGAGCGCCCACAAATTGCCTTTACTCTTTGTTTGCAGCTGGATGCTTATCGCTTCTGAAAAATCGAGCTGCTGATTCCAGTATCTAAACATAGACTTGGGCCAAGATATAAAAATGTGTGTCTGAAGTTAGGTTACTGTATTTTTGCAAGCACTTCTGATTCTGTCTTAGGGTCCTGAATGCTTTCTACTTCTGTCAGTGTTGGCGGGAGGGGTGGGTGTAGCACTGCATAAGATTGGGCCCATACACCTTAATGACTTCCATCCGACTGAACTATAAAGCACTTTACAAACTGCTGCCCTGTTCCAGCAAACCTTTGAAGTTCATGAGATTAAATGCAGGAGCGTATAAAGGTTTGCAGGGTCAGCCCTAGATGCATACAAAGCCCACTTTTTTGACCAGTAAAATATGATCATTGGGCATCTTTGTAGCAGCAGAGAGTGTTTAAAAAAAAGCTGCAAATCCAAGTTACAGTCTGAGCCAGATTCACCCTGTATTGCAGTCTTCCTCATGTGAAAAATGCTGGGACTTCTCTTATTAAATATTCTGTGCTGAATTTATTGTTTAAAATTTGCCCAACTGCACATCCTTCTTTGTCTATTGTTGCTTTGTGGCATAAATTATGAGACTAATGCAACAGGTAGAGGAGTTAAGTTCCAGTGATGACAAAATATGCAAAGAGCTTATAAAACATGAGTGAAAGTGTCCATTGCAGGAGATACAATAACGCTTTGTTTTCCCTTCTTGCAGCACTTTGCCTAGTCTTGATGCTCCCTACCCCATGCTGATATTTGTTGGGCCCGTGGCCTGTGGGAAACGGGAACTTACTCACAGAATCTGCAGACAGTACAACAATTTCTTCAGATACAGGTAAATTCGCCCCGGGCACTTAAGAAAACATGAAGTGGGAGCAAGGCTAATTTTGTTGCATTTTTTTAAAGCAAGTTAAATGGGTGTTGCAATGTGTTCTGTCTCTTACCAGATCCAGATTGCCTGAAGTCCTAATTTATCTTCCCTACTTTGAATAAGCATGCTGTCATAAATATCATGATCCTTTCAAGGTGAACTGCAAAGTGAAAAAAAAAAAAAAAAAAAAAGCAGCTCTAGTGTTTCTTGCATCCATCCACTCATCCAGTCTTTGCCCCCCTGTCTCACTAGAGAAGTGCAAACTTTTCTGCTGAGCATTATATAATGTGCCCAGTTGCAAAGACGTTAGGGCGCCTGTACAGATTGCATTCAGAAGCGAATAGGAAGCTACTGTAATTGCTGGGACCACTGTAATGTGCTCTCCCTTAAGGCCACTGTCATGAAAGTAAATAGGCATTTTCTACACTTAACCAAAAGCAGTGTTGAACTTTCAAAGTAGTGCTATATAGCATACACTGCAGTGACCTGTAACATCCATTACTGTCAGCATTACACTTTCTTACCCCCATTCTCTCTCCTCCATTACCTCTGTTCACTGGACATTGGCTGCATTGTCTCTTCAGATTCTTTGAGGCAGGGACTTTCTCTTCTAGTTATATATACAGCGATTGTCTGAGTGGAGCCCCTGTCCTAATGGGGGGAGGTTCCTGGGTAATAGTGTAATAACTATTAAGAATACAGCTAATAATTAGGTATATTCATTAACTGACAAGTGAAGGTGATTCTTCAAAAGCCTAGTACCACAGCACCCTGGAGTAGGTCTTTGTTCGATATTGTGGATCAGGATCTGCCTACTCCTGTGAAGAAGCCTATTTGTATTTCTTTTTGCTCGGTGTTTGCAATAGATAGCTGATAAGAACGGGTTCTACATGTGATCTTAGGCTATAAAAGGCCGAGAAGCGATTCATGAGCTAATTTAGTAAGTCAAACGGCCATTTGACAGAAAAGCTGCAAAGATTACATGACTGAAAAAATCAGATGTGCCAACTCCATTTTTTTTTTGCTAAAATTTTGTAAGCTTTGAAACTGCAACCAATTGCAAACTGGTTGGACTTTTCACTGTGTGGTTTTGAAGAACGTGTCTTTTTTTATGTATACATTTTGTTCCCTAAAAGCATTATGTGTGAGGGAGAAAAAGAGACAGAATCTTAACAGAGCAGAAAATTGCAACCATAAAGCAAAGTTGTATTTAAATTATTCAGTGGAGATTTAAGCAATATTATGGCCTACTCTCTGAAATTTCAAACATTCCACTCATTAAAAATGTATTTCATGCAAGATATCCTGGCAAGTTGAATGTAAACATGGCCTTGCAATTAAAAAGGGTTGTAATGTGTAAAAGAGATTCAAAAAATAAAGTGAAATTAGACTCTGAAACCATCTGGCTAGTGCTCAGGAATGACCTTTAAAGCTGGGTACATTTATAATATCTTTAAGAAAATCAGCCTTTGAAGTGTGAGTTTTATATAGCCCATGTGTAGCACACTGTTCTCATTTACCGCAGCTTACTGATAAAATAGTGGCACCCACTAATGCTGCTACATTTAAAGATCTGTCAACCTCTGCATCATAAACTTGACTTCTTAGAGGTTTACAACTCAGCTGTTTTAAAGAAAAGAACTTCTTAAACATTATACCTAATATCTTAGTACTGGGGAAAAAATAGAATAAATTAGTCTGGCAGGGCTTTTTTTCCCCCCCAGAATGGTATACATTTATTCATCAGTAAGCACCATTACAAAGAAGCCAGACAAGTAAGTGTTACATGGTTTTCATTTAAAAAAAAACAAACCCAAATGATCAGAATAGATTTATTATATTGTTAAGAATCTACTGAAACACCTTTGGAACAAAAAAGAGAATTAAATAAAATATTTGCAATTCCAGATTAAGATCAAGTGGTACTTGCATTGCTTTTGGCAGGTGAAGTAGTAGACTTAAGATTAGAATTTTCTCT
>JAGPOW010001296.1:137991286-138012235 GCA_030014935.1 Caiman crocodilus
GTTGTGAACATCCCTAGATCCTGTTGAATGCGGTGGAAGATGTGTGCACACAGCACTTCTCAAGATCTCAGCCTCTTCCCATGGAAGAATCAGGCCCTTGGTGAAAAGATCATTTCTTGTTCTTTCTGGCGTGTACTTCTCTCCTCCTTTCTTCTGATTTTCATTTTCATTTTTAAAAGCTCTGCTAAGTCATAATCGATTGTTCCCAAAAATTCAGCTGTTACAGGTGCCAGGTTCTACGCACCTAGACACTGAGGCAACCTGCTTGCTTCGGCACAGTCCTTCGTCCATATTTTCCACAACTGAAACAAACGCAATAGTGGCTGTTGTGCCTTGAACACTTATGCTGCTGACCTGACTCCCTCTTCTTGCTCCTTTTCTGGCCCTGTGCCTCTCACAGTCCATTTGCTAGACCAGAGCTTTGATGGTCAGAGCACTCTCCTAGGAGGTGGGAGATGTGAGTGTGAAACCCCTTAGACTGAGGAGGAGATTGAAGTGAGTTCTCTAATTCTCTGGGTGAGGGCCCTCACTTCTAGGCTATTATCTAAATGGTGGGTGGTATTATTACCATTTAAAAGAGTGGTGGTCATTTCTTTCCAAGAATGCAGGGAAGCACCTTCCTTGGTAGCCAGTGGGGTCCCCCCGGGTTCAGTACTTGGACCAGTGCTTTCCAACATCTTCGTCGATGACCTGGATGCAGGGGTGAAAAGCACGCTGGCAAAGTTTGCCGATGACACTAAGCTGCAGGGAAGTGCAGCCCCACATCAGAGCAGGCTGATGATCCAGGCAGACCTAGACACATTAGTGAGATGGATGGACCAGAACCAGATGCCGTTCAACACTGAGAAGTGCAAAACGCTCCATCTGGGGAGGAAAAAATCAGCAACAAATTTACAGGCTCAGTGGTGCTGTGCTAGCTAGCACCACATCCAAAAGGGGGTCATAATTGACCATAAAATGAATATGAGCCACTAGTGTGATGCTTCAGTTAGCAGAGCAAACAATGCATGCATCAGCCGATGCATCTCAAATAAAACTAAGGAAGTGATTCTCCTGCTCCATTCAGCATTAGCGAGATCACAGCCGGAGTCCTGCATCCAGTTTTGGGCACCACACTTCAAGAAGGATGTGGAGAAGCTGGAGAGAGTCCAGAGAAGAGCCACTTATATGATTAGAGGCCTGGACAGCAAGTCAGACGAGGAAAGGCTGACAGATATGGGCCTGTTCAGCCTACAAAAGAGAAGACTTCAGGCGATTTGGTAGCTGCTTACTAATATATCAGGAGGAGCATCAAGGACGAGGCAAACAACTATTCACCAAAGCACCCCAGGGGAAAACCAGGAATAACTGTCATAAACTCCTAGAAGAAGGTTTCAGACTGGATAAAAGGAAAAACTTCATGGTTTGTGGACCAGATTCTGGAATAGACTCCCAGCGGGGTGCTGCAAGCACCTACCCTGGAGATCTTCGAAAGGAGACTGGATGCACACCTTGCTGGGGTTATTTGACCCCAGCGGTCTTTCCTGCCCAGAGCAGGGGGCTGGACCCAATGAACTCGCGAGGGCCCTTCCAGCCCTAAACTTGTGTGACTCTGCGGTGCTCTGAGTCCAGAGAAGGGCTTGGCACGATTGGCTTCTTTGGATCATCTTTCTGATGCACCTCTCTTCCCTCGTACCCTGCATAGGGAGCCTGGCATCTGACTGGGATTTGGACTCCACTTTGGGAAGCGGGAACCTCAAAGCTGGGTGTTGTGGCACATGAGTCATCATTGATGTGGCCCTAAATGACTTGCTCAGGGTAACATGAGACATTGTTGGGTACTGAAACCACATCTTCTGACTCTCGGTTCAGCCACAAAAGCATCCTCTTTTTCTTACCTAGATGTCTCTAGACAATGTTGAAGTCTCATGAACTTGGCAGGTGACCTTTTGAACAACTGGATCTCGATAATATTCTTAAGCTGTCCATTTTAGTCCAAAATCACTAACAGACAACTTGGTGTGTGATGTTGAACGTGGAACCGGAAAACACAACTTCTGATTTCTCATTCTAGCTCTGAAGCGGATTGACTGTGCAACGTGAATCTCTCCTCTGTATTTTTTCCTGTTTATGATTGATTGATTAAGTGAATTAAAAATTGAAGTGGAGGGAGGAGTGCTTGCTACTAACCCTGAAGGAGGGTTGAAGAGATTGTAATGTGTGAGAAAGTAAAGCGCTGTGTAACTGGGAAGCAGTCTGATGGATTGCAGGCTCCTGATGGATTAATGTCACTTCAGTGACATCAGTAATACTGTCATATTCACTGCAAATGGCCTTTATTGCCTTTAAAGAATACCTATTTTTCTTCACAGCTCCAAAGAGTCATGTACCACTGCTGGGTTATCCATAACCTCCTCAGCACATACATTCTCTACGGAAAGCCTGTCTGTCCCATCCCCAGCTCCCAACACTATGTACCCTGAAGACACCAACACTGAACACACAGACATGGGAGGAATTGGGAATGGAACAGCAAATACAAAAGGTTTGAATTGTTTTCCACCTTTCTTTTCGGGTTTTGTTTTTTGGGGGTTTTCGCTTGGGCTTTTAATCGGGATATTAGAATAGTGGTGTACTTGCATTGCGATGCCATTGCAGTTACCCTGTTTGTGCATCTCAGTGCTAACAACGACCCTGATTTCAGTTGGCCAGAAAAGTCTGTACGTGACAGAGAATGATTGCAGTGCGAGTGCCGCACACTTGGTATACCCCAGCTGCATGCCATCGCTGCCTTTTACACATGTTTAGCCTCCGTAACTTGGTTGGCTCTCAGGTGAATATTTAAAAGGACTGAAATTCTCCAGCTTACGAATGCTTCAGAGACATGTTCCTCCATGCTGGGAACTGTGAGAGGGAGGGAGGAAGGGAGCTACAGAGGAAGATGAACACCTGGGATTAAAACACATTTGTGACGTCTGTCACCTCTTCCACAGCACTGACTAATCAATGGCCTTTTTTTAATCCCTGCAGACATTGAACCTTCGAGTGACAGCCTTGAGAAGAAAGCCAGCAGATCCAAGTCCAATTCTCGCGTGCCCCAGGTCACAAACCGGCCAGGCTCTGACACCAAACCTGTCCTACCTCCCATCCCGTCGGGGCGGAAGAGGACCAAGCCTTGAGGACTGGCACTAGCTGAGATCTTCCCTTGATCATGAAGTTTAACCTGAACGCTGATTTTTCACACAGTTCCCCCCTTGGCGCAAGGAAAAGCCTATCAAAGAATATTATATTCCTAAATCCATTTCTGATTAACTGTGAAGAGCTCTTCTTTCTCCAAAATAAGTTATTTATTTATAACTTTATTAAAAAGTAATTTTTGCTTTTCCCAGAGCTAGAAATGATTTCCCTAGGTGCTCCTGGCTTAGAAACAACACGGGATTTTTTTTTTGAAGCCCCATGTGCCCAGATCTTCCAGGGACTTTCTTAATGTTTCTGTTTCACAGACTTAATTGAGATGTGGAAACTTAGAGGCCTTGATAATAACGTCAGTTATAGTGTAAAACTATGGAATTATTTTTTGTTAAGGAGGATTTAATGTGATACTCTGGTGTAAGTGGGAAGGGGAAACTACTCCATTCCAAGGCAACTTTTTATAGAAGCTATTTCTTTGAGAAGTGAAAAGTTGTTTTTTGATGTGCGAGTATATGAAAACAAATAATACAAAAAAAGGAATCATCAGACAGAAACGTTAATTAGTGTGATTTTACTAACACTTTAGCTATTATCTAATTATGCTGAGGGTGTTTTGGGCATTGTAAAGTAGAAACAGAGTGTCCATATGCCAATGCATACATATAACTAATAACTCCATATGCCAAAAAATAAAAAATAATAAAGTTCTTTAGACTTAATGTTATTATATGATACAACTGTGGATATGCTCAACAAATAACGGTTGCCTACCCCGTTATTTTGAAGGTGTAGTTGATATGACTCTACATTGTACCGTCAAGGTGGGACACCTCTTTGCAAATGTGAAAAAAGATATGATCCGTTACACTAGCATTGATTAAAGGCTGTGGAGCTGCTCTGGGTTTACATCAAAGTAGCTGATTGGCCCATATAAATATGCAGATAAATGCTTTGTGTGGTTTTCAAAAGCACCTCATGATTAGGCACCAAACTCCCATCAAAATTGGTGGGAATTGCCAGGATGCACTCGGCCTGGTACGATGCTTTAGTAAACCCCACTGCAGATCCATCTGTATCATCAGCTGCCCAAATATCTTTGCAAGTCTGTGCCCTACGGCCATACCTGGTCCACTGCCAACTCGCACGGTGACCTTGAGCAAGTCAACTTACTTTCTAGGTGCATCTATTTCAGCATTTTACAAGTGGGGATAATTGTACTGACCTGTGTCTTACTAGTGATACTAGGATTGCTTAATGTGTATAACGTGCTTTGAGGTCCTGGCTCAATTATCACTGTTGTTATAATATTATAACAAGCAAGAAGAAACGGCCCCAGAGCTCGGCTCTGTAATGTCCTTATTTGTTCTGAGACTATTCTGAGTAGCACTCATTAAGCAAGGACAGACGGCAATGAAAGACATCTCCCACGCTCATGTCTGTTTGCTTTTCCATCTGATGTCCTAGGCATAAACTCCCTGTTTCAGTTCATCAGATTCCTCTTAAACGCTTCTTCGGCCCCCACCAAATGTTATTCACTTCTATAAATAAGACCATTAAAAACTCCAGCCTCTATACTGTTCTTCACTTTGTTGTCTTCAGGATTTGCTCTCTCCCCCATATCTCACAGGGACCAGTCCTGCAAACACTTATGTATATGCTCAACATCAGTACCTTTAGACTCAATGAGAATATTCCTGTAAAAGATATTCACATACTTAAATCTGTGCAGGACCACGGTCTTAGTCTTTAAGCTTTCCCAAGCAGGGATGATAGTTGTCTCATTATACAGCCTCGAGATCAGAGTTGGTACCCACATTACAACATTACTCTTATTTCCCTACTGGAAGAAAAAATAGGACTCGCCTGCAATCAACTCTGCAAATCTTCAGTTCGGGGCATCGATTAGCTTATGTCAGTTAACAGCAGTGAAGTTTCAGGAGTGTTTCTGGCTTCGTAATTATTCTCTGGGCCCTGGAACCTGCACACACATACAAGTGCAAATAGCTCTGTTGAGTTCAAAGGGATGGCTGATGTGTATAAAGCTACTCCGGTGTATGCATGCTTGCAGGATCAGTGCTTTGCACAGAATTCTTTGTTTAAAACAACCCCTAGAGATGTCGAGTTCTTCATCTTCATTCATTAGTTTAGAAAGGTGATGTTCAGTTTGACAATATCTTGATCTACCCTTTTCCTTTCCCTTTGGCACCACACAGACTCAGAGGCAATGAGGGTGGAAAGGACCTCAGGAGGTCACCTCTAGTCCAACCCCTTGCTCCAAGCAGGATGAGCCCCAACTACGTCATCCTGGCCAAGGCTTGGTGTACCCGGGTCTTAATCTCTAAGGATGGAGATCCCACCACGTGTTCCAGTGCTTTGCTACCCTGTTTCATGTAACAAGCTCTCTCTTTCTCTCTCCTACAGACCACGAACCTAACTGCTAGCCCACTTTGCAAGCTTGCCTGTAGGAATCGTGTTGTTTTGACCTGCATTTTTCCTAGCATGCTCTGAAGCACAGTACCTCTCGCCAAGTGTGAAAGCAGCAGGGACTTTGTACTGCCAGTATGTAATATTTACATTTCATTTAGCAGATTGTTGAGCTTCACAGTTCATCCTTTTTTAGTTTAGAGGATTTATTTTTGATTGAAAGTTTAAAACTTGTGACTCGGCGCCTCTATTTATAAATGCAGATAGAGTCCGGGCTGGTTTTCACAGCTCTGTTTTTATTGGCAGTAAATACGTTTGGATTATATCAGGGTAGGTTAGACACGGTCAAAGGGGTCTCAGGTCTTGAGTTGTGCAGAGGGTAATATTACGAGTTTTTTAATTTCCTCTTTTTAAATTAAACACATCACATTAAAAAAAACAGCAGTTAAGAAGACGTACCCAAAACTTTTGCTATGGCTTCTTGCTTTGAGAACTCAGTGGTCAGTGCTGTGCAGGTAATTAATGAAGTCTTGCATCAGTCATGATGGGTAAATAGTGCTCCTGTTTGCAGATCGGTCAAACAAGGCAGGAGGAGGTTTGGTGACTTGTCCTTTTCACAGGGCTTCATTGCAGGAATTGGGACTAGAGCCCCGGGTCCTGTTCAGCCAACAGAGGTGCTGATGCTTGAGGGAAGGTGGAGGAAACTTTATATCTTGGGTAAAAGGGGAGGGTACCTTCAAACATTATCTAAAGCGGGGAACAGAATTAAAAAAAAAAATTCAGCTGATCTAAATCCTTCAGCAGGCTTCAATGGATGTCTTCCCCCGATTGCAGCGGGTTTTGGATTAGGCGCAAAATGACTGTCTCAGGCAAAGCTGTTCTCCGGAAAAGATGTTGAGGAGAAAAAGATCAAATGATTTACAGCTGATCATCAAACTCAGCTTGTTAAAGGGTGTGAATCTCCAGCGCTTTGTCGCACGCTACATCTATCGCTCTGTGAGAAGTAGGCAAAGAACGCTGCTGTTCTGTTTTCCCCGGGGTACAGGTTGTAGCCGTGTTGGTCCAAGGCAGGGGCGGGCAATTATTTTGGGCAGAGGGCCACTTACTGAGGTTTGGCAAGTGATCAAGGGCTGCATGATGGGCAGCCCAGGGCAGATAAATATTAATTTTCTAAATTGTTTAGGGACCCCACGGGCTGCATAGAATGGCCTGGCGGGCCGCATCCAGCCCCCAGGCTGCATTTTGCCCATCCCGGTCTAAGGACATAGGCAGACATAAAAGATATCAGATTTACCCAAAGAACCTTGTCTGCCAGTGCTCTGTTTTGGTGGTCTGTTTTATTCTCCCTTACAACAGCAGTTTTCAGCCCTAGACTCTAGTGACCCCTCTAACTTTTCAGGATTTAGCAGGACTCCTATTCAAAAAAACTAGTATAAAGATGGTATGGCTATTATCATATAAACATTAAAGTTAAATAATATTTTATGAATAATATTTTATAATTCAGTACTATATTGTAATAGAATAGACAATAGAAATGTAGTATTCACCCCTCCAGGCTGCCAGGAGGGAGTGCGCCCTTGGCTCTGTGTGGCTCCATGTGAGCTTGCTCCCAATCTAGCACATGTAGATCCCACACATGGTTCCAGGTCACTGCTAATTTCTGCCCTATTAGTTGCCTTAGGGTCATATCCCTTGAACTCCAGCTCCGGAGCCATATAGGACAGGGTCCAGGGCTCCTGGGAGAGGACAGACCTGCTCACTTCCATCACTGACACTCAGTCCTGGCTATCTCAGGAGCCAGCCCTGGGAGCATGGAAAAAGCAAGAAGATGAACTGGCTCGGTGCTTTGACACCCTTAAAAGGATCTTGTCACCCCAGTTGAGAATCACTGCTCTAGACCCAGGCAAGGGCAGGAGGCAATCTGCAGCACGGGTGCCTTGACAGCCTGTGTGTGGCTCGCAGGGGAGAGAGCGAGCGCGAAGGCAGGAAAAAGAAAACAGAGCAGAAAATCAGGTAGGGAATACAGGGAAGAAAGCTGGAAGCACAGGGCTGGGAGCAGAAAGCAGAGCAGCAGGCCTGGCAGGGATTAAAGTGATGTTCGGGAAGTGTGCAGAGCTAAAAAGGTTGACTCTCACTGCTCTGGAAAGTGGAGCTGTAGATATGACTTGCACTGTGATATCCCACCCCGCAGGATGTTGGTTCAACGTGGAGCCCCATGAATCTTCATCCCTTTTAAAAATCCCAGCTGCTGCAGCAGTTGGCCCTGAGAAATGCGTTTTGAATACTGCTGCAGGTATGCAACAGGATGGTTTACTTCTGTGATATGCTAAAGGAAGGCATAAATCATTTTTCAAGAACACCTTTTGAAAGCACCATGTGGCGTTGCAGTGATGGCTAGCTAACGTCTCCTGTTCCCTCTGGGGCTTGTCTCATTGAATATGCTGCATAATGTGCCATTAATTTGGCAGCTGTCAATGTGAATAATTATTTTTTACAGCACATGAAGGGATTTTTGTTTTATTTTGTTTTCCCAGCAAAAGGGGGGAGTGCGTCCACATGCACCTGTGGTTTGATTCGCTTGAAGACCTCTGGAAATCCCGTTCTGCCCTTCTCTCTCCATCCTTTATCATTTCACTTGGAGGTGTCTTTGGTGCGTGCCTTAGGCCTATGTTCACACAAAGAGATCTAACTTCAGTGGGACGTTTTGCACACAGAAGAGTTTGCCATGGACCCTGATCCTTTTCGGAGCTCAGGCAACACCCAACTGGCCAGTAGCCTGGTCAGGGGTGGCATGGGGAAGGGGACTGTGGGGGGAAAAAAGGGTCGGGCACCCCAGAGCTCAAGCAACAAGTAGGTCCAGGCAATGGTGAGAGATACTACAGCCTCCAGGGCTACAGCGAGCCAATACTGCCTGTAGCTCCTAGTCCTGCCTCTGCTCACCAAGCCTCTAGTGGCAAATCACAACTGTGCAGGTGAAGGACAGTCAGGGGTAGTTTTTTTGCCTTAAGGTGTGCCTGGTCCACTAAGCTGAACAACACTAAGCTGATTAACATTTGTTTGGCTTACAGCGTAAGGTGTAATAAGGCCCTTCCTCTCTTGGGACCACCTGCGGGTTAAGGGTGTTGATGCCACAAGCTGATTGCATGGACAAACTCCCTTATGAGCTCGATTGATGCACCCATAAAATACTACACGATCCCTCTCTGTAGCCAGCGGTGTTGTAGGCCCTTTCACCAATGGTCAGTTTAGCCCACTGCATCCAATTGTCCTCTTCCTTATCTGCACGGTTCTCCTTCCCAATTATCCCATTTTTAAGCTCCAGGAAGACCAGTTGCTCTTTCAGGCCACTTTCCTGATATGGCATCACTGCAGAGGCCAAACAAGTGGCAGCAGCCGCAGACGACTTTCAAGCCCTCACTTCGGCAAGAAAACTGCTCTATTTTTCATTACGCGATTTGTCACATCTCCTGGCCTGTCATATAACAGGACAAGCAGTTGTGTCAGGAGGAGTGTCCTCAGGATAAATAGGTTCAAATTCATCTCCTTGTTATATCACCAAGCAAGGCCACCCATTGCCCCATGCACCCTACCACAGCCAGGACTTCTTAAGTAAATCACAAGACATGCATTGCTCCCTGGAATTCAAAACAAACCCCTTCGGGGAACATCCCCAGCCAACCTTGCACTGCAGCGATCGTCTCGTACTGAGCAGACAGAGATGTGACTCTTATCTTAGCCAAACCGGTGACAATAAAATTACCCGGCACCATTTTACAGAGCAATTTAACCAGGCAACCTGACAGGGCATCGCCGTTTATGCTGTTCTGTACTGTGTGATTACCAGATTAGAGTAACTGAGAGAGCACAACGCTGATCTTGCCTAGGTAACCAGGAGGTGGCCCATTAGCACCTCTGTGATTGCACTTGTTGGGGGTGACAGGCATTGTTGGCTGCTGTTGCTTTCATTCACTCAGCCTCCGGTATAAAGAAGTTTCTTGTTGGGGAAGATGATGAACGCTGGCGTCTCCTCGGTGCGAAAAACGAACTCGGCTTTTCAGGAGACGATCTCTCCTCCCATCCATCTTTCAGGAGAGACTTGCATTGTATGTGATTTCTTTTCTCCTACAGAATAAGGCCCTGGTCCTCTGAGTGGGTTGACATAGGCAGACCCAAGTGGCCTCCCATTAACACAACATAAAGGGTCTTGACTAGATGATGCACAAAGTGTCTTTCACCCCCGTGATTCTCTGGTTTCATGGAGCTCTGTGTGGATACATCCATGCGCACAACTAACACCAAAGCTTTCATGGACCTACACCACCAGAGAGTGAGTTTCATCGACTTATGGAGCCAACTTAAAGCCTGCAGAGCTGAGCTATAGGACTAGGATGCAGTCCTGCCCTCAGTAGGAAATCTTCAGGTGCCTTGTAAGGCCTAAAGGGTTGGAGCACTAGATTGCGTCTCTGCTTGTACAACCCACGGTGCCCAGACAAACCCTCACTAGGGAACGAGAGGGTTTGGAGGAAAGATGTCAATGCTTAGTCACAACACCAGACCTTTCTTGGTGTCGGTGTGGTCCTCAAGGCTGGCACTTTAACAGGCAAGAGAGGGCCAAGCTGAGCCAGGGTCATCAATACAGGTGTCAGAAGGAAACAATCAGGGAGACTTTATCTTTTGACCTGCAGGATGGACTCAGAGCTGTGTTCTTAGCAGAGTTGCTTTGCAAGCAGAGAGGAAGGCTCGTAAGCCATGTCGGACTGAATTGAACCACTTGAGCTATAGCAAGAAATACCTTGTGGCCACTCTTTTCATGGCAAAGAACAGTATGGAAGTGGAGTCGTCGAAGGACTTTAATATGATTTGAACATCTTTAGGTCTGAAGGTTGGAAAGGAGACATCCCCGGAGAAGGTGTTGGCAGACATTTGCTGAAGGAGGTGAACAATGGGGAGCTGAGCTTGGGGCCTGCCTACAAAGGTAGACCTCATGCTATAATACATGACCTACAAAAGTAGGCCTGCCTACAAAGGTAGACCTCATGCTATAATACATGACCTACAAAAGCAGGCCTGCCTACAAAGGTAGACCTCATGCCATAATACATGACCTACAAAAGTAGGCCTGCCTACAAAGGTAGATCTCATGCTATAATACATGATCTACAAGGGTAGACCTCATGCTATAATACTACAGCTTCTCTGCAGGCTTGTCTTATTGCTCTCGAGGGAACTAGTCTGGGTTGTTTGTTTTTTCTGTGTCTTGTGATGTACAACAGAGCACCCAGGCTTTAAGAAGATTGTCTTGCCATTCTCTCTTTCCACCATGTCTCTGGAGGGAAGGCGCATCGTATCCTGCAAGTGGGGCTTGGGCTCTGCCCGGTTGGGTTGCTGTTGCATTTCTGGGGGACCGGGAGATGGCTGAGCAGTCCAGGCTTCCCTTGTGTGCCAGGTGGCTTTCTCCGAGATTGCTGCTGAGAACCCAGGAGCCACTGCCTATGTTCATCTCATCTAAATGGGGTGTCTTGTTTGTGCTGGCATTTTTCCACTTGCAAAGGACGTGAGCACAGGACTCTTCAGTTGACCAACAGAGAAACCCAGCCCCGATCATCTACAGCAGATGAGTCAGGACACGAGCTGCAACTTGGTGGAGTTTGGTCCTTCTGTATGCAGCCCTTCCCTTCTCTGTGCATGTCCTGCCCCTCCATGCTGCTGCCTTTGCCCATGGTGAGGCTCTGAAGAGGGGAGCCAAGCTGCCTTCCTGCTGCTGCTGCTGCTGTTGCAGAAGTGTATTTGCGAACAGCCTGGGGATTTGCTCATACTTGGCGACAGGGATAAATCCTTGCCGAAACCCAGGCTCTTGAGTTACCGGCTGGGCTCTGCTCAGATCAGCGGCGCCTGCGACCTTCGGTGTGGGGAAGAACTTGGTGACCGGTCGCCAAGGCAAAACTGCAGGTTGCGGTCCCGAGTTTTGCAACCCGGCTGCAAACGTCCATCAGCATTTCCACCCGCCGGTCTGTGATACCTGGCCTCTGACACGACGAGGGCTTGAGGCAGTGGGGACGGGGAGAAAATGGCCTCCTGTGCAGTGGCAGGATAAATCCCATGACTGCGTACCCCTGGCTGCAGGTGCCTATGGCCCTGTTCTCAAGCTGGTATCAACCACACTTTTTCCATCTCATCCCCCAAACTTCTCTGAAAGAGTGGGATTGCATTGCTAAACCAGCATATGCCCCTGCCCCCATGGGCTTCAGCTGTTTCTTATAGGATTGAGTAGAGCATCTACAGCTTAATCCTGGAAAGTTTTGTCCTTTCACCCAGAGAATGGACTTGAACTAGGGCAGGGTGTGACTGTGGCCTTGGCTTTGCACCTGTCCAAGGAGGGAAGGGGTTGTCAGGATCATCTCTGGCCCCTATTATTTATTATTACAGGCAGCAGCTTCTGCAGGGCCCCTGCTCCTGGGGTAAGGCAGGGATCTGGGTGTCCCCTTTCCACGTACTGGCCTGCACCAGGCAGAGGGCTCACGAGGGTCCCCCTTTTCCCATCTCACCCTGAGCAGGAAGGGACATGGCTCTAAGTCACCTTCTGGTTCCTGGCTGCTGTAGGGGACGCGTAGCAACGAAGCGGCCCTTGGGCCATAGGTGAGCCCTCAATGAAGCGATGCTTTCAATTTTGTGTGCTTGGTTGAATTTTAAGGATCTCTGAACCCAGATCTAGGGTTTGGGGTTCAATTGCATTTTCCACCTCTGGATTTTTGAACCCAAATCAAGGACTGTAACCTATGAATAGACGATACTGATGGGCCCACATTCCTAGTTTCCAGATCCATACCCAAATCTAGGTCTGTAACCTTAGACCTTCATAGGTTACAGTCCTAGAGCTCGGTTTAAAGACCCAGAGCATGGACCTTACAACCGGGAATGTGGGCCCATCAATATTAGATCTACAGCTTAGTCCAGGAAAGTCCTGCAAGTCCAGTTCACAATCCCTGGTGTTATTTACACTGGATTGATGTACCACTAGGAAGTGCATCCAGAGCAGGGACGAGCAAACGGGGAGCAAGCACGATGACAGTGCCTCACTACTAGGTGGCAGAGAGGCATTTGCCTTTAGCTTGTAGCTATGCCAGAATGGATGGGGTCAGCAGAAACCTAGCCCGGTATAACTAACATCAACGCAACTTTACCCCTGATTCTTGGTAATTCCCCACTGGACTGGCCAAAGCTATGTCAGTGCAGGGCTTTTCATCATCTATCTGCTGCTAGTTTTCCATCAGCAGCATGCTGGGTACCACATCCATCCCCGAGACCCTGCTTCTCTCTTTATCACTGGTACATGCAGCTGCCGCTCTCCCTTCCCAGGGACCAGGAAAAGGAGTTGTGTGAAGCTTGGTGGGGAAAAGGCACATTAAAGAAATATGCCCTGCCTTCAGGTCTGACTGCACCGAGAACAGCACATCTTCTATCGACCCTCTTCTTGCACCGTGCAAGATCGACCTCCTGCCTTTGCAGCCGCCTGGGGCTGATTGTCCGTGATATTGTGATCCCAGCTGTCAGAATCGCTCCCGTCTCCCTGGGACCTGCTGAAAGGGATCGGGATGCTCCTTGGTACGGGGTCCGCACAAGCGTTTAGACTGAGAGGCGGCTTCGGTGATCAAGCCCAAGACGTTCGCTCTGTTCGATGGGGGAGATGGTATAGAAAGCGAAGCACCGGTTGCGCGGATGTTTGGCAGGCAGGCGGCTGGAGCTTTTCCAGAGAGGATGATCTCAGCTCCTTCTGCAAAGGATTTGAGATCTGTCGAGGAAAGGTGCTAAGTGCTGTAATTACAAAATCAAGAGAGACGGATTGTTTCAGCATAAAAAAGAAATCTCTCCTCTCTCTCGGGAGAGAGAAGAGGGGCCGGGAGAAGCGGCGATTACAAAGACGGGACGGCGAGGGCCTGGTTTCCAGGCTAGAAATGTGGATACACGTTTCGCCCTCAAAAGGCAGGCGGTGCCTCGCCGGTGGGGCCGAAGCAGGCACCAGTCTGGGTGGCTGAGGGGTGGGTTTCGATTGCTCCAGCTGGTAGGCAGCCAAAAAAGCAACTCGCTGACACTTGTTTTGAAGTGGGAAAGAAAACTCCACGCTAGCGCCGGAGAGCGTTGGAAGAGCGTAGGAGCTTCTCCTGTGAACTATGAACTTCCATTTCTACCCGGGGGAACTTCTACCATCTTTTCTCCTAAGCCTGATGAAGGGCGTTTGTGCCCGAAAGCTTGCACTTAAACTTTTTTATTTATTTATTTTTTTTGCAAAAACCTAGTTGGTCTAATAAAAGATATCGTCCCTACCACGAATACTGATTCCTTTCGGGAGAACGCAGGCGCTCCAGAGCCAGCAGCGGCTGCCGTCACCTGCCATGCATGCCCTCCTCTTCCCTGTCCCTCCAGCTGGAGACTGGACTTGGGTAGGAACACGCGCTTCGCACTGAAAAGACACCGGTGGGTCCTCCGTTAGGTCATTTTGATGCATTGTCCTGCCAACAGCACTTCATTTCGAACATCCTGACCCAATAAATAGCAGTTCTTATGTTCTCGTCCTCCCCGCTGCAAAGAGCCAGGTAGAAAGCTGCAGCCATCGCTCAAAGGGAACTGGCTGCTTAGCGGTGACAGGAGAGGACCGAATGCATCGGAGACGAGAAGGGATGTTTCGAAGACCCCAAGCCATCTGGGTCCAGAAAAGTCTTTCCCATCCTGCTCCAGAGGAAGATTTGCAAGCGGCATTGCACGCGGTGGGATTCCTCTCCCGCCCCTCCAATTGGCGTCAGCGGGCTTCGCCCCGCAGCCAAAAACCCTGAAGTCGTTCTTTGACCCGCAAACGCTCTCCTCGCTCCTTCCGCGGTCGCCTCGTCGGGAGAGCTCACCTTTTCACTCTCCTGGTCTCTGGTGACTGATTTGTGCTCACCGCAATGAAAGAAGCACTACAGGAAAAGAGCCGTGCTGTTGGCTGCGATTTACCAAGGCACTTCATCGTGCCTGCAGCATTCCCTTTTCGGCCCTCGCATGTAATTTAGCGACAGGAGTCAGTTTTACACCTCAAAAGCAAAAAGGGGGGGAAAAAAGGGAGGGGACATCATCAAACCCATTTGCTCGTTCCTGCTCTGGATGCACTTCCTATCGGTATATATAGAGGGGAAGGGAGGGATTTCGTTACGTCCCCCCCTTCTCCCAAAAACAACCCCTTACCCTTCAGATTTTCTTTTGCTTTAAAAAAAGCTCTGGTTTTGCAAGCCCAGCTGGTGTCGCAAATGAGGAAGGCCTCAAAGTGTTGAGGAAAGATTGAAGGCCTTAATAAACTCAAGCGCCGCTTTAATGGAAGGCAAAGATTTCAGACGAAAACCTCCAGATTATGTCTGGGCAGCCCAGCAGATGGGGTTTCATTAAGCAAACCTCTGTGATACGAGGCGAGATGATGTGTTCAATTAGAAATAGGCGCTGCGTAGACCCGCTCTGGATGTAAGCGCTGCTTTTAAAAGCCAAAGACAGGGAGCTGCATGGATGCATTAAGCGAGAAATGACGGCGAAGGTTTTGAATCGGTGCCTTCATTTTAAAGTGCCTGAGTCTTCACCGACGGCGAGAGACCTCAGGTATCGACTCTTTAAACTCCCACTTAGGAAGCCGCTTCATTTCTCAGCCACGAGGCTGTGGGAGGCTCTGGCTTGTGACCTCTTTTGATACAGCCAGGCACACCCCGCGGCTAAATTAAATCACGACGAACGTGTCGCCTTCCACCTGCACCGCGATGCCAACGTCTGCAGAAGGGGCACGCCGAAACTCGGGCTCTCGCACGTGAAGTAAGCAACAAAATATGACCTGAGCGTCAGGAGGCATGATGCTCCACCTGTCCCCCCTTGACATCCCCGACTACGGCTTTAGGGCCCTTCCCACCAGCCTGGGAGCAGATGTCTAGGTTCACATTTTTAGCAAATCTGCAGTGCATGGGTTTCCCCCACCAAGTCGTATTCGTTTTTATACACCGCTCACTTGGCTACACAGCTTACATGGGGTTTAAAACTGCTCGTTCCGGGCACCGGAGGGGACGCACCTGCCTCGTTTCCCACTTCTGCCGGGCAGTTCAGCGAGTCGAATGCCGTGCCACGGGCCCAATTCATTAAGGGGCTTGTGCGTTTGGGGCCTGACTGCCCTCCATGCAGATGCTCTGAACAGCTGGCGGTCCAGCTCGGCCGAGACCCAGGAACCTGGCGGAGCCGCAAGCCCCGCAAGGACTGCATCCATCGACCCCCCGGGGACTTGCCTGCAGAGAGGGGGACCCTGGCTAGTGCCCCCTGATCCCCCCGGCTCTGTGTATCCTCCACACCGGTTTGACAAGAAATACATACCAGCTTTTGGGAGCAGGGGTAAAAAAACCCAGTTCTCCCCTCGCCAGGTAGGCTAGAGGCAGGCTCCCCCTTGCTCACCCCGGAGCTGGCTTATATACAGCAGGGAAAACAGGGGCCCACCCCTAAATGCAAGAGTATTGCCACTGACTTCTCAGACCCCATGGATTTTGCATCCCTTTGGCCCAGCTTCAGTGCGGGGGTCAGGAGGAAAACATGCCCCGTGCTGACGTATTCAACAGCCTGACTCTCCTGGGAGGATGGAGATGGGAGTTTGAACCCCGTGGCACTGCGGAGAGCCTAGACCCCAGGTCTCGTGCTTCCTGGGCAGGTGCTGCAACCTCTAGTTTGAACGGGGAGTCAAACCAGACCCCCCCCCGTGCACGCACGGGCACGGAGGCACTTACCTCCTGCATTGACTGCCACCTGTAGACCTCGAAGCCTAGGAGGCTCCAACCAGCTGCACCTCAAAGCTTAGACACCCAAACTGAGTCTTTGGTTATCACTTTCCACTGAGGTCCTTGAGCATTGCGGGGCCCTGCTTGCCTGGAGAACTACTGGTGCTTAGCACCCCAATTCAGTGGGTCTCCAGTGCACGGTCCTTAGCGGCTCGTGGGAAGTCGGGATCCTCCTCCGCACGGGATGCAGCGAGACGCTGAAGGCTTGGCCGTGGCTAGTCAACGCTCATCGTGTTTGGGAGCCAGCACCGACTACGTGCATCCCCGTCTTCTGGAGCGGTGCACCCCAGCAAGCACAAACTGGGGCTGGCTTCCCAAGCAGCAAGCAAGGCAAGCAGCGGGTTTGTCCCCAAAACCAGAGCCTGCTCCCAAACCCACTCTTTCATGCAACAGGAAAACTGCCACTGATTTCGTAGCTGTGCCACCACTACCCCCAGCCACGGGGAAGAGGAACGCCTAGGAATAACGACTTGCATGCCACATGCGGAGATCTTTGTTGTTTTTATTTATTTAACTAAAAAGACGATACAAATCCCTCCTTCCAGTCAGGGGGCATTTCCACTCTTTCTAGTTTGGCCTTTTCCAAACGTCTACGGGAACCCGTGCCAGCGTCATTCCAGCGTACATTAAAATGAAGGAGGCTACGCCCCCCCTGCTATAAGGAGACACTAACGGAGGCTTTGCTTTGTTTCTGGCTAACCCAGGTATATCTGCTTTGCCTTCGGCCTCAGGGGAGCTACGGGGATGACAGCTCAGACACCCCGCGTGATGCAGGGAGCAGCTGCCGCTACCTACGACCGGCGATTAAATAGTCACGGACACGCAGCTCGTACCACGAACAGACACGCAGGAACGTCGGGGATGCATCATTAAATACGATCTGGGACTGGGTGAAAACCGCACGGCACGCAATCAGAGACAAAGTGCACGTTAGTTAGGAAGGGGACAACCAGCAGCTGGTCTATGTACAGCTATGTACATTCACGTGTGGGTCGCTGAACGAGGGCCGGCCGACTCGAACTGAGCCACTTTTGCTCCTAGAGAAAACTCGCTCTGCTCTGAGACCAGGCCAGCAATGCAGCTGACTTGATATCCCTCACTTGGCCCAAGGCCCATCTTGCATTTCGAGCTTTGATCTACCGCGTAACACAGGACATGGCATGCCCTAACGCCGAATTATGCTTGTGTTGCTCCCATGCCCCGTTTCGTTGCAGGAGGCTTTGTGTCGACAGCTTTTTTCCCCCCACTGCATTGAAGATGAGCATGAAAATCTGCTTGTTTTGGTCCTTCCCAGTGCCGGCGTCAGGCTTCCCCTGGCTTCTTCGCAGTGGGTGGAAGAGAAGGAAATATCCAGGCTTAAGTCTCCCCACCAAGAAAATACTTTGAAAACCACGTGCCACTTGAGGCGCAGTGAAAGCAGCCAGTTCTGTAACGCTGAAGGATTTTTTGGAGCCAGCAGCTGCAAATCACCCCTGCTACGGACGGCTTCGAAATCTGGGGAGGAACGAACCTCCTACGGCCTTGAATCCCTTCCCATCAACCTGAACACTGCTTGTAACATGGGGGCTGAACAGATGACATATTTATGCTACAGTAAAGAAAAAAAAATGCAGTAGAAAGATGATGCAAACCCCTAAATCGGGGTAATGTTGCCCAATTCAATGTTAAATTACCCCCCCCAAAAAATCGTAACACTTCGCTGGTGAAGGTTACATCGCTGTGCATGCTCCCTGCCCACAGTTTATCTCGAGGGAGCCACTTGCTCAAAGCAAACAGACTATTACTGGCTTTCCGCTACCGAGTGCCAGGACAGTCGTGGCAGGCAACAGACTGAGCTGCAATAAGCTGCCTGTCTGTCTGATCCGTACCCCAGGGTCATTTACATCCGGGTATAAACCCGATGCAGACAACACCAGGTGATGCGATTGTCTGTCTGTGCCCACTGCACGGATTGCAAAAAAAACAGAAAATTTTATTACACTGAAGAGTGTTAGGAACCGTTGATTAAGAACAGGAGAAATAACCTGATTATTCCTGGCGATACCAGCCTTAAAACAATGAGTCACGACGGCTAAACTCAGGACTAAGCTGTTGCCTGCCGTGGTGTCCCGCTAGGCACGCAAGAGATGCAGCAGACAGCCGGCCTCAATACACCTGATGCACTGCAGCTGCAAATTATGGGGGCTTCTTCCTGACAGCATGGAGGAAGTCTTTTTTTTTTTCTTTTTGAGGTCAATCCATCCCATGTCCTCTGCAAAGACAGCTATGGGTACCACAGCACCTCTGTCTGGCTGTTTCCACATTTCTTCTTGTTAGATGCTGATCCATCTACTTCATGGTAGCAAAATCAATCTTGTGCATGACTGCCCTGGCCGTTGGCTCAGTTGATGCCTCTTTGCCCTCACTTGGCACCCCCAGCCCTGTACCAGCTTTGCTACTCTGGTTTTCCTCCCTGCTTCTTGCAAAGGCCCTAAGGAGCTCTGCCACCACTCATTCAATCTGCCACCCTCCCTACCGAAGCTCATTTCTCCATGAGCTTGGAGCCAATTTAAAGGTGCACAAGACCTCGGTGTGTCCTTGAATTTCTGGGAGAGGCACATACTGCAAAGGACACCTTGGGCTTGGAGGAAGGAGGTCCCGGTATGAACCCAGGTGGTGCTCAACACCGGTGCATGGTGCACACCTGGCAGAAGCAAGGATTTGAATCTGCCTGCTGGATTCGACTAAAGTTATTAAGCAGGAAGGGACCCCATCTTTCTGGACCTGGGTGACATAGGCACTGCTGATGGATACAATAAATGGAAAGAGCTGCAGGTTGTCTGAGCAACATCTTCATCAGGGGACTCAGATGAGTTCCTGCCACCCCAAGTCCTTCGTTGTGGTCAATGCCATCAACGCCCATGGGTGGAAATGCCTCTAACATCACTAGACGCCTCTCCTTCAAGTGTCACACTGTTCTGACTAGGGAAGCTACTTAGATTTTACCCATTTCTCTCGCTCTACGAGCCCAGGGAAGATGATGGGGTTGGACAGTTGTCACCAATGGTCTAGACAACTGCTGAGGGGCCAGCTGGATGCTTCAGACTTTTCCACTGGTAGCAAAACCCAGCCTGGCCATCTCGCATTTGCAGTTAGGTGACTGAGACCGCACCACGGCTGATCAGGAAATCAGTGCAACAAAAGCAGGTTCCCGCTTGGTGTGCTGTTTACCAGTTGCTTTTCAGGGCACAGCCACATGTCACAAAATGTCCTGAAAAGCAAGAGTGAACCAAGCCCGGATCTAGCACCTGCAATGTCTCCATCCACCAGGCTGCAAGAGGAACGTCCTCTAACAGGCATCTTAAAGCTCCTTCCTCTTTCAGCGACCTCTATTTCTTGGTCACCCCCACTGCATCTCACTGCAGGTCACTGGACATGTGGCGTCTCAAGGGGCGATGCCTCTTTCACCGGTGTCAGCGAGCCAGGGAGATTCCCGAGGAGACTCGGTTTGGACTAGGAGTGCCAGGTACAAGGAAGGTCTCTGCTGCCAGGTGAGTAGGACAGCCAGCCCCAGGCAAGTGTGGGTACCAGCATCTACTGCACGCTCATCGTTTCACTGACAATAACACTAATACGGTGGACGGAAGCAAAAGGGTTCATCGGAGCAGCTTATCCAAGGCTGGGGTTGGGGGATGACAGCACCACAATAAGGATATAAGTCGTCTCCTAATATAGGACCATGTCAGCCACTGTCTAACAGACGCGGGGGACATTTCCCATATTAGAAAGGGAGCTATTAAAAAAACCCCAAAACAGTGGAGGGAAGGAATGGGAGGATCGACATCAAATTGCATCCCAGAAGACGAGTCACAGACTCCCTTCAATGCTCTGGAGATAGAAGCACTTCCCACCGAAGGCTTCACGTCCCCCACAGCTTGGCATAGCCAGCAGCTCTTTTGCAGAATAATAAACAACCCCCCTCGCTCAGGGGATTCCTTGGATAAAATACTAAAAGGGTCCCCCCCTTATTCCTTCTTGGCCCCCTTCCTCCATCGGGCCAGCAGAGGCCCCAGGCTGGTCCACACTTCGGTGTACATCAGCGTCCCCACGAAGACGAAGGCGGTGCCCGCCCAGTGCCAGGGGGTGAAGGGGTTCCTGAAGTAGAGGATGGAGAAGATGAGGCTGACAAACTTGCGCAGCGTGACAACGAGGGTGACGGTGAGCGAGGTGCACTCTGTGGTGAGCCTGAAGACGCCCCGGATGCACACGTATCTGAGCGGGCAGAGTCAAGGGGATACGGGAGATGTTAACCTGGAAGGGAGGTAGGGGGACCATACAGAAATCCTTGGGATGAGCATTTAGGATGTACTGGGTCTAACCAAAGCACCCAGGAGGTGTTACCCCAAGTGGAGCATCTCACTGCAGGCCTCGGGGCTTGTGAGGTCCCAAGAGTCAGATGCAAAAGCACCTACCCCTTGCAGCTCAGCACGATCCCAACTTACCAGTTCAGCCCTGATCTCACAAAACCCTTGCCGCCTGCCCTGAA
>JAGPOW010001296.1:138012631-138051613 GCA_030014935.1 Caiman crocodilus
AAAGTGAAATCGAAATTGAAAATGTCCCACTTGCTTACAGGTCATCAAAATCAAGCCTCGAAGGGGCCCCAAGTGACTCTTTTTGCCCCAGGCCCCAACAACCCTAAGGCCACCACTGCTAGAGGCTGTAACTCAACCCACTCCCCAAACTAGGAAGGAAACTATTTTTTTTTTTTTTTTTTTAAAGGGAAGCACAATATTCACAGTCCTTAATGCTTCTGCAGCTGACCACGGTGTCGACAGGAGCCGGTTGCCTCCATCCGAGAGCCCAGCGAGCAACCAAAACCTGATGGTCCTGTGCAACCAGGCAAAAGACCTATCAGCTGATGCCCTCCAGCAAGTGAACTGAGTAACAGATGAGACGATAGCCTTCTGTCCTCCACCCTCAAAGCTAAGTTATTGGGAAGAACTTAAAGAGGGGATGTTTGCAGAGGCCTGTCTACAGGCTGGGTTGGGCCCCCTCCCTGCCCTACGTGCTGGGATTGGGCCCTGGGGGTCTGATGTTGCCCCTTCCTGCTGGGATTGGGTCCTGCACTTCCCCCGCCCATGCCCCGGGATTGGCTCCTGGGGTCCTGGCACTGCCCTCTCCCCCAAAGCGTGCCGGGATTGGACCTAATGCTGTCCCTGCCTGCTGACATCAGGCAGCAGATCCAGCACACCGGGCCTGGGGCTCCCCACCGATCCAGAGGTTTTTGGTCCCACCACCAAATTTCTGGAGCCATGGGGAGCCCCATGGGCCAGACAACTCAGTGCCTGGTGCTGGATCTGGGGAGCCCCACGATCAGAGGCTGAGCAGAGACTGTATTTACTTCATACTCCAGATGCACAGAAGTTGCCATAGCAAAACAGAGCCATCCCTGGACATAGAGAAACGCCTCATTTCATCCCATGAAAAGCTCGCCAAAGCCCAGCTTATTGCAGCAGTTGCCAACCTGCAGCAGCACGCCCCCTCCTTGAACCAGAGGGATGAGTCTGGAGCAAACCTAAGCAACCGCACAGAGCCCAGCGCAGGTCCCCGGGTCCTCTGTTACCTTTGCTCGCTGCCTTCTGTAGCATCATCCGTCTCTCTGCAGCTCTGTGCACAAGTTTGATTGACTTGTATAGGATCTTTTTTGCTTTCCCCCAGAGTTTAGCTGCTTTGTGGGTAGCCTGCATCGGCCCCTGCGCATCTGTGAGCACTGCCCTTCTCTTGCAGACGTCACGCCGTCTCCTCCAGCACCTACCTGACGTAAAAGTGCCTCTGCGTATTCTCCCGCAGGGACATCTTGTCCGGAGGCTAACAGAGAAAGCAAAGCAGACCTGGCACAACCTACCCTCCCTCTTAGGTATTCCCTGACAACCGTGTCTCCCCTTCCTCGTGTCTGCCTTTGCAGGTTTGAAGGATACTGGGTGATGACGTTCATGCTGAGGTAGAACCACATGATGGGCAAGGTCAGTCCGATCACCGGGACCTGGAACGGCTCTGTAAGGGAAAGGAGTGGAGAGGCTCATTTCTGATCTCAGATCGGCTTCTTATGGCCCCAGAGACTCCTATCTGGACCCCCTCACCTTTCCCCCAGCAAAGGAGTGAAGGGAGAGTGAACTGGTAGGGCTTGAAACACCACCGTGAAGAGCGTGTATTGCGAAGCACATCTGCTGAGGACAGACAGACCTCCCCTCCAACATCAATGACCTTGGCCAAGGCTGGCGAACCATGCCTGTGGCAGAAGCTGCCCAAACCAAGAGCTATAAACCTGCCTGGGTCCACGCCACCACGGGAGAGGCCCGGTTTAGTTGCGAATCTCATGTGGCATCCGGACTCTGCGACATCGAGCTGTCACGGGGAGGTCTCCAGCGTTGTCCTGTTTTCTCGAGCATCCCAGCTGTAAATGGGTCTCTTGCCACTCGGGATGGGGAGACTAAGGCAGCTTATTGTGATACAGACACTTCGTGTCATGACAGGCTGCCGGCTACAGGAACTGGTCTGCTTTTACCATGCTTGTTCTGTAGGCCAAGAGGCTAAGCTGGATCTTGGATTTTAAACACCCCGTTCAGCAAAGGCTTCGGCTTTCTCGACACTGGAGCACGTGGCTTATATGACATTATAATTTGCTGCTTGTTTCATTTCTGCACGTGCGCAACCTTTCACTCCCGAGCCACCCCAGGGATGCAGATGCCCAAATGTACCGTGCGCAGTGTTAAGTGCATTTGTGCAAGCTCCACGGATGAGGTTTTATCCCTCAGTGGAGGAGCAGGGCAGGCGGTTTAAACCAATGCCCTAGGGCAGTGGTTTTCAACCTGCAGTCTGTGGACCTCTGGGGGTCCACAAGTTGTATCTAAGGGGTCCATAAAAGATGATTATGATCACTGAAAAGCATGTGAATACCCACACTTACAATTCAAAGGGTTCTGCACCTCCATTTGAAGTTTCCAAAGGGGTCTGCACTCCCATTCAATTTTTTTATTAGGGGTCTGCAAATGCAAAAGCTTGAAAACCACTGCACTAAGGCCATTCAAAGCTGTCCTGGCGAACTCCTGCAAGTGGGACCAGGATGCAAGAACCAGCTTGCACGAGCCCAACACTCACCAGACTGGCTGAAGAGAACGGCGTGGCGGCTGATGTTCGAAGCAAGGAGGAGGAAACCTGGAAGGGGCAGCGCGTGCTGAAGGAGAGAGAGACCCGTTGCAGGGCTTTACATGGCACACCTGTGATCAGACTCCCTGCCTAGCCCAGGCCAGGGACTGCCCCGCATCCACTCTCACGTGATTTATTTTTTTCCTGCTAGCAACGTCTTGGAAGCTCCCTGCGGTTAAACCAAGCTTGTGCAGAGCAGATCCAGCCCTCTCCCGTGCTCCAGCCCATACATCATCTATTGCTCGTTATAAACTCAGAGGTCTCTCTCAGTTTGTAATGAGTTCATAACGAATTAGGTTATTGCAAAACTGCTTCTGGATCTGAGGAAATCACCTGCTTCCCTGCAGGGCTGGTCTCCTACACAGCGTGATCTGCACAAGCAACAAGTTTCTGCGTGCAAGACAGGAGCTTTTGGGTAGATCAATGGTTTTGCTGCTGGGAAGTTTCCAGCCCTCAGTCCCGTTCTGTGGTGAACTGCATGCACGAAGGTAGCTACTTACGTTGTAAAACAGGGCCTCCTTGGAGTGCTTGCCAAACTCTTTATAGAGGGTTTCTTGGAAGATGCCCATTCTGGCTGACATCAGGAGAGCAAAGGTCAGCGCGACGACCCCTGGAAAACAAAAGCAGCCATGTAATCGCGCGGGATTTTAAATCACTGCTCACGCAGAGCCTCAGGCATTGGCAAAAGGCAGCGAGGAAAATCCACAGCACGATGAATGCTGCAGGCTCCAGGGTGAGACACTTAACAGGAGCGGCACAACTCTGGTCACCTGGGAAGACATTGCTCCTTGACTGGTTTTGGAAACCTGGCATCAGCCCTTGCAGCACAATGATGGTACGATGGAGTGATCTCCATGCACAGACTGACACTGGGTTCCTTTCCAGGGCTGGTGAAACATCAGCCCTCGGTCCTGGAAAAGCAGCCCGCAAGTGCTCTCACATGCCAGATTTTAAAAAATGCCTCCATGGTGCAAAGTCCCCTGGCCACCTGGACGGCAGCCCCTGGATGCCCAGGGCAGGAAATCAACATTGTCTGCAAAGAGATGTGGGCAAATTCCTCCTTCGTCTAAATCTGCCGAGGTCATTGAAGCAACCACCACTTTGCCTGGAAATCATGGCACTGCTGTGGTTTTTGTGGGTTTTTTAATTCTGTTCCTCATTGTGCTCTGCTTGAGTACTGTCTGGGAACAGCATTATTTTGTGGGTCATTCTCCCCTCCTAGTTTTGTAAGAGGGAACTGCTTTCCTTAGGCTGGACAATTAGGCCCAAATTCCAATCATGGGTTCGCCAGCAAATGTCCATTCATAGCACCATAGAAAACGAGGGTTGGAAGGGACCTCAGGAGGTCACATCTAGTCCGACCCCTGCTCCAAGCAGGACCAGCCCCAACTGCATCATCCCTGCCAACGCTTTGTCTAGCTGGGGCTTAAACATCTCCAAGTAAGGGGCTTCCACCACCTCTCTGGGTGACCTGCTCCAGTGCTTTTACTATCCTCCTTGTAAGAAAGTTCTTCCTAATATCCAACCTCAGCTTCCCTTGCTGCAACTTGCGCCCATTGCTCCTTGTTCATCCACCCCCACTGAGACCAGCCCCCCTGCAGGGAGGTGAAGGCTGCTTTTCAATCCCTCCTCAGTCGTCTCTTCTGCAGACTAAGCAAGCCCAGTTCCCTCCGCCTCTCCTCACCAGTCCTGTGCCCCTGTGCCTGAACCATGTTCAGTGTCCTCCGCTGGACTCTCTTCTATTTTGTCTATTGAATTTGTCGATTTGGTGTGAAAAAAAGCCCAGAATATTTATATGTAATGAATGCATCGTACAAAGTGTTCTGGGAAGAGCTGTGCCCATCACTGAATCCATCCTCCTCCCCATGTCCTACTGGATCACCCGCTCTGTGACGTTGATACTACAGCAAAAAGCTGCTCAGGCAATGCAAGCAGAAATGTGAGTCTTCTCAAATCGGTCCCCGCAAAGGCAACTCTGCAACTAATCCACGGAGCTGAGCGTCTCACGGCTCTCTGCCATGGTGCAGTTTGTTTAGCGCGGCCACAGCCCTGGAGACCAAGCTTGCGGGAGCAAGCGGTGCCAGTGTGACTGCCAAGACAATTAACATCACGGTACTTACTGACCTAACAGCCACCACAGGAAGACTTGGAGCCCGTCCTCTTCATTCGAGCTGGACTCGGAAGCCTGGGGAAGGGCAGGACGGAGAAAAGAGATGCAATTACAACTAACAGAAGCAGCACGGTAAAGTCCACATCGCTGCGTCGATCAGGGCTCACGAGACCTTTGCTGTCTCTGTGGTTCTGGACACGGGGAAATTTATATTGGTATAACTGGGTCTTTCTCCGAGTGTGAAAGGAGCGGGCATGTGTGGTACAACCCTATTACAGTGTTACGCCAATCTGGTGCTAATACACCCTGGGGAAAACTTACGGGTAAAACCATGGCAGGAGGCGTTGAGCAAGCATAGGTATCGTGCGCCTGCAGCTTAACTCAGGCAAACCGGCTTCACTCAAGGCAAACAGGCAAGTGATACCGGCTCCCCACCATTTAGGCAGTGTAGTAACTACTGAAAGCAGCTATCCCAGGACAGCTAACTGGTTGTCTATTTGCTCTGATCCCGGTGTAATTTATAGCAGCGTACAAACCCCTATTCTGGGGTAAGCGTGCGGCGTGCATCTCAAAGTCGATGGACTGTGTTTCATGCAAATACTGCATGCACGACATCAATGAAGCATTTCCCTCCATCCCCAGAAGTCACGTCAAGGCTCCAGGGACTTTGCACACTTAGCCCCCCTGGGTGAGGACAGCGAGCAGCGCAAGCCACCTGCGGGAAACGAGGACAGAAGCTGCAGTTTAAGGGACCGGGCAGGGTAAGAACGTACCTCGTTCTTTTGTTTTATTTTCCACGCGCGTCTGCCTCTGTCAAGGTTTGGTTCCTGTTGCTGCAATTTCTCTTATTTATAATACAGATCTTTTCCCCGGTTGTTACTTGTTATGCGCTATCTGTGGTGAGCATGATTTCGACGCAACAGGCAGACAGAGGCTGGCTGCTCATCCAGGGGTGTTGGGGGGGCAGAGGGGGAAAGGGCCTAAAATATTTGACATAAGCTGGGCAAGGGTGTGAGTCTTTAAACCGGCACAGTCTCCCCTGCTAGGGCTGGCAAGACCTGGATGACAAACAGGTGGAGCTGAGGTTCCCCGGGCTAAGAGGCTGACCCATTGGGAAAGCTCAGCTTGTTCTCGCTGGGCAAGCAGCAGATGGTGGGGAGGCTTGGGGCTGAAGGCGACACAGGCATATCCCATTTGCAAACCGCTCTGTTTCTGTCCGGTTGGGTTGGTCAAGGTGTTTAATCCGGATGCATGCGTGATGATGAGACCTCCAGGCAAAGCGTCTGCCATGAGGCCTGGTGCCTACATACGGCTGTACTGCATTTCCTTTGATCCTGCCGAGGGCAGCAGGAACTAGGGACTCAGTGTCATTTAGCAGGGGAGGGCGGAAAACAGACTTATTTGGTCATCTGGTAACGATTTCCCCGTGTCTGGCATACCTTGATGCCCAATTCTGTATTGCGCGGCACGTGCCAGGCTCCCGGCATTGACGCGGCGCTTGGCATTAGCCTGCGTGGCTGCGGATCCAGTCGAGCTGTGAAGTTTGATCAGGTTCTCCTGAAATACCACGGTTTCTCATGTTCAACACACGCCTTTCCCTCAAAAGCAGCCCCTTAAGATTGGGGTGCATGCTTTAAGCGGGAGAAGCTGTTTTCTGCGTGCTCATCTGGTATCGTGCGCTACTACAGCGACATCGAACCGTGCGCGGTGCAGTAACCGCCTGCACTACACCGTGCTTTAATACTCCCAAAAGGAAACGCTAAAGCACGGCGCCACAGCAGCGTCACTGTACTGCGATGTGTAGATACGCCCAGCAAGTCCTCTTGGGAATACAGACTGGTCGGGAAGCGGGGTATGTCACGCTTCCTGGCCGCTCCGTGTTTCCAGGAGGTGGTACCCTGCCGCAATAGGCAATGACTCCGAGAAATCTTTTCTGCATTGTGCTTTCCAAAAAACAATGCACGTTATATTGTGGGGGGGTGATATATGCCAGCAAATACGGTGTAAAAGCACTGCACCGAACCCTGCCTCAACCCAACGAATGGGAAGCAGCTATCTCTACGAAGTAACTGCGAGGGCTGAAGTCTCTGCCTGGTGAATGAGACCGGGCTTCGAGACACGTTTGAAATCCTACCCCCACCTAGGGCACATTTTCCTCTTTGCAGCCAGCGAAGCCCTGTATGCGCAGCACGGCCCGGTTTTCCTGAAGACACCTGTGTGATGCAAAGCTGCGAGGGGCCGGTGTCATTACCAGCCAACAGCAGGCTCACGCCACCCGCAAAATGGGCCGGATTACATCCGTTTTCACCACGATGCTGGCAAGCTGGTTCCTCAGACACGTGGGAAAGGACAGGGATGAAAAACGCACGCTTTGCTTTGGAAGCTGCGAACAAGGTTTCATCACCTGAGCACCAGCGCAGCCGCTGACAAAAGGGTTGGGGTTAATACTCCTCATCGCTTCCTCTTGCACGGGGGGTGTCAGTATTTCTCATGTGCAGCATGCACCTTCCCCCCCCCACAAAAATCACCCCCTCGAAACTGGGGAGAGCTGATTTTCTGACTGTGTTTGAAGCACCCTGGTCTCCTCCTATTTCACAGCCTTGGAGACTACTTCACTCTTTTCAAAATCACGGATTCACCGGTGGAAACGACTGTTTGGCGACGGGTCCGCTTTCAGCTGAGTGAAGGGTGAAAGGGAGAGCGATCCCCTGAAGGCCAGACTCCCTTCCCGCTCTATGCAGCTGTAACTGTGGAAAAAAGCATCCCTTTCCCCCCGGCTTCGTTCTGCCTTTCAAAATCAAGGTGTGTCGTATATTCTGGGGTGTGCTGTACGGGAGAAAGTATGGCGACTGTTTGTGTTCAGTGCGCCCCAAGGAAAAGCAAGCGCTCGGCACCAAGTCATAGAGGCACCGTTAGCTGATACGGATGCAGGCTGGCAAATGGGAGGTGTCCGGCTGTTGGAAGAACGAACCCCGATACAAGAGATAAGGGGTGCCGCCTCCTCCCATTAATATACAGACAAAGGGGAACGGTCTGATTACGGTACCCACGGCTGCTCCCGCTGTTCGTAAGAGCGCCCCTCGCAACGCATTTCTTACCACTTGTTTTGCTGACATGAGAGTGCAGATAAAGATCCCCACCGACACCAGGGCGATGGATGCGTATTTCGACGTGCTGTACCTGCGCAAGAAGAGGGGAGAGAGAGAGAGACTTCAATGGCGCGGCCGGTCTTTTCCAACCCGGGGTTTTTCGCTGAGGGTGCGTCGAGCCTCGTCCCGCTCGTTTAAACGTAACGTCGCCGGCTGGAAACGCTGCTGAGTGGAGGGAGGGGATTAATAAAGGAAAACTCGGCCCGCGAGCACTAGCTCTTTTAGGTCTAATCCCCTCCGTGCCCAGGGACACATGCGCTCTGGTGCGGGACCAAAGGGTGCGCTGGAAGACAGGAGCGCTCAAAATCAAGTCGTTCGGACCGCCTTCGTGCTTAGGCTCTGCTCGAGCAGTTTAACTTCCCCAATGCTCCTGACAGCTGGAAGGGTCAAGAGAAAAAGCACTCCCCGTTCGAACATGAGCAGCGCCATACGGGGTCAGACCTACGGTCCATCCAGCCCAGTATGCCACCTCCAACAGTGGTGGGAGTGGATGCTTTAGAGCAAAGGGGGCAACCTTTTCGGCAGGCACACCGCCGATTAGCCCTGCTCTCTCCGCTCTGATCCCTTTCCCTGACTTGAGCTACCGCTCTGCTTTCTGCTCCCGGTCTGATCTCGCACTCCACTTTCGGCTCCCTGCCCTGACCCATCTTCCTGCCCCCGAGGAAGGGAGCCGTCGGCCTCCTCCCGAAGCTGCTGTGCACCACGCAGCGGGACTGCCCACCCCTGCATTAGCAGGCGAACGCTGAACTAGGTATACCTGGAGACGTGCTTCCCAACCTTTCTAGGCTCAAGGCACCCTTGAGAAAGTGCCAACTTAATGTTCACTCGAGTTTTGACTACAGAAAAATACCAGAGCAATTCTCCGGTTACAAAAAAACACAGAAACACCACAATAGGCCAGAACTGAACGGCGAATTCCTATTTGAAATCCCTGGGTTTATCTTGTGAATCGTGTCCGCACACCTAACAGCGCTAACGTGGTGTAGCACCCTTCGGTGCCCTTAAAGGGAGCTCAGGGCATTCTGGTTGAAGAGCATTGATCTGGTGTGATCGATCCCCAATTTATTACCCTTTATGTCATCCATCTTCATCAGTTTGGTGATGTTGCAACATCTCTGGCGGCTCAGCTTAATAACCATTAATGGATCTATCTTGCACGAATTTACCTAGCTCTGTGTTGCTCAGCCTCAAGAAGACTAAGGAGGGGGGACGTGGTGGCAGCCTACAAGGATATCAGGGGTGTACATCAGGGTTTGGGGGAGCGTCTATTCACCAACCCCCCCCAGGGGGGGGCAAGAAATAATGGGCACAAGCTGACTGAAGGTCACTTCAGGCTAGACATTAGGAAAAACTTTACAAGCTGAGTGCCAAGGGTCTGGAAAGGGTTCCCTGAAGATGTGGTACAATCACCAACCCTTGTGATCTTCAAAATATGGCCGGATGCCCACTTTGCTGGGGTCGTTTGATCCCAGCAGTCTGTCCTGCCCAAGTGCAGGGAGGTTGGACATGATGATCTGCAAGGGCCCCTTCCAGCCCCTAACAACTACACTACCTGGCACTATCACCTCCTGTGGCAATGAGTTTCACAGGTGAATTTTGTGCTGTGTGGGGAAAAAAAAAAAAAAAAAACTGTAATAAAAAATGATCCTTTAACATGGACCAGGCTGCAGGAGGGGGACAAAGGCCAAGGCACTCCTATTGCAGCACAAGTAAAAGCTTTGTTACAGGCACCGGAGCTGACTTCCCCCGTGCCACCCCCCGTGCAGCCCAGATGTGCGCAGAACTCGGGGCACAGCGCTTCCTGCAACTTCCGGGTGACAAAGTACAGGGTCTCGTCCGACAGTCGCTTTGCTCCTGCAGCACAACCACCCCCGGGGGCAGCACTCCGTCCGTCGGGCCATTAAGCAGCTTTGGCTTACGTCGGTCACAGTGATATGGGCCTTATGTGGTTATCTGCACTCTTTGGGCCTACCAACATGTACAACTGAAACAACCCTTAAACACTGACCAGTCAGCCCAGGTTTGCCTCGAATTAATGGAAGAGCTGTGGCTGACACCTAGAATAGGCATCTCTAACTCCCTGTGTGGCAGATGTCCATCTCCAACTTCAGCGCTTGTTTTTTCACTGGTAAAGTGAAGACAAGCCGTATATAGCTGGGTGGCGGAGATTACACGGACCCCTTGGGATGAAAAGTCATGCCCACAACGTGCCCGGTGCTGCCGTGGTAGCAAAAGCAGCTCAAGCCGGTGGAACTGGTTTTCCTGCTGACCCCAAACTGGTAGGGATGATTTACCTTTTTTTCAAGATGATGATGCCTAGCGCCATGCTCGCTATGAGGGAGCCCTGCGGAGGATGGGGAGAAAGAGAAGCAAAACAAGGTCAGTGTGGCAGGCACCCGGCCGGGAAACGGAAACACCAAGCAGCGCTGTGTGCACCGCGCAGCTCGACCCCCACTGAAAGAGCAGCCAGGACAGCAGGAGACTGAAATGAGAGGCATTGTCTTCAGACCAAAAAGCACAGAAAATAAAAAGGGACGGGGCTTGGGACATAGCAGAGAAACTCCTCTGTGCCTTGATCTCCTCCCGGCCCTCACTTTTATACACAAATGCCTCCGAATGAGAAACTTGTGGTCACGGCATCCCGGAGACAACGGTGTCACTGATGCTGCTCAGGCCACGGCAATAGCAGCGGGGCTGCAAGGGAGCCTGAAGGTGCATTTTCTGCTCCCTGGGGACAGCGTCTGCAGAGACGCCGGCACGCAGGGTGCCCGGGAGAAGGTGCTTACCGATCGGAAGATCATGTGCAGCGGCATAGCTATGTTCAAGTTCAGGGCATAGTTGTTCACCACGCTGACGGTGAAGAACATGGCCACCATGATCAGGTAGTACCTGGAATGGAAACGGGAGGAGTCGCTTGAGGACAAAAACATTATTCCAAGATGCATTTCCATGCGGTGCCCCGGGGACTTGAAGTTTCCTGCCCCACTGTTACACACGAGCGGATTGGGACCATCCCTGGCTCCTCTCTCACCTCTGCTACGCAGGTGAACCTCTCTAACACCTCTGGACGGAGCTGCTCCAGACCTGGGAGGGGAATTCACTCGCCGGGCTCTGGGATCACACTGCCAGCAGGAAAGCTGATTGAGATTTGGCTGCTAAATAGCGACCTTTTGGGAACCCCTGGACCCAGGTCGTCCCATGCAGACCCCTGAGTCGAAGGCATCAGCGATGCAAAATATCACTGAGTTTTCTAGGCCTTGCCGCTACCTCTGCAAGGCTGCCCCTTCCCAAGGGATGAATTTAGCAAGATTTCTTTCCCCAGGGCTGCCCCTATCGGATACCAAACCCGGGAGGAATCCAGTCCCCTAGCAGCAACAGGCTTGCTTACTGTCTAGCTACCGACGCGCTCCCTGGGAAAGAAGAGTCGGAAGGCAATTTCCTATTAAAAGCTGTAGATAAACGAGCAGTTCATATTTGACTAGGCACGACAGGCTCCGAGCGTGGCTTTGTTAATGCTGGAAAACGAATGGGTTTTAGGATAAATGGACGAGGCGTTTTATTAACCGCATCTGGCACAATTGCTAGGTAGCCAATTTAAACCAGCGAATGCACGGTACCTTATTGGTATGATGGGCCGCTTCCTTCCAAAGTTTGCTTCGAAAATAAATCCTTCCACGGCTATAAATAAAAACTGAGCGAACGTCACTATGTTCCCGCATCCTGGATGCTTCCTGCAATGGTGGAGAAGGGAGACAAGGAGAAACACAAAGACATGAACTGTACTGCAGATGGACGCACTGTGGAAGAGGCCAAAAGCCTATGGTTATATAGCATGCATCAAGTTTTTCCTTTGGGTAAGTCCTACCCAAGCTTAATGGTCCAGAGTCTTACATTGCACTGGAAAAAATTAGGCAAAATGGGACCCAGAGGTCACTTCACCCATTACCTGGAGAGCAACTTGGCAAGTGTCTAACGAGACGGAGCCCAATCCTTCCACGGGCTAGGACCGGAAGTGACGGAGGATCTATGAGGATGCTCCAGAAACTATTGGCAAATTTTGAAATAAATCCATTTTGTGGGCAATGCCTACGGGTGCATTCGACAGAGCCGCCGTCCAAGTTCCCCGCGGCTGCACCACTTCTCACTTTGTCGCAGATACAAACCATGCGCGTTTTGCTGTTAGTTTCCGAAACGCCCTTGTAATTCCCTCCGGCAGCGGTTCTCAACTGTTTGGGACTCAAGGCGCCCCGAGAGAGAGATTTCACAAGTCACCAGAAAATCCCTTTTCATTACAGGAGCATCTAGTATCCCCGGTCCCCGCCACGATCCCGCCCTGCGAGGTCTGTACGCACACAACTACACTGCGTCGGGAGCAGAACTGATCCACGCGCATCCGAATTGCATTACTCCTTTCTACGTCGGCGAGAAGTTGCCGTGAGACATCGCGGTCGGAGATCTACCGACCGGCAGCTTCGCAGGACGAATGCGCTTTTATTGCATGCATCCGAATTACATTACTCCCTTCTACGTCGGCGAGGAGTTGCCGTGAATAGCAAGGTTATTGCTGGTCACCTTTTTCATGTCTCAAAGAAGCACACGACCTCATTTCCCACCGTGGGAGACGGGCTCTTCCTGATCATCTGAAGAGCTGCTCGTAGGTGCGGAGACAAAGACAAGTCATCGCGAGGGTCAGCTGCTCACCGCCTGGGTCAGCCGCTCTGCGGTAACTGCCTGCGCCCGTGACTTTACCCCCCGGTAGATGAAAGTCAGCCCACGAAGGCGACCGTGATCTGGCTTTCATCTGCTGCAAAGCGAGAGCGTGCACACAAGCGGTTACCACGAAGCAGCTGACGCCCTTTAAATTGCTGCTCTGCTTTGCCGCGCACCACCTCCGTTCGCACACCGGGGTTGGCCGTTTTGCTGCAAGTGGCTCTGCCACGCAGCGAACTTCTCATCCTGCGACACTGTTTGCAGAGCTGCTCGGCCCTTTCTACATCTAGTGCGTGAGCAACCACGAAAGCAGCGCCGTTGCTTGAGGCCCTGCGAGGCTGGAGTCCGAGCAGGTCATCCCATACCCCCGTAAGAGGGCAGGGCCGTTGTCCGGGGCCCCCATGAAACGCAAGCACCCACCGTGGCGTGGGGAGCAGCCCTGCACACTTTGCTGCGGGAAGCGGGCCTGAGGGGGCCTTTGCTACGCATCCTTTATTAAGTTTGGGGGTTCGTTAAATCTCCTCTCTTTCCCGTGCTGTGGACGGGCTCGATAACTGAGGCCGCTGCACCTTGAGCATGCACTTTTTGTTGGGGGTCCTTGTTTTGCCCCCGGAAACTCAGCCACCTGCCCTCCAACCCACATGGCCATCTAAAGAGGAAAGGTTTGGGTCTTCCGCAATGGCCATTCATTTCTCCTCCGAGAGCCTGTAACAGCACCGTAGCCAGTGCCAAGCCTGGTAGGAAAGTAAATGCTTTGCGGGCAAGCGGCACTTCACCTCCGGAGCAAACAGCAAGTCCCCGGGCTGCGACGGGAACCCGATGTTAATCGAACGCTGGTTCTGATTATGAATGCCAGGTGCATTAGCAATGCAAGCCCCAGGGCCGGCTCGCCCCTCTCCTCCCAAGGAGCGTGGATCATGCAGCTAACACGCGGCTTTGCCAGGGCAGGAGTTCCTGGCTGGGAGCTCAGATCAGGCCATTATGGCCTGGGAAAGTGCCATAAAGCACGCTGTTCTTGCCTGCTATTTATAGTGGAACGAATTCGAGTCCACACTTCCCTTTTCCTGCGCTCTGACGCAACGAAAGAACCAGTGCAAAGGGCTCGCGGTTGCGTACGAGGCCTCCTCGGGAGAGGCTCAAGCTGTGCCTTTTCAGAGCACCCAGAACCCGGTTTTCATCAATTTGCTGTCCAGCTGAGCGTATTCATTTGCACACTTCATTCACACGCAGACACGTCCGTCATCAATTCGCCCGCTGCAAAGATCCAGAAGGTGGGTACCCTTGGACAAGTGAGCAAACGAGGAGCAAGGCTACGCAGCCGCCCGGGAGGATTTCCCTGAGCTGACACTACCTGGCCTCCCGGCTCGACTATCGCTCGCCTCTGCACCGCACTCAGCACGGGATGCAGACCTGCTCGGCCTCCCTTTATAAAGAAACGACTTGGGCGTTGTTCTCCAAGTCCATGCTTCGGGAAGGTGAAAAACGTGGCTCTTTCTTTTATATATTTTTAGAATTAGTGCTGGTTTTTTTGCAAAGATCTTGTTGGTCTAATAAAAAAATGTGATCTCTACCACGAGCCCTGACTGCCTTTTCCTCTAGATCCATACGGCCACAACCCGGATACCTAATTAACGCTGTTGCATTCATGATTCTTAAAGTCTTATATATAGTCTTTATATAATAAAGACTTGATATATATATACACACATGTACACATTAATATATTATTATACAACTTGTATATCTATAGATAGCTATCTATACATACACATATCTATCTATCTGAATATACCTAGAGAGAGAGAGATCGATATATCTAGAGACAGATGAATATCTCTCTCTATAGATACATATATCGATAGATCTATATAGATGGATAGATATCTCTATAGATCTATCTATCTCTAGATACATATATCGATATATCTATAGAGATGCTTCTCTCTCTATAGAGATATTGCTATATCTATAGATAGATATCAATATATCTACAGAGAGATATTTCTATCTCTATAGATATATACTGATATATCTATATCTATCTATCTATATCTTTCTCTATAGATAGATATCTATCTATACAGAGAGATGTATCTCTATCTCTCTACATATCTATATGAGATATGTACATATAGATATGTAGAGAGATAGATAGATATATAGACAGACAGAGAGAGAGAGAGAGAGAGAAAATAAAGAGGTAAGGTTTTCACATTCCCGAAGCTCAGATTTTAAGAACACCACCACAGATCACGAGAGTTGTGCAACACTGCAAGCGTCACGACCACCCGGCCCTCCCCAACCCACAGCCACGGGCTCGATCTACAGAGAGCGAGGGGCACCCAACGCCCCTGTCGATCCGGGCCTCCGTCCCGTTGGCACGTCGCATGCTGCATGCAGTGATGAACATCTAAAATGCAGAGAGGACGCCTCTCCGGCCCGCGCCCAGGTAAGGTTTCAAGACACAGGAGCCTTGTTTGCTAACTGGCTTCCTCTGCCTGTCTCTCCCGCGCTGTGCGATGCCGTGCCACCAAAAGCAACCTTTGTTGTTTTTCTACATTCGTTCCCTAAGGCCCTCGCCCTGTAACTGGAGCGCCGCAGATGAATCCACGCATTGACACAGAGCCTCATTGATCTGGAGGCCGTAATCCCTTGACCCGGGGCCAGAGAGATGGAAAGCAGGTATGTTAAGTATGCGTCTCGTGACGCTGGTGGCACGGGCAGCGTCGACAAGGTGGAGAAAGCGCGATGTCCGTCTGGCACCAGCTAATCGGGGTGGGTAAAGCGAAGAAACACTCCTAGCTTCGCCACCATGCAGTTACACGAAAAGGGATTCGTGTCCGGTCCAGGAGTGCATAGAAAGGCTCGTACAGTAGCAGACTTGGCTAAGCTCCCTGCACCTCTGAACTACGTGGCAGCGCGTAAGAGCAATCCACGGCTGATCCTCAGCGTGCATTTTGAGGTGGCCGGCTTTGAGATCCTCCGCATCCCAAAGGATGCGTTTTCACCGTTTCAGCTAGGCAGAGCTCACCCTTGCTCAGATCCTAACCAAACGCGTGCCGTCACGATGCAAATGTGAAATCGCCCCGTAGATTGATAGCGGAGTCTTCCTCGTGGGAAACTCAATCTGGGAGGTGAACGGACTTGCACAGAAGACAGCAGCGCGTTGCCAGCTCTCACAGCCTTATTGCTAATTTATTTAGTTGAAGCGGCCTCCTAATGCCGCAGGCTCTCGAGTCACGTAAAGGCATGAAAAAGCCTGGCTTTTGGGCGTGTTCGAATTGAATCAAGGCCCCATGTGCAGCATTTTGCATGGGAGTAAGCCAGCGGTGATTTTAGAGGACTTGCACATTTGGGCTTTTAAACAGTCGGAGGCTGGCCAGCCCGGAATTACAGCCCGCCGTGTGTCCCGATGGACCGACACGCGCATGGAGTGGCATGATGGGAGGAACGGGCCTTGGACACCGACTCCCCGCGTAGCCTTGGGCATGACGCTTGACCGGCCCGGTTTTCTCGAGCAGGCCCGGCCGCCTGCAGCCCATCGGTGACCAGCAGCAGAGGCAGCCTCTCTGGATCACGGCGGGTCGGGGAGCAGAAAGCAGAGCAGCAGTGGGAGCGGGCTGGGAACCGGGCTGTCAGCTTCGCAGAGCTTCGCTCTTCCTCCCGTTGCAAAACCGCCTGGGGGAGAAGGCGGCCCCGCGGGCCCGAGGGCTCCCCTCCCTCTTCCCGGCAGCACCCCACGGGGCGGGAGTGGGACGGGCAGCCCCCGGCGCGGTGCGAAGCTCACTGCAACATCACCGTCCCCGCTGCAGGCCCGGGGCGGGCACGTGTCCCCTCCCCGGGGTCCCAGCAGGCCGCTCCCCGCCAGGTGTGAAGGGGGCCGGGCGGCACTGTGGGGCAAGGGTGAGCACAGCTCTCCCGTCTCGCTGCGCACGGCGCGCGCCTGGGCTGGGAGCGGCAGGCGGGACCCGGCCAGGGGCGCCGAACCCCGGCAGCTGCAAGGCCGGGGCTACGGTGCGGGCTGACCTTGGGGCTGGGGCAGAGCCCAGGAGCATCCTAGCAGGACTCAGGGCCCGTCCCCAGCCCAGCAGGGGCTCAGTCTGGTGCCCCCCACCCCTGCCTCCCTCATTGCAGCCTCTGCCCCGACCCCAGCCCCAGTCCCTGCCCCATTGCAACCCATCCCTGCCCCTGCCCCATTGCAACCGCAGCCCTATTGCAACTACAGTCCCTGCCCCATTGCAACCCATCCCTGCCCCTGCCCTACTGCAACCCCATCCCTGCCCCTGCCCCATTGCAACCCCAGCCCTGCCCCGCAGTCCCGGCCCTCGCAGCGCACACCTGGCCAGCAGCTCCAGGAACACCACGTTGCTGCAGCAGCCGCCGAAAACCAGCGCCACCGCCGCGGCCGGGTGCATGGCAGCAGCGGCCCGCCCGCCCGAGCCGGCCGGCAGCGCCCGCCCGCACCACTTCCTGCCGGGCCGCACCGCCTCCCGCCCGGGCCTCGCCCGCCGCGGACTCCAACTCCCAGCAGCCTCCGCGCCGCCGCCCCCGCGCCGCCACGTGGCTCGCCCGCGGGGGGCGACGGGAGTTGTAGTCCCCGCGGCTGCCCAGGCTGCAGCCTTGGGCTGGGAGCCGGGTGTTGTAGCAACGGGTCTTAGCGGGTCACCAAAGGGAATTGTATTGCACCGGCCGAGTTGAGTGCACCCAGGGGGATCATTGCAGCAGGGGAGTTCACTGCACCCGAGGGATTGCAGTGCAACAGGTAAAGCCTCTCTGCTCCCCTGCCCTCCGGGGGCATCCTTGGGGAGGGTCTTGCCCACTCGCGCTTTGCTCCAGCGCTGCGTTACACGACGCCCGCCCATCAGAGCGGTGGTTCTCAACCGGGTTCGCCGTGCGGCCCTTCCCGGGCGGATCTAGGACCTGGATGCGGATGGTGCGCGTGGGGCGTCGACGCGGGCGATGCTCCGGCTGGGACCACATTCCTGCCCGGAGGGTCTTCCCTCTGCCCTCAGGGTCGGACGAATGCCACATTTGGGCGCAGGGGGGGATCTTACCCATGGTCAGATTGGTACGGCACGTGGGGTTTTTTGCCCTCTTGCGTAGTGCGGGGCACGACCCCCTTCTCTGCATCTCTCGGGCGTATGTAAGGACCCCTGGAGCAGCACGCTCCTGAGCACCATTGGTTCATGAGCACCACGTGTGCCGGGGGACGGTGTCGCTTTAGTAACCGGTTAGACAAGGATTTGTAGGGAAGGCTTGGGTAGGGGTGATCTTGCCGCGGCAGGGGCTGGACTAGGAGACCGCCCGAGGCCCCTACCAGCCCTCCTTTCCTCTGGCCCCCAGGAAAGGCTCCAGCTCGTTTCGGCAGGCTTCAGGGTTTTGGTGGAGTAACACTTTTGTCGGTGCCGTAGTGCCAACAAGAATACATTTCTTACGGCTTTCGAGGCTCGTGTCTGCGAGCCGCCTATCTGTGTTGCTCCTGCGTCTGCTGGATGGGGGGATACCCACACTTGAACCGGGGAACCTCTTCATCTGAGCTGCGCCCCTCTGAGTAACATCCAGCGGGCAGGACATGACTCGCCTCGTCTCCTCCTACAACCGGGTTACTCACCACCTGGATAAGGGAGATGAGGTCGATGTCATTTACGCGGATTTTAGGAAGGCCTTTGACTCGGTGTCCCAGGAAGCGCTCAAGGTAAAACCAGGGGACTGTGGGCTCAGCAGTTCAACGGGTGGGAAACCGACTCTGAGGTTGAACCTGGAGCGTACAAGTAGATGGATCCGCGTTGCCCCGGCGGAAGGTAGCCAGTGGGGTCCCCCCGGGTTCGGTGCTCGGACCAGCGCGCTCCAACACCTTCGTCGATGACCTGGATGCGGGGGCGAAAAGCACGCTGGCAAAGTTCGCCGATGACACTGAGCTGCGGGGAAGCACAGCCACGCATCGGAGTAGGTTGACGATCCAGGCAGACCTGGACACGGTCGTTAGCTGGAAGGACCAGAACCAGATGCCGTTCAACACTGAGAAGCGCAAAGCGCTCCATCCAAGGAGGAAAAATCCACGACAAACTGACGGGCTCGGTGGTGCTACGCTAGCTAGCCCCACGTCCGAAAGGGGGGTCATAATTGAGCATAAAATGAATACGAGGCACCAGCACGATGCTACAGTCAGCAGAGCAAGCAATGCGCTGGCATGCATCAACTGGTGCATCTCGAGCAAATCTAAGGGCGTGATTCTTCCTCTCTACTTGGCATCGGTGAGGCTACCGCTGGAGTCCTGCGTCCAGCTCTGGGCTCAAGAAGGATGTGGAGAAGCTGGGGAGAGTCCAGAGAAGAGCCGCTCGTGTGATTAGAGGCCTGAAGAGCAAGCCAGACGAGGAAAGGCTGACAGATATGGGCCTGTCAGCCTGGAAGAGAGAAGACTTCACGGGGATGTGGCCGGAGAACGCTCTTCCCAGAGAAGCGCTGCAAGTCTTCGCGACTGGCACCTCCAGCCCAGCTGGAGCAAAGTGCATGGAAGTGGGCTGCGCGTTGCCTGGCGGAAGAGGGAGGAGGTGAATCTTTTCCACCGCTCTTTCTTGAGAGTCGATCAGATCTTGCTGGCAGCCTGAGTCTTGCAAACCAAACCGTCTTTCCCAAGTGAAATGTTTCTCCGGCGCGGGCCGTCTGGCCCATCCCGTCTCGAGAGACTTGGGGTCTGGTCCCCGTTGTGTCACTGCTGTGCAGTGCGTGTTCCCCTTGCACCTGGACTTGTAGTTGCGAGACGGTTTCACAGCTGGGAAGGGGCCGGAGCAGAGCCGGGGCTCTGAGGGCTTTCAACCTCCTAGAAAAAGGCCAGGCCAGCCTGCCCCATAGCCGTGGCCCCTGCAGTCCTCCCTGCTGGACTGCCCCAAATTGAAGGCGTCTAGTATCTGCAGCTCTGGTGCAACCCAACAGAGCCGGTGGCGGGAGGCTCCCGGCTCCCAGCTGTGCGACGGACCCGTTAGAAACCCAGGCAGGGCTCTCTCCGGGTCCGGCCGGGAATTTGGCCAAAGTCCATCATTGCACTCGAGCGAAACATGAACAAAACATTTCGACCGCGACAATTTGCCTTTGTTGGATGAACCTTTGCTTCGCTGGAAACTGTCCAACCCCGCTCCAGACGGAAAGGCTCCCGTCGGCCTCGTTTGACTTTGGATCGGACCCTTTGCTACGAATTAGTATGTGATTAAAAAGCATCGCTGCTCGCTAGCAAGGAACAAAGAAGAATGGTCTAGCTCGCTGGAGCGTTGTAGCGTGTCCGGGACTTCATCTCGCCGAGCCCCGCGCCGCTGCGCGGGTCACGATGATGGATCCGCGTTCTCATCGTGAATAACCCCCTGCACGCTCGTGCCCCGCGATTATTGTTCTCTTCTTGGATTCATTTCCTCTACGCTTCAAAGTTTTTTCCCCGCCGCGATAAATCTGCTGCCCTTCAGTTCCTAAACGCACGAAGCCGCAGAACAAATGGCTTCTTTTGAACTGCTTCGGTGTAACAATAAAAATGAAATCTCGGCCCATAAAGCATCTGAACGATCCCTCGTCGCCCGGCACCTGTGGAAGGTTAACGTCGTCTGGCTGGCAAGTGCTTAAAGCCCCTTCTAACATTTCAATTAAGGGATGAAGTTTTGGGAGGAGGGAACTGTCTGGGTCAGGAGATTCATGAAGAGAGACGGAGCCTCTTACATCTCTGTCATCAGCTCAGCTCCAGCCCTGGTCAGCGGGAGCCAGAAGTCATCGTTCTCTGACAGCTCAGGCCCAGCGGCCTCGGGGAAACGAGCTCCGGCCTCGGGCCGGTTCCCGGTGACCGGGTGCACACAGCGTCTCCCACCCCGGGGAGCGGCCTGGGAGAGGTGGAGGCAAGCCGCGGAGACTGGTTTGCCCTCTTCCTCCGGAGCTGGAGCTTGCGGGACGTTAGCTGGCCGCTGGGGGTGCGTTGGCCGGAGGAGCGGGGATGACGGGAGCCGGTGTGGACCTGCAGGCTGCAACCTTAAAACTAGGTAGCTCCTGGCTCGCTAGCAGCGTCGTCCTTTCTGCTCAGCGCTCGGTGCTGCCTAAATCTCCAGGCAAGCTCAGCATCCTTGTTATCAGCGCGCGGGCCCCAGCTTGGGTACCGCAGTGGAGACAGACCCTGCCTGCCTTCTGCTTGCCAGGGCTTGATTTCTCCCCCCGCCATCAGCCCAGCACCTTGCGCGCCAGCGCTACCGTTTCATTTCGAAAGACCGTTTCCCTCGGATTTTTTCTGGTGCTCTTCTCAGGGTGTGGAGCTTCTCCTGTGGCGCGCCTGCCGAAAAGGTGGGTCCCGCGCCACCAGCATTTCCCATCCTTTGTCTCCGTTTAAAGAGGAGCTTTGCACGCGTGGAAGATTTTGAGAGGTTCGAATTTTCCTTTGCGGGGAGGAGAGTCGTGGCTGCTGTTGCTGATGTAAAAGGTAATCCTTTTTGTCCATCTGTGCATCCTAATTACTGGATAAGCCTTTCTCTGTGCTCATGGGGTCAACCAAGCCCTGGTAGGTCGGTCACGCCAGCTGAAACCCTGGGCCTACATACATTTTTAGCATCTTGATTAGCAGATTGATGCATTCATGTATTGGTAGAGCTGGAAGGGACCTCAAGAACCAGCTAATTCAAGCCCTTCCTTACAGCAAGCAGTTCATACCTGACCCATTAGAATATCTGGACCTTAAATCCCATTGATTTCAATGAGCATGTCCTAAAAAGTACATCTGCAAGGGTTCGAAACCTTCCCCTCGTGCAACCGGAAACCCAGGGGAATGTCAGCAATTCCCTGTATGCTAGACAGGGATCCTGGTTTTCTCTGATTTAAAAAAAATCCCCGATTTTTTTGGTTTAAGAAAAGTGGCCCACAATCCACATCAGTCCATGATTCAAATGAAACACTGCTATCTATATTTGTATGTATTTGTGGTGTTTCTGTGATCCCAACGAAACACCGCTGTCTATCTATCGATCTGTATGAATGTGTGCATTAGCGGTGTTTCGTTCTAATCGTGGACCAATATGGATTTTGGGTTACTTTCCTTAAACCGAAATTGGGGATTTTTTTTTTACGTCAGAGAAAACCAGGATCCCCGATGATAAAGCTTGTGGTGCTATGTTGCATTGGTTCCGCTAAGTCAGCCTTGCACCCCACAAATGAACAACGTTGTTCTAACTTTCGCTAGAGGTATTTGAGGTAAAAGGCAAGGTGCTTGCCGGAAGGACTCTGTTGCTATCCGGTGCTCCTCTCTAACACGGGTGAGTATTTCCTGGGTTAAATGAACCCCCGGGGCATTTAGTGCTCCCTACTTCTGCAATACAGTTCAATGCAAGGGGGTGAACTCTTGTCGAGAAAGGTTTCGTGTTGACCTACTGCATAATTTAGAAATCCTGTCTTCAGCTGTGGGTGGTGGTCTTAGAGTAAGTGGGCGATCTCCAGGTGGCAAAGTGAGTTCACACCTTTCAAGTCCAGGCTTTCAAAGGCTTTCCTCCCAACCCACACAAACGAGTGCAAGCCCCGATTCTGTAAAACTTTCCACTGAGTTGTGTTCTCCATCCGGCGGGGCCTGAACGAGAAGGAGAGAGCTGTGAAAAAATGGTGCCCGTGCCTGGAGGCTGGGGGTTGGATGCCCCCAAGTTTCACTTCCCCTCAGCCGTACGGCTGCAGGAGCAAGCCAGGGAGGAGTCACCCCTTTCCATCGAGTCGGCGCGTAGCCCAGATCCCCCAGCTGCAAGCTGGCCAGTGGGAAGCTAACGATGAGGCTCCCGTAGGGAGTCCCGTCCACATTTGGACAAGGGTGCACGCTCCGCTACATGGTGCCGGTTTTAAACAGCATTTCAGCTCGGGAATCAGACCAGCACAGCGGCTACACTTGAGCTTAGCCCACAAGAGGTACAGGTGTGCCAGTGTGTCACGCTCACCTACCTTCGTTAGCTCCGAGGGCTTGACCACGACAGGCATTTAAAGCCACGTGAGCTACAGCTTGCACGTAACTCATGTCTGGTTTCTGCGCCACCTTGGGTTCATGGGTCCCCGCCGTGATAGCTGCTCCTTCGTTCCTGTTTCCCTTGAAACTTTGTGTGCTGGAATACGGGATCCCTGCCCTTTGCAAACAGGAGGCATCTGTTATACAACCCCCATGAGCTGCAGACGGAAGCAGCTTGAGTCCCAGCTCATCCCACCTTTTTTTACCCTGCGACCTCCGACTCGTGTTGTATCTCGCAGAGACATCTAGTGGCTGGCAAATAAAGGACAGTCAGCATTTGTTTGCAGCAACACCTGGGCAGTGCAACTGCCTCTTAACAGCAACGTCCCCCCTGATCGTTGTCTATACTGTGTATTCAGGTGACACCCCTTAATTACAGCCAAAACAGCCTCGGGGCAACACAGCACCAGGACTTCTTTTGCTACTCATAGGCATCAAGAGTACAAGTAATACTACAAGCAAATCTGTCTACATGTGCACTTTACTGCACAGTAGACTAATTTGCTGCACAGTGAAGCGTCACCGTCTATAAGTGCATGGCAATTAGGCCAGGGTAGACTCATGTACTGTGCCGTGAGATAAGTACTATCTGATGGCGGAGTAAACTACAGCACTTAAATGCACGTGTAGATGGTGACAGCTGGATTAGTTTTCTCTGGCTCAAATTGCACCGTAGCTTATACAGTCGCACTAATTGCACGTGTAGACGTGCCCATTATGTGTCCCAGCCAGCCCTGCCTCTCATTTTTCCTTTTAAAGCAATGGTGTTCACACCAGCAAGTGCAAGTAACTATACTATGTCAGGGTGGATCTTTCCCGGGAGATGGTGCTGCAGAGAGATCCAGCACCAGAAAGCAAGGATTCCCTTTAACCCAGCCGTGCTTCTGTTTTCAGGGCATTTCCCAAGAATGGGGGAGAAGATAAGGCGCCACTTTGTTGAGGATCGGGCGGTGGTGGTCGACCCTCTTCCCTTTACCTGGAGGGTGAAAGGGCCTGGACCTCACTACTGTCTGGACATGAAGATGTCTTGGCTCAAACAACTGGCGTTCGCCTTTGAATTTGGCTCTGTGGACCCCAGGTAAGAAGCTGACAGCCACACAAAAACCCTTCCGGCTCCGTCGGAAAAGAGGAAATAGTGACTGAGCAGGATAGAGGTAAAGCGCGTTGTGAAGGACGGCAGGTCACGGAGGCTCTGCTAAAAGGGACAGGTCGTAGGTGTGGACGGTGCCTCTGGCGTCCTCAGGTGCGACTGCCAGGCCTTCAGCGAGAGCCGCAGCAGATGCAGGTCCCAGATGGTTGTTGGATGGGGTTGCACCATCCTTGGAGGGCTCGCAGTGTGCCCGCTCCTGGCCAGTTCTGATGGAGACGAAGGACGAGCAGGGCCCAGCTCTCCTCCTTCCCTCTTCCAGGCAGATAGCAACTGTTGGGTTGGTAGGAGAAAGCTGGGTGCAAATCAGCTGTGTTGCCACCGACCTCTATAGAGGGGACCAAGAGGTCTGTGGGAGGTTGTCTTCTACCTCTTCCCACCCGCATCTCATGGACCCCAAGAGCTGGACACAATTTAGGATTTCCGCTTCCCTTCTTTGCTCTGGACGTTGCCCCTCTCCATCACCCTGGGTGAAGGCAGTGGCACTGGGTCTTGTAAATCCTCTTGACTGTCTTTCTGGGGCCGATCCCATCACGTTTGGGAGCAAATGGGTCTCTTTGCCAGGCAGGAGCCCTGGGCACCATTCCTAGCCATGCAGCCACTCTCCCGTTGACTCGGAGGAGCATTAAGGAGGAGCATGGTAGGAGAGAGGAAATCGTAGGCGGTTTGATGAAGTAGTGGCAGTGACAGGGCCTCATACCAGTGACCGAGAGAGTGGAAGCCTTCAAAACACTTCAGGACATCTATCTACTTGGCCAGTTCTTGGGACCCGGTTCCTTTGTCTCAAAACTGCCACCCACGGGGTTTTTGACTTGCCTAGCTCCTCTGTGTCCTCCCCTCGTAGCCCAAACCCCGTCCAAGTCCAATGCCGCTCATTGGTCTCAATAGGGAGAGGCCCAGCACATTAAAAATGACTGTAGGCATAAGGGGCATTTATGCACAAGCTGCGGGAGTGGTGGCGGGGGGCGCTTTAATTAGAGTGGCTCTAATTAAAGCACCCAGAGTGTCTCGTGCATCAGTGTCCCGGTGCTGAAAAAGTGCCGGCGTTGAACGAGTTTAGTTAAAGTGTCTCCGCCGGCATTTTTTAGTGCCGATACACATGATGCTGGAGCCAGCGGGAGTGCGGTAATTACCACGGTCCGGCAGACTCGGTTAATTGAGTCTGCTCGAGCGGGCTGTAATTACAGCGCCTCGGAGCAGCCTCCTGCATGTGTGTACAGGCCTCTCGGTGTCAGGGCGGGCTGATGATCCGATCTGCTTCCTTTTGTCTTCCAGGCAATCGTTCCCAGTGACTGAATTTCCTGCAAGGTACAGATGAGGTTGTATGATGTATAAATGTTGGCTCTGATGGTTTGGGGGGGCTTTGCAGAGTGTCAGCTTCTGGATTTTCTCACTTGGTGAGAAAAGCTTCGGTAGTGCGTTTCCACCCCTCCTCCCCGTGCTATCGGGAAGGCTACCTGAGACATACCAGGATACCAATCAAGCCTAATGAGACAGAGGCCTTATACAGGGCTGTTCAGAGATCTTCAAGTCCTTGCACAAAGGTGATAAATATCCCTGATCCCACTTTATAGGTGGGGAGTCTAAGATGCAGAGGGGGTGAGAGACAGCTTGCAGATCGTAGCTGCTGTAAATCATCCTGACTCTGCCAACAAATGTGAGATACAAGCAGCAACGTGGATTTATGCCAGCTGCAAATTTGGACCTCTGTCTTTGCACTTTTAATCTCCTCTCTTCTGTATGATCTTGTTTTGGGTGGTTTCCAGTTGAAAACTCCTTGATCAGGCAGTGCCGATGTTCAGACTGCCTGTGTGTGTTGCTACTTGTCAAATCTAGCGAGTACGTCAGAGGCTAAAAACGCCAGCTATTTAGAAAGGGAGCAGTGGAAGTTGGAAATAACTTGACTTTTCCCCCCTTCTCATTCCTTAGGATCGTTAAACTTGACATCTCTTTAAATGAGCTGGAAGAACTGCAACCTGAAGCGCTTTTTGCTTTTGAGAGTCTCTCTGAATTGGATGCATCCCTCAACGCTTTAGGCGGGTGCGCATGACTTTTCCGCGCGTGATTGATGGGGTCTCATGAAAATGTTCTTTCAATAAAAGAGGAAAGGAATTATTTCCACGATTGCCCTGCGAGCGAGGGGTTGTTAGCACCGGTGAAGCGTTGGCGGGTTTCTTCTCTTGTAGGCCCCCCCTCCAAGCACTTTGTGCTTAACAGGCTTTCCTCTGATATCTCAGTCCCGATCCTCCCCACGCGGCTCTGTCGGTGCGAAAGGCATCACTGCGGTACTCCCAAGCTAGTACATGTTACAAGTCTAGGCCAAGTTGTCTGGTGTGTGTAGCCTGTCCGCTTCAGAGGAGCGATCATTCATAAAGCGCGGCAGAGGAAAGACATGAGCGATGAACACCAGACTTCATTTTTCTTATAGACTACGGCTGGATTTGAACCCCCGCGCTGCGAGGGGAAAGGTTAGCATGCTACCTCATTGTGCTACCCGGATAATGAAGACAAAGAGCTGTTTAATTGTTGGTCTTCAAAATGAGGCATCGGTCTCAAATGTTGCTTGTTGCCTTTCACGTGCCTTATAGCAACGGTTCGTCCATCCTAATTAGCGGATGAGCCTTTCTCGGTGCTCATGAAGTCAACGGAGCTCTGATAGGTCATGCCAGATGCAACCCTAGGCCTGTATACATGTTTAACATCTTGATTCGCAAGTTGATAGACTCACCGAGTTGGATGGGACCTCAAGAACCAGCTAGTTCAACCCCTTCCTTACAGCAAGCCATTCATACTGGACCCATTAGGATATCTAGACCTTAAATCCCATTGATTGTGATGGGCATGTCCTAAAAAGTACATCTGCAAGGGTTGGAAACCTTTCCCTTGTGCAACCACGAGTCCAGGGAAATGTCAGTGGAAACATCTCATGATTCCCTGTATGATAGACAGGGATCCTGATGTGTGAACCTAGCCATTGGGCTAGGAGGGCAGATATAAAGCGGGGTGTGTACGGTGGTCATCTGAAGTTGCTGTGCTTCCAGACAGTGTTATCCTGAGACGCTGGGCTGTTCTGCATGCGTCAGCCCCCAACAGGAAGGATCAGAGCTGTTTTGGTGCAACACTGCAAGTGTTAGGCTAATCAAGCTCAGATGCTGCACTGTGCAACCGTGCGGATGCTGTTTCCACACCAGCTGCCATGTGCAGAGCTAGCTCAGTGCCTCTGCAGCACTGCCAGGCCTCTGCACCGGGCCTGATTATAGCACCATGAGGGAGACGGGGTGTGGGACTGGGTATTGTGGGGCAGAAGATGGAGTTGGAGAAAGGCTAGCCTGCAGGTTTGGAAAGGTTGGGAAGCACTGTTCAGTACTGAAGTGCCCCTCCTCGAGAGGGATGCAAGCTGCAGCACTGCGGTCTGGCCTTCACATGCCTCCGGGCCATGTGCAAAGCTTGGACTTTGAGTTTAGCTTTCGGGCCACTCTAAGAGCCCTCTGGTTTCCCCTTTCGTTCCTCAGCTCCGTTGCTGACGTATTTTATTCAGCAGCAGAGTCCACCGTGCTAATCTCCTCCCCAACTGTTTTGTCTCCGGCTCCAGCATCCCGGGGATTGGCGTTCTTCCCAACCTCACTGTACTGAACCTCAGCTACAACGTGCTGAGCGACGTGAGAGACTTAGGGAGCTGCACGCGCCTGCTTGTCCTGAACTTGTCTCACAATCAAGTGCGGACCCTCGAGCACATGCCCCTCCTGAGTAACCTGACGCGGCTTCACTTAGGGTCCAACAAGGTATCTTCCACCCTCTCGTCATGGTGGTGCGGGGCAAGGAGGTACAGGAAAGTGTATATGTGTGTGTGTGTGTGTGGGCGCGTGCATGCGTGTGTGTGTGTGCGCGCGCGCTTAGATTATATATATATTGATTATATTATATATATTTATATATAATCGATATATTATATATATTGATTATATTATATATATTTATATATAATCGATATATAATATTATATATAATATTAATTATATTATATATAATTATATTGATTATATATATATATTTTTATATATATATATATAGATATAGATATAGATCAATATGTGATTTAATCTAAGCGCACATGCGCGCGCACACACACACACACACACACGTGTGTATATATATAATCAAGCAAACCCTCTACCAAGCTGGGATTTTAGCCAAGACACTTCCTTTGAACACCTCTGCTCTTGGCAAAAAGTCACAGGCTCAGAAACCTAGGGCTGGAAGGCACCTCAGGAGGCCGCATCTAGTCCCACCCCATCTAGTGCTCAAAGCAGGATGACCCCTGACTAAACCATCCCAGTTGAATGATTGTCTAACCCGCTGCTGAAAACTTTCAAGGGTGGCAATTTCACAGCCTCTCAAGTAACCTGTGATAATGCTTACTCACCCTCAAAGTGAGAGAGTTTTTTCCTAGTATCTAACCCAAGTGTCCCGTGCTGCAATTTAAGACCCACTGTTACTTGTCCTATCCCCAGCAATCCCAGAGAATAGTTTACCTCCATCCTCCTCCTGCGGGTGTTTAAAGACTTATCAAATCCTTGCTCTGTCCTCTCTTCTTCCAGCCTTTCCTTCTAAGTCGTATTGCCTAGACTGATAATCATTGACCCGGGATCTTTAACAGCCACGAGCGGTCAGGAATTAGGATTCAGGCCTCCTCTGAAAGACAGCAGGGTTGTCTAGGTTCAACCTTGGGTGTTGTTGGACTTGATAGGGTATAACCTAGGATGGGAAGAGACCTCCTGACTCTATCAAGTCCAGCTTTCCCTGCATTGAAGTCAGTCATGTCAGATGACCCCATTCTTACACAACTCAGCCTTCTTTTGATTTCCAAACTAAATTTATTCATGGCCTTTTCGTAGCTTTTTGTTCCTGTACTGGCACTTTCTTCCATCTCAGATAGCTCTTTTTCATCATTAGTGTTTCTCTCTCAAGTGGCTATAAGGAGAGTAGATAAGAAGTGTGGAGTCCGTCCGTCCAGCTCATTGCCCTGCCTGTGTCTGAGACCTTCCTGTCCCCTAAAACTTCCAGAAAGATTGAGGTGGGAATCCACAACACCGTCACGCAGGTGGTGGTGGTGAAAGCTGTGTCACCTCCTACGATGAATAAGGCTGCTCCTCACTTCACCCATCCCAGCAGCACCCTAGGAGTCACACAGGAGTCACGCAGCAGGAAGAGCTGCCATCACAACTTCTTGTCCTACCTGGGCTCTCCTTGGGCAGGCCCAGGCCCAGGTCTGCCCAGTTTATTGGCCTCCAGTGCTGACTGGGAGAGCTGATCCGAACCCTTGCGGTAACAGCAATGCAATCCGTAGCAAACCTCTCTCCCCTGTCCTGTCTTTTCCTTAGGACAGGGGTGTCCAGCGTGCAGCCTGCAGACCGGACCCACTCTGTGCAAGGCTTCCAGAGGGACTGAGAATTTGGGAGGAGGACAACGGGGAGTGAGGCCGGCTGCTGAAATCTGGGAAATGGTGCTGGGGACACGTCTGGTGAGGGGTGAGCGACGGCTTCAGTAACCCTCATAGTCGCTGTGGCTCACCCACCACCGTCTCCATGTCCAGATCCTACCTGTAAGGAGCCCTGTGATCCAGATGTGGACCAAGGGGTGGGATGACACCTCTGCCTTAAGACGACGGGCCTTCTGACCCTGCCGTACCCTGCCGAACCCGTCGCTTTGATGCATGGCTCCACCTGCTTCCCCCGAACTCAAGCCAAGTGCATCTTCGATGCCTGACTTTTGCAACAATCCCCTGCTCAGTCCTAGTTGGGAATCACAGCCCGTGTCCTTTCCTGTTTCCCCCCTGCTGCAGCTGAGCTCCTTGGACGGCGTGCAGCATCTGCCCCAGCTCTGCGAACTCTACATCCAGAGGAACTGGGTTTCCAGCTTGCTGCCGCTCTCCTCCTCCCTGGCCCTCAACGTACTGGATGCTTCCCGCAACAAGATTGCCTGCCTGCAGTATACCCTGTGTGTGCTCGGGGGGCTTCGCAGACTGAGACACCTCAAACTTCAGGTAAGACTCCCGTCGACAATAACATGCTGGTGGAAGGGCGGGAGAGAGGGGTGCTAAAAAGCAGGCGCGCACAAATCGGAGGCCGTGTCAGCAGCACGCCAAGAGATCTCCGCAGCTCCCATGCGGATTTGTGCCCTGGAATAAAAGGGCTGTGGAGTGCAGCTTGGCCAGTTATAATCCAGTTATAACCCAGTCTCCCTAAGACCAGGACGCCCCAGTGGCTGCTGGCAAGTGAACCGGTTTGTTCCCCGACCCCTGTGTGGGTCTGTGGACAGCGAGACTCGATATTGAGGGCTCTTCCTATGGGTCCCAAACAGGTGTCAGTGCATCTGGTTGTCGACGCGGGTCCACGGGCCGCACTCGCTCAGGCTAAGGGAGATTGCTTCGGAGCACCCTGTTGTCCAAAAACCCCATACACTTTATTGCTCCCTCTCATCTCCGCAACTGCTTTCAAAGGGCAACCCGCTGGCTCGGGATAACCACTACGCCGCTGCAGTCAAACAGGCCACGGCCGTGGAGACCCTGGACGATGTGCTTCTTAGAGACCCACCGCGCTGCTCTGCGCTGTCCTCGTTCAGTTGGGCCCTGCTCGGGGAATCGGCGGCCCGTGTGATGAACTCAAGCCAAACCAAGGAGGATCTGAAAACGTCAGCGAGGAGGATCTTCCTGGAGAGGCTGCAGCACAAGAGGGATGACACAGAGAGCGCCATCCATCACCTCCACAGCAGAATACTGTAAGGAGCACGAGGCCTTCCCATCTGTCTGTGGTGTGTGAGGACTTACACGGTACCAGCTTGCCCATGGGCATAGCTTGATGGCCAGATTTGGGGTTGGGAAGGAGGAGTTCCCTCTCCCGGAGGTATTGGCACATGCCCTGTGAACTTTGGCATACCATGGACACCTATGGGAATGCCTCCGTCCGGGTTAGGTAGGTGCATCCAAACCATGCAATCAGTCTCTTCATCAGAGGAGGGAATGCCGCTTTCTCATAGTTGTTTCGTAGATATTAGGGTTGGAAGGGACCTAAGCAGATCATCAAGTCCGATCCCCTGCCACGGGCAGGAATGAATGCTGGGATCAAATGACCCCAGCTAGGGGTTTTGCTATGAGTCCAGACTGTAGTGCCATACGTAAGGGTCCACAGTCATGCACCTGGGGACGTGGGAAAACTCTTTCACTTATGATGGCATCGTGTCACAGGGGCATTTAGGAGCAAGGAGCAGCTAGGAGCCATTTAGCCAGGCTAGGACCCTGGAGGCACGTGTGCAAGACATTCCTGTTTGTTGCAGGGTAAGTGCATGGGCATTTCTTCTTGTGTCACGAGCAGAGACGACGCTATGTGACTCCTGCTGATGCTAACAGGAGATGTGCAGCGAAATCCTTGCACACTGCCCTTTTTGTGCCAGCTCCCCAGGCAGCCTGCAGCATGTTGGGCGCTGAGTATTGTGCTAAGATATAAGCAAGGATGCCTGCGTTGCTGCTCGAGTCATATTGAGTCTCCTGGGGAGTTCTCCCTGTGGTTCAAAATAATGTAAGACTTCCCTCGCTCTGACAGGGACCTGCGAGAAGATTTGGCAGAATATGAAGACACTCTCAAAACAGAAATGGACGGCTGTGTAAGGTACCTTGAGCCTTTATTGTATCAGGTACCTTTGTCATACTGGTGGAAATAAACCAGCATAATACGCCAGTATATAAGCGTTCTTCTATACTGCATCATTGATAAAGCAGGGCTTGGATGAAATCGTAAGAAATAGGAAGATGATTTATAGTTCCTGCATTGGCAAGGAGGTAGATTGGATGAGCTAATATGTGTCTTCCGTGTGTAATGTCTCGAATAGGTCACCCAACCCATCCCACTGCAGGGGACTCATTGGATATTGAACTGATGCAATGTCTCGTCTTGGGCAAGAAGAAGTGTATCAGCAAGACAGTTACAGCCCAGATGTATCACGAGACAGATTTCATTTTTATTACTCCATCCCTGTGAGACGCACGTCTTGCTTAGCTTAGGATCTTGTCTGCAGCAGAGTTTACATAGACTACATCCAGAATACTAATTATGGGATTAAGCGGCATAGAAACTCTCTGCTAGGGCATTAGCGAGGTCCCCTTCAAATGACCCAGGAGGAAACAGTCTCCTAATGCACTATCAAATCCTTTCCCTTTCCAGATACATAGATGCTCTCCCACCTAAGGATTTCCAGGGGCTGACTAACCCCGACACCATCCCGAAAGCCATGGAGAAGTTCCTGTTCACCAAATTCTGGCAGACGCGGCAGCGAGGCCAAAGGAAACCAGCCAGCCTTCCCTATAAAGCACTGACCAAGCCAGATGAGGTATGAGCTGTAGTAATCAGCGATCATTACACATGTCAGATGTCACAGGCTTGGTTTTAAGGAAGTGTCTTTTATAACCTTGTCATGCTTTAGTGTTGGGATGGTTCGGGGCAGAAAAAAAGAGAAGTCAATCGCACTCAGGGAGCTTCTCTTCATCACAGCGGTGGCGAAGGGAGGTCTTTAAACTAGATTTGAGGGGTCGGCCCCAGTCTTGTCATAAGGCGTGAACGTACACACATTGTACGGTGAAAGAGCTCATGCAGGAGGACTATGTTACATCAGTTTTCCTTCCACTTACAACTGGGTAAGAGTGTACATGAGGCAGTTATTTGGGGGCGACAGGTATGCAGGAAAGCCCCATCCCTTTTGGCGTGCTGCCCCATGTCCAACCGTAGGGTTACGTCCACGCTGGCTCCATGCGGGTCTTAAAGCTGCAGCTGAGATTTAAGCCGTGTCCATTCGCTCCCTCTCTGCGTACGGCAATACTGGAAACACAGCAGGCAGGATCCTATACTAGGGGTGGTTCCCACCACTGCTGCTCTTGAGATCTCTGCCTCTGGCATGGCTGAGAGTGGGAGCGGGCGCATCTCCACAGCATCCTCCCTGCTGGTTTAGTGCACGTGGAATGGGAGCTGGGAAACAAATGACCACAGCTGATGCTGTTGAGTTATTCCCTATAATGGGGCTTACCCCCCTCCAAACTGGGCTGGTGACACCGGCTCCAGCACCTCCGCTGCATGCTCCTCCGCCGCCTCGTGCACAGCATCAGCGTGTGCCAGCCCTGAAACAGCTCCGTGGCAGGGAGGGGCGAGGGCAGGCGGGCATGCTCTGCACTGCCCAGCCTCTCCCAAGTAATAGTTTCTAGTGTCGCTTATGGTGGACAGGGCTTTTTTGGTGACAGCCCCTCAAGAGCAATAAGGAGCCAACGTGGAGATAGATCCCTTATGGCATGATTTCCTGTGATCCCCTAAGTCTGTTGCAGAGCAGGCGGGTGACATCCTGGCCCTGCTGAAGTCCCACGGGACTTTTGCCCCTGCTTTTCAACCCATTTTCTCTCTCCGGTGACTTTTGAGCGCTCTCCTTTTCTCTGGCTCCCAACTCCCCTTCCCTGCTGTCACTGTTAACTCAGACTTAGCCATGTCATTGCTCTCGTGCTCAGGCACCGGGCGCTTGCTGCCGTGAGCTCAGGTGATTGAGGAGGATTCAATACCGTGGGGGAAAGGGAGATTTTTTTTCCTTTAGCCATCTCCCTGCCCGTTACGTGCACGTGGGTGATGGGTTGTGTTCCTTATCGCAGGCACAGCATTAAGTTTTCAGCGCACATGGAGCGACGGGTGCATTTTACCATTCACCTTGGCCAGGGGAGACAAGCTGGTGACAAATTACAGGGCCAAGCGGCAGGGACTTGATTTCTGGCATGTGCTGAAGGTCCAATAACACAGTTAACAGCGCTGGTGGAAGCAGCAGTGACAGCCCCGTTAAATAGGCAAGTCCACCACTGCAGACCTGGCATTTTTTCTACAACAGATGCCCTTCCTGTTGTTCCTCTGACAGCCGCCTTAGTCAGCTGGAGTTGTTTTGCTCCTCGCTCTTTGCTCTTTTTCCCGATCACTCAGCAGGACTCGAGGTCTGTCCTGATGTTCTTCCTGTGCCAGGGTCTCTTTTACACCGGGGCCGTGCAAGCAGGATCTACAACGGGGCTGGATTCTCCTGCCCAAGAACTACAGGGGAACAAATGACCGCAGCTGATGCATTTGAGTTATTCCCTCGGTTACCTGCAAGCAGAGTATTTAAATGTCTTTTTTTTTCACTGAAACTCCTCCTCCCACCTTCTTAATAAACTGACTTTATTCATACAAAAGGGATTGAATTTACAGCTAGACTTTACCATCCTCCTCCAGGCCCGGTTTTCCTTTAGCCCTGCACTGCAGGGAGCTCCCGAGCGTCCCCTCTCTCTGGTATGCGCCCTCTCCCTTATGGGTCTTGCTCCTTTTTGCCCGGGCACCGAACCTGGCATGTATCCCCTTCCGCTCAGTGGCCTTGCGTCTATTCGGGATGTCTCTCGGGTCACAGCAAGTCCTCATAAGAGCTGGGAACTGCTGGACAGCCTGTTGGATCAGGGTGGGAAGCTGGAATTGTCCCCAGCACCTGAGTTATTATCCATGGGCTTGCGCCTCTGGTTGGCTCAGGTGAGCTCGTGCCCTGTAGGCCCTGTCGCCTGCACGCCTGTAGTTGCCTGTCACTTTGATATGTCCTTGTTCGCCCTGGATGTATCTAGGACATCCCTGTGCCGGCCCTTTCCTGTAGCAAAGCAATTGGCTACATCAGCTAATGGCCCAAATTAAAACAGCCTGCAGACTGCCTGATATGGCTTGTGCTGAGGGTCCATTCCCTGTCTGCTCTTAACACATTGTTGTAGGTAACTAGGTAAGGACCCCGTGTTATTGCACCAAGCATCCGAGCCCTTTAGGATTAGACGGCGCTGTGGAAAAATCTTGGCTTATCATCTTCCAAGCAGCTGCCCCTCTCCTATAGACACCCCGAAAACTTGCTCTGGCTCCTTGCGATTATAACACGCCTGCCATAGGGCCCCTAGGGCAGTTGGGAGACGTCCCGTGGAAGCGTGGAAATCTGCTTGAATATCCGTGCTCCTTCATTGCCTGGAATTTTTCCGTGCCTGGGTCCTGAAGGCGCTTGTGTGGGTGGATGCAATGCCAGGTGGCTCGTAAAGAGTCTAGACAGAGGTAGCCTCCCTGCGGAAATCAATCTTCATTAAACAACCCAGAGCCCAGGCCTTGGCGGAGAGGTCGAGGGGGAGGTAATGGAGGAGCCATCTCTGGGCAGCACCACGTTTAACTCCTCCAGCGCAGCTGCTGCAACTCTTTTCACTGAACAAAGTCTGCTTTTCTTTCCTTGGGCAGGAAATTGGGTGCCGGTAGAAGTTGCCGGGCACAGATACACCTTGTTTGCCCACAGAAGAGGTGTATAGAGCTAGGAGAACATTGCTCAGCAAACGGGATATTTGGTGAAGAAAATGCAGCGTTGGAGGTGTATACCAGTCGTGTCCTTGCAAAAACAACCTGATTTAAAAAAAAAAAAAAGTTAAGAAAAAGTCAAAGTAACCCAAAAGCAAAAATAATCATTTAATTTTGGGTTACCTTCCCCTCCCACCTCCAAAACTACATTGGGCACAGAACAGATTGCTGTGCTTGGGGGTGGGAGAGGATGAAAAAACTGAAAAATGTTTGTTTCAGGTCCATTGTTTTTTAAATTTTCAGTTTGGCGGCTCATGCCAAATAATCCCTCGTTTTTCCAGAAGCAACCTGAGCTGTGCCTGTGTATCGTTTCAATGCACTGGCAGGCCTTTCCGTCCAGGCTGAGTAACAAAGGACATAGCTTTCAGCATCACTGGGCCTTTTTGATCATTGGCGATGACCCTGGTGGAGACAGTCCATGGCACAATGATAGTATTTTTATTTTAACAAGCTCCAGGCACTTTCATGATTTGCATTTAGTGCTGGGCCAGTACTGCAGAGGGTGCCAGAGTGCAAATTCGGGTCAAAATGTGGATGGAGATTGGATAATCTGAACTGATGGCATCATTCCTGCTTTTCTGGTGTCTCAGATTTGAAACCTTGTGGTACATAAGACATCCCTCCTAGGGGAGAGGGTGGGAGGCCTGGGCCTGGGAGATGGTGCATTTAAGACTGCCACCTGTTGTAAGAGAAGCACTTAGTGTCACTTAGCTTTGGGAGTGTGCAGGAGGGGACTGGGGCTCTGCTAATAAATGGTATTCACCTTGGGTGGGCTCTGCCTGGATTTATACTCCGGGCAGGCCCTGCCTGCTGGCTAGCCCCACACTGAAACACTCTCATACCCCAGCCAGTCCCCCGAAGCATATTGACCTGGGTCAGAGCAGCCCCGGGATGGCAGGCTGGCCCGCGGGGCTGCTCCAACCAAGCTCCTTGTGCTGCACATGAATAAACTCTGGAGCTAATTGCTCCGGAGTTATTTGCTCCTGGCTGCACATTCAAATGGCGTGCCCAGGAGCAAAAAGATCCAGAGAAATAAGCACCAGAGTTGATTTGTGTGCACTGATTGCACATGTAGATGCAAGAGGAGGCCGAATTAGCCACATGTGCCTCAAGCTAGGGATAGCCAAACTCCATATGTTCAGAGCGTGCTTTTGGCTTCACTATCAGCATTCAACCATTTCGAATAACTTCTTTATGGCATCCGGGTTTCTTGGGTCTGCAAAGCTAAATTGGAAACCCCACAAGAGGCAGCATCCTTCGTGAGATTTCTGGATCTTCTGCATCTAGATATGACTGGAAATGCCTTCCGCCAAGTCTTTCTTTCGGTAGGTTGAGACTTCTGGTTGTGAAGTCATGCTGGGTGCAAAAAGGAACTTGCCAAATACGAAACCAACAGGTCTGATTTCATTATTACTCCTCCTACTACTAGTTTCTCATAATAATAATAAGCCAAATCATATTCCCTTTCATTTTTTGCTCTTGTCCTCAATCCTTCCCCAGAAAAAAAAAAATCCCAGAAAAATTCAAAAAGAAACTGTGAAAGGGTAACTCACAGAAAAAAGCAAGGACATGAAGTTATCTCAGCCCTCCACACCTCATCTCTGCTGTCCTTTTGGCTACTTCCATCCATGCTTAATGCTGACTTTTTAAATGTAGCCCAGAGTAGTAATTTATCCTGATTCAGGGCTATCCATTGTGTATCCTTTCCATGTTCGCACCCCTGCAAAGGGAGATATTACTGGAGCGTCTGCACCCTAAAATAACTCACTTAGTTAGGACTGTTGTGGGTGATATCTTCTCTTGTACCAACAGCACGGTTAGCATGGACTTAGACAAGCTTATGTCTACATTAGCTAGAGAGAGAAGAAGTGTCAGGGATTACAGCAGTCTTGACAGCTGCGACAGTACCAGTGATGATAATTGTTTCGGAAGAACTAAAATATCCTGAAGGCATCGGGGTAGATGGATGTCTCGTCTCACCTCGAATGTTTCCGGCAATGTTGCTTCCAACGCCTCCCCTGCGGCATTGCTGATCACGTTTTGAGGCTTCCCCGGCTCTGTCCTTCATTGTGTTTCCTGATGCAGGCAGAGCCTATTGCTACTAGCTTTGTGGTTATTTGCTATGGGGAAAAAACCCCAACTTGCTCCACTTTCTATTGTAAGATCTCCCACCCCACCCTATTATATTCTTCTACTGCAAGATCTCCCACCCCACCCTGTTATAAAAGGGTGTGATTTATTTAGCGCCAATGTGTGAGACCTCTCCTCGCCCCAGTTGTCTTTACAGAGTCATAACTAGCGAGTTGTGTGCCCTGGGCAGAGGATGGGAGGAGGGCCTTGTCCCATGCATCTGCGGGTGGCAGGGCAAGGGCAGGAGGGAAAGGAGCAGGGGCAAGTGCTGGAGGGTCTTACCTGATAGTACTCCCTCCTCCCCACCTGCTGGGTAAAGAGATGTTCAGCCAGGGCTGTGTGATGGAGAGGCGCTGGGGGTACAACTTGTGGGACCTAGTCCTGATCCTCTGCACAAAGAGGTGGGATAGGTGGCATGAACAGCCCACTAGCATGTCTCCCGCTGGGGAAGAAATCCTTGAGATAATTAGTGAACACAGCCTTCATGACCTTCCAGCACTATATAATTTCCTTTTCTGGCCAAGGCACACAGTCCGGGTGGACCGGGGCAGGCAGGACATAGGCTGGAAGAGGTGGACCCATAGGGTCAGAGCTGGAGCATCCTCAAGGGTTGTGTCGCCACAGCCACATCCTTTTCATCTCTCCCACATCTCCAGCACCCAGTCAACATTGGATGCAGCGAAGACCTGAGCCCTCTGTGCCCAGATGTCCCAACTTCGGTGAAGGCAGCAAGTAGGTCACCACACACACACGGGTACGACAGTCCCCCCAGCTTGTACCCAGGATCGGGATCTTGTTACAACTCTCTGAGTTGCGTCGAGTTATGTTGCGAACATCTTGCAGGACATGATGTTCAATACAAGCGCGCTTTAAAGCCTGGTGTTTGGGGAAGACGCAAGAGCGAGAGACCGCTGGCGTGATTTGGAAGTGGGGCTGACCCAGAGAAGTAGATCGAAAAGTCTCGGACTTTGGGAAGGATCCAAACCGAACCCGCGTCTTTGTTGATGGGGCTCGTTTGCAGTTTGTGTTCCTTCGTCCCTTCTTTTCCGATCGTTTGTGTTTTTGTTCTTTTCTTCCCCCGGATGGGATACAGTGTGAGCTCTGCACGGTGCTCCTCGGGCCCCAGAAACGATGTGAAACGAGCCGGGTTTCTTTACAGCTGCAAAATTCACTTCGTATTCATCTGAAACGGGATTTTTGTGCTCCCTCTTAAGGGCCCCAAACCCTTTGTACAAACGTGGGCCTGGTTTTAAGTGAGCCTTGGATGGGGTCTTTTTTTGGGATCCCTGCTAAGAGTCTGGGGGTCGCATTGGCATTAGAGTTAAATGCACGTCTGTCCCCTTTTTGGGTCCCTCTTAAGTCTCGGGCTCTCTAGCTACCATCCTTCTTGGCTGGGGGACTGCGTTCCCCTCCTTCCTACCGGAGACCTTGGGCTGAAGTTTTCTTTAATTCACCCTGGTCGCGTCCGCAGCTCAGTACCGCAGTCCTGCTCTCACAGGGGGTCACTGCGGCGTTATTCAATAACCAGCCAGCTTCCATAAAGCCCAGTCTTATTTATTACTTTTATCTCCTCCATGGATGTGAAATGTGGGTGACCGACCATCATCATCTCAAGAGCCTGTAGAGGTATCACCATCGATGCCTCTGGAAAGGCCTCCACATCAAATGGGAAGATCGCTGCGCAAATGCCGGCTTCTTTGCTGAC
>JAGPOW010001296.1:138070469-138105637 GCA_030014935.1 Caiman crocodilus
AACTGCACATGAATGAACCTCTTGTTTGCTTTGTCTGATTTTCGCTTGATTGCTCTAAAATATGGCTGATTGCTCGAGTAGCTGGCCAGCCTCCCTTGGAAAGCTACCAAATGCGTTTCAGCTCAGTTTATTTTTGTGACTTGCGTTTTCTTTTTCTTGACAAGTTTAAGCACCGGATTCCTCCCCCTAACTCCTTAGACAATGGCAAGGATCATTTGGCTCGGGGCCTGGTAATGAGCTGCAGAGTCTTGCAGCTCCAAGTCATTGCCTTCAGTCTGTGCGCGTCGGACCAGGCTGCTGTTCGGGGGCCTAACGGGAAATGGGTGAATGGTCCGAGCCCGGGTCTTTGGAGGCAGGTGCTCACAGCACAATTAACCACATTGGGCGGTGGCACTAGTTTAGTAGCCTCCATGTAGGGCTTGTTTGCTGTGTGGCCATGGGGCCCGGCAAGTATGCCTTCTTCATCTCCTCCCGCTAGCCTCAGTCTCCACTGTGTTTAAGAGCAGCCATTAGGTACAAGCCCAAAGTGTCCTCACCAATGTAATGCCAGGGTTGGAGTATGCCTGTAGGCACGGTTAGGTGGGGCTGGATGGGGTGCGCTTGGACCTGGCACCTGGTACAGAGAAGCCCATAAAGACCACGGGAAGGGAAGGACTGTGCATCCTGAACCTCCACTCATGCTTTTGGCGCTCAGCCCAAGTGCTTGAAAGAGTCTCTCCATCCAGCGACACAGTCTGATTTCTTCTGCTGAGCATGGCATATTTGCTGTGTTAGCGCCTCTGGCCGGCTGTCTCGTGTGTGGGATGCTAAAGCCATTGAACGGTACAATTCCCAACGCGACTCGAGCATGCTTGTTCCCGTAGAGATGGAAAGCTTCAGTCTCCAGCACTCTTCATCTGGTGGTACCGGTCGGTCATCAGCACCAAAAATAAATGAGTAACTTGCTCCTCCGAGTCCTGGCCTCCTGGCCCTATCCGTGCCCTGGAGCACGAGCCGTCTTTGCGGTGACAATTGTGGCCTCCGTCCTCCCCTGTAGCCTGGCTCTGGCAAGGCTGCTTATGCACCCCTCAGTCTCCTGGGTCCCTGACCCAGACCAGGCAGTCCTGGTGCCGCTCAGCCCCCTTATGGTCCCTGATCCCTTGGGCAGCCCTGTGGCCTCCACGTTGCCCCTGTAGCTGCCACCTGGCCGTCCACTTCCAACCCAAACACAACACAAATAAAAGCCACCACTTGCAACAAAAAGCTCCCCCAAGTCTGGGTTTATGCCTGCAAGCCCTACCCCGCTTTGGGTGCTCATCTCCCGGCTCCCATGAGTGACTTGGGTGCTTGCCACGCATTTAGTGCCTGCAGGCTTGCACTGCAAGGTTGGCCTGCTGCATTTTCCTCTTAAGCAGCAGCCCTGTTACACTCCCATGTCATGCCTGCCCGTCGCATGTTCTCTGCAGTCTGCATGCTCCATTTTCTGTGCCTGAGAGTGCCTTTTCTTCTGCTTGTGGGCGTCAGGGTCTAGCACAACCCTTGGCTTGGCATCACTGGAAACTATTTCAATACACGAATAGCACAGGAGGCTATTTCCTAAAAGATCTCACGGCATTGTAGCAGAAACGCCTCTCTGTCTAGTTGAGAACGCAAAATTGTACCCCCCTAAGCCCTAAATAAATAGGAACAGGACCCATTGATCCAAGTATCTCCTCCCCCATCTCCACTGGTGCGCAAGTTGGCACCCACAACTGAGAGTAGCCACTTAGGGCACCCATCGCGCTAAAATGCATTTCGCCTGCACAACATAAGCGGACCCTGATTACCCAGCTCTGGAGATATGAATAGATCTAATTCTAGAATGTGGATACAATTGCAATTAGGTTTATTCAGCCTGATAATGATGCATTCAGGGATTTGGGATGCTTATATAGTTCAATTAGATTCAATTGTTAAAGCCAAATCTTTTGGCCGGGCTTTTATATTAAAGTTTACAATCTGCAGGAAATCTTAGCAGCTGTTTCAGAGTACTAGGTGGTCGTGTTGCCTCTTGCCGCTACCTTTGCGGGGTAGAAGGTAAGAGCCTGTTGCATTTATGAAACCGCTATCCTGGGAAGAAAGCGGACAAAGACCACCTAAACGGGTTTACCTTATCCTGGTAGAATTTTCTCTCTCGTTCTCTCAGGAGTAATCCTCCACTGGATTGGATAAAGTGATCCAGGTTTGGGGGTTTGCGTCATCCCTCTCCTACTTTTTCACATCGGTGTAGCACAAATCACAAAAGTGCAAACGGTCGGTTTGTGCACACCCAAAGAAACCTGCTGCAACTGCACGAGCCCCGTAGGGCTCCACCAGGCTTGAGCTCCAGCTTTGTCTACTGCTGTTTACCAAGGACCACTCCAACCTGAGGGGCCACGAAGCTCACGGCAACATCTCATAGCGGATTGATATGTGGCGAGTGAAATTACCGTGTGGCCTTGCCGGGTTGTGTAGAAGGAGGACCTTGGATGCTCACTATTTGGTTCCTGGCCAGGGTGGCGGCAGGAAGAATGATGGCACGTGGAGGGAAGACAGCCCCTTCACTCGACCAGCCCGTGGGACAAGGGGGAGGAGGTGGGACTTTCCATTAAGGAACGCGGTGCTTCTGCATTTGACGTAATCATCCATGTGCTGGCAATGGCCCGTGGGGGCTGCGTGCTCTTGGGACCCTGCTCTGGCATTAGGGTATCTTAGCCCCCATCTACGTGGTACGCTTACCCACTCCCAGCAGTGGTGTCCTTGAGTTTCTCGAGGCAGGCTTCTTCCTCTGCCAGAAGCAGCGTCGCCATGCACGCGTAGTGCTCTGGGTGGGTCATTTAGCACTGCTGGCTATTCAGCCCAGCCCCTAAGCTAATCAGCCCACCCAAAGTCCCATACCGCCCACCCAAAGTCCCATACCGCCTGGCTACCCGAGGAATCTCCATCCTTGGAAACGTTCAGAAGCAGGTTGGACACACACTGCCTGGGCTGGTTTCGGCAGGCCTTGACTAGGGGCTGGACTAGATGACCCTGCGAGGTCCCGTCCAGCCCTGCTTTCCTATGATGCTACCCTGCCTCTGGTTTAGGAGGCAACGGGTACGCAGCAGCGCGATGGCGCATGTTGCTGCCGGGCAGGACACATACATTGTCGAGAGGTAACGTTCAAGCTGCGATTTCCCGATGCTCCGCAGTGTGAGCTGGGCAACTCCAGCTCGGCACGGGGGTGTGAGCATTGACAGGCGGGTAGAGCAGGGCTTGCAAACAGCCCGATGCCCAGCCCTCCCCGCTCTCTGCATTGCCTCCCTCTGCTGCAACCCTGGCTCTGCTGTCCGTCACGATCGAGTGCCACCAGTTCCTGTGGCCAGTGGTAATGGCAAGTGGCAAGTTTAATGGTGAGGGTAAGCAGAGGCGGCAGTGGCATGAGATAGAGCAGTGCATAGCGCACGGCAGAAAAGGTGCCCCGGCCCTACCATGTACCCTGATTTCCCCCCATTGTGGCCTGCCGCAAGCCAGGTCCAGGCCCTTTGGGGGCTGAATGCAGCCCACAGGCCGCAGGATGCTGCCCGCTGGGATACGGCACGCTCCTGCTTCCTTCTCGGCGTCTCTGCCTCCAGACCTGCCTCTCCATTGCTCTCCTCTCCCCTTCCTCACATCCACTTTGCGTGCGCCGAAACCAGGACCACATTTCACTTCAACCCAGACGTTCGGACCGCTTCCTGGGGAAGACCCCGAACGTCCTCCAGTCTCTGAGTAAGATATGTTCAGGGTTTGTTTGTTTTTTAACCTCAAAAGAGATCCAGGGAGATTGTGCCGCGATTTGCAAATTCAAGTGACTTTCAGCAAGTACTTTCAGAAGAAAAAAAGATGGGGAGCAGGGTGGAGGATTTTGGAAGAGTTAAAAAACTCTTTGTTTCAATGCTTTCAAACCTGGGGGGTGGCGTTTCCACCGTCATTTTGAAGCACGCTTTCCGTGCAAAAAAGGGGTTGGCGTTTTATTAGAGGCGCAGACATTTGAGAACGAAATGTTTCAGGCGAGTTAAACTATTTCATTCGAGCTGCAACGAGCCTGTCCTTTTTCTTTTTTTTTCTGCTTCACTTTTGCTACAAAACCAAAGCATTTTCCTTTGGGGTTGACCTGAAAGGAACTCTTCCCCCAGCAAACACCGTTTGGCCTCCAGTAAGCCCCCGACATTACTACCTAGCCAATAAATGACCAATAACGCCCCAGCATCGTTCTCAGAGTTGTGTCCTGCATGGCACAACCGGGTACGTGAGCCTTTCCCCGTGCAGCCAGCAGCCACCCGTGCCTCTGCCTGTCTCGTGTTAGACGTGCCCAGCGGCTCCCATTCAGCACACGCGCGCGCTTGGAAGTGAAGCAAACGCAGAAACGTTTGCATCATCCTGGCCTTCGCTTTTTTGACCCCTCCGAGCCAGGGGTCGACATGTTTTGCCTCCTACTTATTGCTCATCCTTTTCGAAAGCATGCAAGCGCTCGGTGCCGCTGATCATAAAGACCGCGATAACCCAAACGACACCGGCCCCCACCTCCACCCTTTCTGTTCACGCTGCTTTATCAGCTCGTGGGTAATGCACTGGGATGGGATTCAGGACGGCTGGGCTCTATTCCTGTTCTCAGCTTGTCGGCCAGCTCATTTGACCTCTCACTCCGCCCTCCCCATCCCAACATACTGGCTTTCGGGGCCAGGGACTCCTCTTCTACCTGGGCCAGAGTGCTGCTGTCAACCCAGCTGCTGAATTGCCCCTGCTGCTCTCCGTCCCCGGAGGTGTGCAGACCCAGCCCTCAGTCGTGCGGGGACCTCGCTCTGCCATTCCTGCTTTTTTTCTCTTCTCTGCCCATAAGGTAAGGACTTTTCCCCCCCCCCTCCCCACATTCCTGTTGGAAGCAGGAGGGGAGCGGCCCCCCCTCCGCAGCTCAGCGTCCCAGAAAGAAAGAGCTGGCATGGGTGGGTGGGCCTGGGGCAGCTCCTCCTCCTGTCTCATAACTTCTCCCAACTGTGCTGGGAGCTCCACTTCGGCCCCTCGGACCTGCACGCCTGCCTGGGAGCGACAGGAGCCTGGACACCCAGCCCAGGCCTCGGGGGCGATTTTTGACAGCTGGCTCCCAGACGGAGAGCGGCTCGGACCTCCATGGGGACGGGGAAGCGGTTGGCGGTGTCCGACGACTGCAGCGTTTCTCTTCCTTGGGGGGGACCCAGCACGTGAAAGCTTCACCCAGGTAAGTCCTGCCGGCGCCGGAGATGCCCGGTCTTAGAGGTGCCCTGGCAAATTTGGCCCTCCGAAGCAGGTTTAGCATATGTTCGGCGGAGACCAATTGGATATCTGGCGAGGGCAGGGGTGGCGGGGCTGCACTTGCAGCTGCTGGGGGCTGGAAGGTGCTTTCCAAGTCTTCGGCATGGTGCTGGAGCTCTGTGGGAACTGAAATGTCTCTTTTGAGGTCATTAAAATGCCAGGGGCCTATTGCTGCTCTAAACTTTGGGGCGCTTTGCCCAAGCGATTCAATAGAAACGGCCCGGTACCGTCCCCGGTTGTTGGAAGGAGCCTGGCAGCGAAGGACTGTCGGATGCATCCTGCGCTCAGCCCCGTCGCCTTCCTGGGGTTGCTTCTGGGCACAGCCGCAGAGTTGACCCCAGGCATTTCCCTGATCGATAGGACTGAGAGCTGGGTTTGTTTTAACGAGGCGTGCGTTTGGGTCTCCCCAAAATTGGTAAAATAACTAGTGCTAGAGGCAAATTGGAAGGGAGCTCCGGGGGCATCTAGTCCCACCCCCGTGGATTGGATCGATTGTATTAAAACAAGAGCAGCCCGAAGGCGGTCGCTGTCATTGGAATTGAATATTACAGGGGAATATTGGGGGGGGGGGTGTCTACTCGGGCTGGGACATGCAGCCCTGGGAGGGATAGAGCGACACGTGCCATTTCTGTGCCCCCCGCTGTATTGTGTTGCACAGTGGGCGGCCCGGAGGAAACGTGCCAGGCTCATTGCTTACGAGCAACAGCAGCATTTAAGAGCTTGTGATCTGCAAGGGCCATGAAGGGTTAGCCTTCCGGATGGCTGCTCCAGGGGCTAAATAGGACGGTGAACCAATCCTAGGTTGAGACTCGCCGGTATAGACCCTATGACACACAGACGAGCACCTCTGATTGCATGCAGCAGAAGGCAGCGATGATGCATGCGTGGGCCGGTGTGCTGCCACGTGGAGCAATGCCGTGCAGTCCCCCCATTCCCACCTGCTGCCTGGAAGCACTGGAAATCCTTCCCATGGGGAAGCAGGGACTAATCTATGAACCCTGTGAAAATCTATTGCTCTGCGCCCCTGATAACTTAGAAATACCGGAAGGGGAGAGAAGAAGAAAGGCTTAGTAGCATGCAAAGGATTAACAAGGCGTCAAGAAAATCCCCCTGGCAGCAAGAGGCAGATTAGGCTGCATTGCATCCTCCCCAGGGAAGTGGTGTCAGTCCATTATAAACCCATTTGAGTGAGTTTCTAGTTAATTGATTGTAAAGCGGGAATAGATTCGGTTCACAGTCACCTATATGGACTAACAACCGGGTCCCTCCTTCTCAATCCAGCTCCTGAGTTTTGTATCTTAACTGTTGAGCTCTTCGAGGCAGGAATTGCTTTTGTTAGACCTGTCTGTGCAGCGCCTGACACAGCGCGGCCGTAAGTCTAGCCCTGCGGGGGCTGTAGGCATATGAATACTCATAGCCCCCTCCTCCCTCCTTCCTATGAGCCGGGAAGGCCCAATGCTTCAACGCTGAATCCAGCCTCACTTCCCCTAAATGGGAACGAGCTGGCTTGTGATTTTGGTGCTGCTATAAGGCCTAAAGCTTTGCACAAAAAGCACCCATGCTCCTTCGTACGCTCAGAAGGTGGGAGAACGACGGGTGGGTAAAGTCTGCCCGTCCATGGGGGATGCTTCGAGCTGGGTCGGATCGTAGCTGCACATCTTGCAATCAGCTCAGGAATGAGCCCCTGAACGGCAGCTGCTCAGCCGTAAGCCGAGACCCCCCCTCCCCATGGGGAACATCTGGCGAAGGCAGCTGTCAGAAGCCAGTTCACATGGGATAGGGGTAGCAGGGAGAAGAGAGGAGGGCTTGAATTTGCACCTCAAGGGCCAGCACGCAGCTGCTGCTGCTAGGATGCAGGAGACAGACAGCAGGAAGAGAGCGAGTCCACGGTCTGGTCTGTCGAAGAGGATACGGGTCTCCTGGGGTCGTCCGAGAGAATTACTTTGGGCTCAAGGGTAGGGCTCCCAGTCTTAATTTTTCACATCTCACTGTTGGCCCAGTTCGCCCCAGGTTAGCTTCTGCTGAAAGTCCCGCTGCCAAACCCCCTTGCTGGGAACTCCTTCAGTGCCAGGACAAGGCAAATGGGTATACTCTGAGTTGCTCTACACCCCCGAGCATGGTACAGCATTGAGCTGTGTCTAAGGCCCCAGGTCCCGTGTGCATCGGGACACTGAAGTAAAGCGGTGTCCGTCTGCTTGGCTCCATATGCCGTAAGCCAGAGGTTTTCACGGGGGTGCATGGGGTGGGAGGTACATCAGCTGATGCCAGGTAGCGTTGTGCTGAGCCGTGTTGTGTCGACCAATTGCTTCACTCCATTCCCTTCCCAAAATGGGACCAATGTGTCTTTGCTGCGATTGCTCCTTCAGCCCAGGCCCAGGCTGGGGGTCCTGAGAAGGATCCAAGAGGCGACTTCTTGGGCTACACCCAGAGTCAAATGTCTTCTTCTGTATCTGGGCTGTCCAACCTCTAAGCCCCCCAGGAGCCACACAGCAGGTGGGCCATACCAGGTGCGCCACGTATATCCTCCTTCCCTCCTCGCTTCATTGCAAGGGGGCACACGAACGCAATCGTTTCCCCGCACGGGTACCCTTCCCAACTCTGCACACTGTGGGCACGCTCTGCCCTTCCACACAGCCCGATCACCTCCCCCTCCCAGACCTCACACTAGGGGTAGGGTCCTCAGGCATACGTATGAGGGGGGTCTTTCTTGGGGAGAGTGGCAGGGGTGGAGGAAAAGTCATCCTCAGCTCTCTGTGCTGCCACCCTGCCTCACCCACTGGAGCAGGGAGCCTGGAGACTCCTCCATATGGAAAACACCCAGGGCATCTGTGCCGGATGCTCAGCTTTCTGTAGGAGGGTGAAGGGCTTGACTGCTAGTGGGATGCATATTGCAGAGCATCTTGCATGTTGAAAGGTTTTGCAAAGCTCCCTTGCCTGTGACCCTCCAGAGCCAACAGCGGCATCTCTGCCTGTGTGCTGCTGGGCTCCAGCATGTAATATGTGTGTGTGCGTGAGTGTGCTCTCGGTTAAAGAGGCTGGCTTCTTGCTCATGTGCAAGACTCGAGTGCTGGGTAAAGGCCCTTTACTTCCCTGATTCATCCAGCTGTGCTCTCTAGTGGGCGAGCACAAGGCCGGCACAGTGAAACGCTGTCTTCAATTCCCCCGGGCCAGCAGTGCAAGCAGAGCATTGATGTGCAAGAACGACACGAGAGCGGCCCCCCAGGGCAAGCCGACCCCTTTCCTTCAAACTGTCTCCACATGTAGATTGTTACTGGGGGAAGAGGGGAGGAAAAATGTCCCAAAAAAGGCCTCAAGTGGGCTGTGAGCAGCCAGCTTGGGCCTGGAGAAGTGATTACAATCTTGTCTAGGGCTTAAGGTTCAAATCACCACTCTGCCACAGGCTTCTTATGTGACCCCGGGCAAGTCACTTAGCTTCTCCATGTCTCGGTCCTCCATCCATAGCAGGAGGATAACAGCACAGCCTGGGCCCACAGGGACAATGCAAGGCTAAGTAACTGGAAGACTGCAAAGTGCCCAGCTGCTCCGGCCATGTAAATACCTTGAAGGGACTAGTCTCTGGGTCTTGTCCCTGAATTTCCTCTCCTAAAGCCACTGTTTGCACCACTGAAAAGGTTTTCAGACCCTTTTGCACGCAACCTCTGTTATGTTGTAAAACACCTTGGCTGGGAGGGTATATGTGGGGCTGGTCCTGCTTTGAGCAGCGGGTTGGACTAGATGTGACCTCCTTTGGTCCCTTCCAACCTGCATTTTCTATGGTTGCTTCTATGTGATTGCCTGTCATTGCAGGGGACTCCCTCGGCGACCCAGGTAGGCCCTCACCTGAGTATCAACCCGGCGTAACTCCATTTAAGTCCATGCAAATTAAATTGGGATCAGGCCCGGGGTGGATTTATCCTGGGAGTTTATCAGCACAGCCCTGATTCTAAAAGGTATCCAGGATCTGCAAGAGGCCTTTCGGGCAATCAAAGCTAGTCCCTTGCTTTTGCATGTAATTGCTACCTCCAGGAAGCCCCCAAATCACCATTCCAATGCCCCGCTCACTGCAGCTCCAAGGCATGGTGCCCGAACCACCAAAAACACCCTACGTGTGTGCCGACCAGCCTGGAAGTATTACCTTTGGCTCTGCAAAGGAGACATTTCCCTTCTGCGAGGAAAAACCAGATAAGTGATATAGTATTGTTGATGCTCTTCACAGTGATGAGTGACTGCAGGTGTTTTTAAAGTGGTTCATGCTAAGTATCCTATTGCTTTTGTGCAGTGCAAGCCCTGAAACCAAGGAAAGGTATGGAGTTGAAATGGCTACGTTTCCTCCATACCGGGTGCATCTACACAGTCATTAATGCAGCACAGTTACTGCGCATTAACTGGGGCCCTTTGGACTCTATGATCCCTTCTGACCCTAGCATCTACGAATTAAATTTAGTACTTGGGTAACCAAATACTAAATCAACCTTCAGTAAGTTGTGCTACTACACAGTAGCACTGGTGCAGAGGTTTTTCTCGGACCCGAACTGCGCAGTAGTGTATTAGCATGGGTTTTGCCCGGCACACTGCTGCGCACTGTTATTAGGCTACTGTGCAGTTAGCATCTTGTGTAGACACACCTGCTGGTTCCCATTTGGCAGTTTTTCTTCTGAAAACGTGGAGCCGTGGCTCTTACAGTGTTATAAAGGGGAGGGCACGAAGTGGCCAGTGTTAATGTAGACGCCCGCGCCTTATCTGGTTCTGGAGATGTGATTGCTTCAGCTGTTGGGAATACAGCCTTCTAACTTCCTGACTGTTTTATCACTAGATCATGGTGGGGCGCTTGTACACGTCACGCGTTGTTGAGATACAAGTTGCAAAATGACGCCAAAAAGCACCGTTTTGCTAGGTTAGTCGTGTGGTGCTTGACAACGAGTTGCTGCATCAGAAGCAACCGCAACAGGGAAGAAATCCCGGACACAGAGTCACAGGGTCTTTTCTTTCGGCATCTGGATTTATTGACGTGGTATGCACCTGTCCTTGAAAGCAGGCCGTCGCAAACAGCGTGCAGGCAAATCCTCCTTTCAGGATTGCAGCCCCAAACCCGTAATTTGTTCCCAGGAAGCTTCTCTGTAGCACGTTAATTAGGGAAACTAAGTCAGGCAGCAAATTCCTTTGCTGTTTGCAACAGCTGCCCCAGAAGAACCCATTGCACTAGGAGGGAGCTGCTAAGAGGGACAGAAATGGAGCCAGAGGATGGATGCAGGAGGGGTTCAAGGCTCCCGGCAGCTGCAGACTCTGGCTGCACGCTGCCCAGCCCCCACTGCAGCCACTGAAAACGTAATGCTTTTGCATTAGCACTCAGCATAAGAGTTGGCAATGAGTGCAGGGGAGGAGGCGAGGGCCTAGCTCCTTGGCAAGAGGACACCTCCCTCTGCTCTGCACGACTGCAGCCCATAGCCGTCTGGCCACCGGCTGGAGCCTGTAGGTCTCCTGGGCACAAACCCCCGCAGGTACCGCAGGTGATACAGGATTTCTTCAAAGGCGCTGCAGTATTTTCACGGGGAGAACGAGAACTTGTTAAACAGCATGTGATTTCAGCCTAGCAAATCCTGCACGGCCAATGCAGAGGGTTGGGCTGGGGGACCTGCAAGGTGCCTTCCAACCTGATGGACCATCCATCTGCTCTCTCTGTTTCCTCCCAGCATTGCAGTGTTCGCTCCCAGCCTTAACGCCATCCTCGTGGGGGACTTGGTGGCCATCTATGGGTATGCAAAGGGTGAATATCGGGAGCTGGGAGAAAAAACTGTTCACTAGGGCATCCCCGGGGAGGACAAGGAGCAGTGGCCGTAAACTGTTAGAGGATGGTTTCAGGTTGTATGCGAGGAAGAACTTCTTTTCGGTAAGGGGGACCAAAATCTGGAGGCGATGCAGTTCCCAACCTTAAAAGTCCTCAAGAGGAGACTGGACGGGCGCCTTGCTGGGATCGTTGATCTCAGCAGTATTCCTGCCCAGGGCAGGGCGGTTGGACTCGATGATCTTTCCCTTCCAGCCCTTCATTTCTATGATTTCTATGATGTTGTTTTTAATTAAGGATTTTTAAAATAAGTGCACATCCTTAATACTCACATGCTTGATGCACACTGACAACAGTATGGCACAGCAAGAGCAGGGCCCGGCTCCTTCTCTGGGGCTAGCGAGTACCGCTGCCGGGGTGGATCCAGCGCAGGGTGCAGGGGTGCACTTGCACCTCCCGTTTGGTTCCTGCTCCACCCAAAGTTTCAAACCAGCCCCTGCAAGTGGCAGCAGGGGGTCCACTGACCTTGAGGTCCATTGTCGTCTACCTGATCCCTTCTAAACGCTTCATTTCCTAGGCGTGAACAACTCTCTCTTCTTTTGAATGGGTTTGATGTTCCACCAATCAAGCCATCCTTTGTTCTGTAACTGTGCGGCCCGTGAGCGGCTCCTGGTAATGACGCGCCTATGGCACAGCCTCGCGGGTTCTTTTTAACTCGGTCCAGTTAAGTTATATTGGTTTTTGCTTGAACTGAATCATCCAGCCCTAGGCCCTGAGCATAGTGGTAAACTCATAGTTTATTTTTAACTGGAGAAAAATAGGTGGTTTTACCTGTGATGATGCACCTCACTATGTGCACCCCCCTTTTTAAAATCCTAGATTCTCCCGTGCTTCTGCCTCTCTCTCTGATCTACAAAAGCGTCTGAGTTAAACCTTGCCTTTTTCTCTTCTCCCACATGCATTTTCCTAACTGTACCCTCCACAGAGTGCTCGTATAACGCTTAGGATATTTTTCTTTTCCTTTGGAGGAAGGAAGCCAGCGGAGGTCGAACTATCCCTGCGTGCTAATGCTTTCTGGGGTCCAGTGAATGGGACCTATTCAGGGTCTTTAAGTACATGTAGGCTTCACTACCGTGAGGGAGCTGCACAATGGTCAGTGCCCCACTCTGACAGCAGCAATATGTTACTAGTTCCTGGGTTTTGATCGACAGATGCCATACCAAGAAAATGAGATACGTACTTAAGAGCTACCATTTGCTAGGTCACAACATAGGCCCATCTTGCCTGGTCTCCTCCGTCACACGGGCAGAGCCTGGATGCTGAAAGGGAGAGTGAGCTGACTATGAGAAAGCAATCAGGACTCATAGTAAGGGTGATAACTTTTATTAGATTTTTGCAAAAAAAAAAAGAAAATCTTTAATTGCAAGCTTTCGGGCTTTAAATTAAATAATTTTTCTTGCAAAAATCTAGTTGGTCCAATACAAGATATCACCTCTACCACAAGCCCTGATTACTTTTTTTTTTAGACCAATATGGTTGCAACCTAGATACCTGGGTATGAGAAGGGTTTTTTTCCACTTTTCATATTTCACTTGCAGCCACCAGCATTTAAGGTCGAGGAAGCTCTGATTCAGAGGCCGTATCCTCGCTCCCATGCTCAATAGGTAGCTTCGCTCCCATGCTCAATAATAGCGGATGCCCCTTTCCTCCAAGCAGGCGTGCAGTCCCTTGGTGACTCTGGCTCAAGTGTCGGCTTCCACCTCGTCTGGTAGCAGTGAGCTCCACGCTGCGTGAAAAAACAACTTCCTTGTGCTAGTTTAAACCTCACTACCTATTAGCACTCGTCTGCCTTACAGGGCTGCTGCCACCACAGCTGTACCCCTGCAATAACTGCAGGATACAGCTGGTTGGCAGACACCCCCGCCGGGTCTAGCTCGTGAAGAAGTTGTCGTGTATGGGCAAGGGGGTGCAATCTTCTCATTTGCCTATAGTGGCAAAATGTAGTATACGCTGAGCTGACGTCGCCAGGACCTGGCTCAGCCTGTCTCCGTTTGAGAGTTGCTATTTGCAGCTGGAAGGAGAGGACTGAATAAGGCTACCCCAGGTCCTGGTCATCCATGGTGGGATGCAATACATTGCGGTTGTGCAGCGGCCCCCTCCCCTGGAGGACGAGCCATATAAATCCCGCGCTAGCGGGCAGTTGACACGGTTCTCATGGGACGCATTGAGATGCTAATCCAGCTAAATTTCCCCCAGCCCCCACCTCTCCTGGCATTTGCGGGGAAAACAATAGCTCTCTGGTCTCAACCTCAAGTTCGTGGGACAGCAATGTTGCCAAGGCCCCCTTGGGTCACTGCCTGCAGACAATCCAGGCATGTTCAGCTGGGTGTCGGAGTGGAAAATAGGCTTCCTTCAGCCCTCACTCCGTCTTCTTTTATTGAACAGCCAAGCAAGGTTCCCCCCAGCCCCTTCCCGTTAGCAGGCAGTGCAGCCCCTTTAAATCAGGGAATCAATGGCATTTAAGGAAGGAATATACTTTCTCAAAGTCCTCGCTCTGTGAGAAGAGGAATCGTTTACCCATTTTGCAAGGAGCTGCAGTTTCTGGCAGCTGCTGACCTTGCCTTTTCAGCGGGCGCCGTGCTACAGTGCGTCTCGCGGTAGATATAATGCTCTTCAGAGGCAGGAGCTTAGTTGTGAACATCCCTATGTTTCATGGCAGGGAAGGCGCCTGGTGACAAGGGGCCCAAACCCTCACTGGGGTAAACTGATGTGGTTAATGGGCATACCGTAGAGCAGGAGCATTGTGGGACACAGCAGTGTAAGCTTCCTCCAGCCCCCTCCTAGAGGTGGGTATGAAAGGGGGTGATGGCAATATGCCGATTATTTCATGATCTGTCTCTCAGCTGGGACTTTGCTGTGCTATTGGCTCCTGTGACGTAGCCGTCTGTGTGACGGGTGAAGGAGTTAGGACCCTCACCTGATCCTGTTCAGTCCTAATGGGATTTCATGCAAAGCCTTCCACCGGACTCAAGCTCCTCCAGCTTTTCCTGTGTTTCTTGTTTCCCCCTGTGACCGACAGCCCCTAGACTCTCTTTGCTGTATCCCAGAAGTCTAGTCGGCCAAGTGAAACCAGTTGCAACCATTCGGCAAGCTTCACCGAGCGTTTCAATCAGCAGACAATGCTTTTGGATGGTGACAGCTTGGTGCACATCATTGCTTCCTTCCCTGGCCACCACTGCAACAGTCTGTCCCATGTGGGATCCTGGTGTGGTGCTGGTAGAGTGACATGATCCAGGTGTCCCACTGCAAAAACCCACGGTAGGCTGCATAGAGCCGGAAGGGGCCATTTTCCTACGGGGACAATGGGCCTGTTCTCAGTGCATTAGCTTGGTGCGTGGCGATCCCTGAATCTGTTCCCTGCTGTACACCTCATTCTGTGTGTAACCATGGGTGAGCCCTTCAGATGTGTCTGCAGAAGTGACCCCTGCTTAAATTAATTTGTTCTTAATTGGTTCCTGAAAAACCGAGCGTTGAGCAAAACCGACAGTTTTTGATGACCCAAGATGGTGACCACAAGTGTTTTTAATGACCCAATGGTGACCACGAGCGTTATAACGAAACTTGCTGAGCACTAAGTGGAATCAAGTATCAATTGAAAATGAGAGTTACAGCAAAATAACGCTAAGTGTTAACTCTCTCGTTAAGAGAGAGTTGTTCACGCCTAGGAAATGAAGCATATAGAAGGGTGTTAAGCGGGGCTAGCCTGTATTGCTTCTAAAACGCCCTTGCAAATGCTATCGACAGGCATAGTCCTGCCCACCACCCTCCTAGCCTGTGACCACGTCTACGTGAGATGCTTATTGTGCGGTAGCTCATTATTACTGTACAGTAGCGTCACGGGGCATGAACCATGATGCGACGCCACTGTGCGGTAGTAACAAGCTATTATGGCACAATGGTAACAAGATACTGCGCAGTCAGTGTCCCCAGGAAGCCGTGCAGAGATGCTGCTGTGCAGTAATGCTGTGTAGTCAGAGTCTCATGTAGACGTGGCTTGTATGCGCCAAACCTGGAGGTCTTTGGCACCAAACCTGGAAGCGAGTGTGCCCTCAAGATGACTTGGCTGCCTCATTTCTGGGTTTGGTGAGCGTGGGGGAGAACTGGGCGGATGGGCTTTGCAAGAGCGCTATGGAACCAGTATGGACACTCCTATACTGCCTCGGTTCTCCCATCACTGAAATGGGGATAATCGCGGTGCTCTAGCTTTCGGGAGAATTGTGAGGATACCTTGAGGCCCACGAGATGGTCGGGCATTGTGTAGAGGCAGGCGTATTAGTACTATCCATGGGTAGACTTTGGGTGTAAGTCAAGTGCTTTGCATGGTGCCTCATTTACTGCATCACTCTGGGGCCTTTTCCAGCTTCCTGGAGCTGGTGCTGCTGCTACAGGTTTACTTGTCCCTCTGTAGGCAGGGATCCACGCGGAGCTGGATGAACTTCCTACATCACCGTCAGATCAGAGGTGGTCAGACGTGACCGGCAGCCCTTTGCGCCTGAGAACATCCTTCCAGCGATCGGTGCTGTCAGCCGGAGTGGAAACGTCATTCCCAATCCGCCCTCTAGATATAGATCAACCAACATTATCCAATGCATCCTCTTTGCCTCATGCCTGTTCTGACAAGCTGGGAGGCCTGTAGCCAGCTCAGATACTTTCCCAAGAGCTGCCTTGCCGATGTTCCTCCTTTCTGCATTTCCTTTGTGTCGTTCTCCGAGCAATGTCTGAGCTGTGAACGCTACGCTGGGTGTCGCACCAACAGGCATTGCCTGTTTCCAGGTTCAGAACTGCGGAGTTTTATTCGTCTCATCGGTCCTTATCTAGGCAAGCACTTCCAATGGGCTTAACTCTCCACTGGCTTGCACCTGCGTCTTCATTCACACCTGTCCAAAAGGGGTAGAAATGCCATCACTTGTGTTTAAGTGCCATTTCATACCTACATTGCACAGGTTCAAATGGCTAAGCAAGATGTAGACTAGCGAAGGACAGGACCATTGATACCAGCTAGATGGCCCCTCTGGCCCCTCTGAGTAGAGGGCATGAGCTTAGCAGTGTCTCTGAAGAGAGCTAAGACCTGCTGCACTCATGGCGTCTTTATTGTTGGGTTATTTGTAAGCGCCAGCCTGTGTACACCTGTTAGACTCAACCACTGCGTCTAAATGAGGTTTAGGATAAATAAGAGTAGGCATGTCTACATGTGAATTAATGAGCCGTTATTACTGCGCATTAAGTTTAGTACCAGGTACTAAGTCAATGCACAGCAACTGGCGCTAGTGCGCAGTAGTGCTGGCATATAGTCTGTTAGTGATGCTAATGCGCAGTAGACTAATTCTACTGCGCATTAGCACAGCTTTTCCCACGATGAACTAATGCTCAGTAGAATTAGTCTACTGCACATTTAGCGTCTCATGTAGACGCGCCCAGCAATTGATAACTGACAACAATGCATAATGGAAGGGCCGGTTTCGGAGCCCGCTGCCAGCTGGCCTGTCCGTTCGGCCTTGGACACTGGCACCCTGGAGACTTTAAGCGTCTGGTGCTGAGCAAGGTACAGATCAACGTAACTGGATACGAATCACATTTTTTCCTATGCACTGGAGTCATATTATTTATTTATAATGCCGCTTGCCAGCAGGGGCTGTTCCAGCAAGTTATAACATCATGCTTGTGTTGCATTCGCCTTTTAGGAGATCCTCTCGCTCTCTGTAATAGCTTACTACTGCTGCCAGCTCATGGGTGGAGGTCCGTTAGTGTCAATGGCAGAGCTCTGCATTTTGCTGGGGGATACAGATACTGCTAATGTTGTGCCTGGCGTCATTGCAGTAGTTCTTCACAAGCATGTGTAATTTTATGTACTGTACGGATGGAAAGGCCCATCCCATCCTCCAGATAATGCAGCAGATGGAAGCCAGGCTCAGCTAAGTCTCTTCCATTTGATTTCACATATTTGGAGCCCATAAAGCTGTGGGTATTTATTATCTAGCTATGCCCAGCACATCCTGAGAAAAGCTGCTGAGATATATTTCAGAGGTGTTTCATGGAGCCCTTGGGATTTCTCAACCATGTGATTTCATCTCGGATCCTCTCAAGTACCTGGGTGCTAACGGCCATTGCTTTCGATAGGAGGTGGGCATCGAAACACTACTGAGGACCGGAGCCATCACAACAGGTAATTTCTGACATCCTCCAAGATCACCGCTGGCACAGACATCCATTGCGCCTCTACCCTCCGTACAGCTCAGTACTAAAGCTTTGGTGTCGTTGTTGGTTGGCTGCAAATCAGCTTAGCTGCAGGTGAGGATGTAGCCCATTGAATTAGCCCGGGGGGTTGTACTGAAGCTCACGGGTGGCTCGTGGATCATCTGTTTGTTGCAGACAGAGTTTGCGGGCTCTGAAAATTTTAATATTGGTTTACAAAAGCACCGCAAATGCCTGATTTGCAGCACATATAAAGAGAGCGATTCTAATTTTAAAAAATCACATAAAACATAACCCACACCATTTTCACCCCGGGGTCTTGTTTCTATCGGGCAAGAATAACTCGTGCCTGACTTCACCGCGGTCCTTCTTAAGAAACCGTGTTTCTCAAGGGTTGGGGATGACGTCAGTGAACTCGGGAGCAAATCAGCTCTCCTTGTAGAAGCAGGGGAGGTGGCAAATAGTGGAATTGCTTACCAGACCTAAATATTTCCGAGTCAAATGGCAGTGCTGGAACGTTCCTGCTGAGTTGTGGATGTGGAACTGGAAAACTGAGAAAACCTACATGACTTACTGTAAGCTTGCAAGCCCAGCTGTGCTACAGGGTTATATACTATTTAGCCATTAGATGTCTCTCTGCATTGCAGAAGGCAGGGTAGATCTGCAGCGGAGAGACCAAAGTTGTTCAACTTCAAAGCACCGGGGGGGTGGCTATACATCACTTCAGTCATGGGGCCCGGTTCAGCACCGTACCTAAACTCCTGGCGGAAATCTGCAAGAAATGAGGTTTTTCTTACCAAAAAAACCTTGCTTATCTTTTATAGATCTGTTCCCAAGATTTTTACTTTCTTTTCCAAAGAAAATTGTTCCATGAAAAAAGAAAGAAGGACTGAAAAGTGTGAAAAAAAAATTCTATGAACTGCAAAAATATTGATGGGAGCAGACCAGAGTGGGCAATCCTTATATATAAAGAGCAGTAATTGTCATTTCCCATACAGGAATATGACCTGGTTGTGCCTCCATAGAGTTATATTCACCCCCCCCCCCAACCTGACATGACCGAGAGTGGTGTCAGGCTTGACGGAGCATGGAGGTGATTTGTTTAAGGGCCTGTAAAAACGGAGAAGTTGCCCCAATAAATTATTTACTGCAGGGCAGTAAAAGATCAAGGAAATTGTTCAGATTCCATTGAAAGCCTTGAACTTTATGGAGGTCAAGTCCCCACCCCCACCAGCTTTCTCTGCAAATTTTATGGGGCACCATCGCTGCCTTTGAAATGGTGACTCGTGGGCGTCTGCGTCTGCCAATGAGTTTTGTAAAACCTGCTTTTCTCTTGTCTCGTGGTTTACGATGTTTTATGTGAATATTGTGAAGGACTGTAGATCCCCTCCCAGCTCCTAAGGATACAGGAAATAAGAGTCCCTCCCTTAGAGAGATTGCGGTCCATCAGATGAGGAGGAGCGGGGAGATGAGACAGATAGGTCTTGCAAATTTAAAAATAAAAAGAATGTAAAGTACTAGAAAGTGCGTGTTGTCCCTAGCCCATCTGAGAACAGTTATCACAGCTATCTAGCTAGCTTCAAAATGCAGTTTTCTGAATGCTGTCCTTTGCTAAAAGATGGCATCTCCTGTCCTGTATGGAGTCTATGGGAACAACAGCACTAGGATGGCTGGGTCTTATCCACTGAAATGTTGTGTGCCAAGCACGTGGGCAAGTCTGCATACACTCTAGGATCGGGCTGAAACCTCTTTGGTCTGAAATGTCCATGTGGACCCAGGAGGACAGAAACCAGCAAGCTTGGCCGGGTTGCATTTACTGTATCATTTGCGGTGGCATGCTAGTGACATAAATCCTTTTGTACTGCCTACCCTGGAGGCGGCCCTGTCTTTCTGCTTTAGTGGCATAAATTACAACAAAAAAGTGTATGGATTGGCCTCTATTTTGTGCATGTTGACCTGATAAGACTCTTCACATAGCTGATTCAAGCCTGGTTTCTGTTACCCATCTAGTCTGATTCCTGCTGTACAAAGCACTCTGATCCCTGGCACATGTGCAGAGCAGGAGGCATGATTTGGGGATTAGGATTAGATCCCAATCACACTCTTCTACTTGCCAGTAGAAAGATCCTAGGCTCCCTCCACACCAGCATTTTAAAAAGCTCAAAGCCTGCAAGTCCAGGGCTGGGACCAATTGTCATCTGACTGTCAGCTCCAGTCTGGGACCTGCTATGCATTCAATTTAAGGTGTCATGCAAACCAGCCACAAAAATGCTCAACATTATATGTGGAACGTTTTTATGACTAGTTTGCCATTTGTTAGCATTTTACATTGAGTGCACGTGTAGCACCCTTACCATTTATGCCACAGTTAACACACTAATTATGACATAAGTGTGTAGAGGAGGCCCTTGATACAGACCCTTCTCAGTGGTTGACAGGGAAGTAGTCAACTTTGTGGGTATGCATGACTGAAGTATTTACACCATTGTAATGAGTGTAAAAAACAAGTAGACAGTTAACACTAAACTTGAGGCAATGTCACCATATCTGGCAGAGATTTATCCTGAAAAGAAACAGGGATTGACCTCTTCTGGTACAAGTTACGCTGATTTAAGTTTTGTGTGTCTGCCTGCATTCATCCTGGGGCAGCTGCTTGCTAAAGGCAAACTGACCACTACATTTTCTAGTGTACCACACACTCCCAAATAAGACACGCACCTTGTTCTGGGAAGCATAGTGAAGAAAATACATTTTTTTCCAGAGTCATGGCCAAAATCTGACCCTGTAGAGCAGGGGCAGAGACTCATCTTCAGCTCCCTGACCCTCCCTTGGCTGCTCAGCTAAAAGCTACTAATTCAGCAGCAGATCAGAGAAGGCAAAAAAACGATGACACTGAAGAGTGGAGAGAGGGGAAAAGAAACACAGCTCCCTGGCAACCAGTTCAGTGCCTCCATGCTTCTATTCCAGCACAGAAACCAGCTTCCCGTCTTCAGACACACCCCAATTTTGGAAGGTTTATGTTTGAGGGGAAGGATACATGTGCTATGTGTATATATATATATATAGTATATGTACCTGCTTTCTTGTCATCAGGCACATCTACAGGGCACTATATGGTGACATAGCAACATGCTACATCACCGTACCACACACTACAGCAATGTAGCAATCACGTGTATCTACACATGATTGCCAGCTATGTGACTGTAACAGCGCACTCCCTGGTATAGTGCACAGCTACTGCAACTTAGCACCACAATCTAAGCGTGTGCTGCTTGCATGGTACAGGAACTACCCATACTGCCCTGTGCTTTAGTACTTCCAGAAGCATTGGCACTGTGAATGCCCCGCCTGCTGCTGCTGCCCACCATGGGGGATGCACACCATGTGGGGGAGTGTTTGGAGGGGTCCCTCACACCCCCCCACCCTCCCTCACACCCTACAAACATAACACTCCACAAATCTCGCACACCCACACCCTGTCCCCACATCCCCCACTGACATGGACACACCTCAACATACCCTATGCCCTGCCCCACACACAGCCACACCCCACTCCACCGTACACAATCACATCCCCATCATACACAAACACATCCCCACCATACACACACCCTCGCACCCTACCATACACACACCCTCGCACCTCACCATGCACACACCCTCCCCACACCTCACTTAACACTCACACCCAAGCACACCTCCCCGCACACAATATACAAGAGTAAGACTTTATTTTTCAGTTTGTATGCAATCACCTCTATATAGCGTATGCAAACACAAATTATGGCAAAAATGTGTTTTTGTAATAACATTAAAATATGATATAGTAGGCCTTTGACTTTTAGTGCACGATTTGCTTTTCTTCTGGTTCTAAGATGGCAACCCCCTCCCCCAGCAGGAGTATTGAAGGGTGGGGGCAACAGGAGGGACTTCCTGTGGCAAAGGTAAAGGGTTAGGGGGTGGGACTTCTGGTCCTAATATGGCAACTGGGGGTGGGGCAACTGTCAAAGGGCGGGGCTACCCATGTGGCCACTCACAGCTCACCAAAACTCATTAGGCAGCCCTCCAGACAAAATAATTTCCCACCCCTGGTCTAGCTCCATCCCCTTTGCAACCCCCTGCAGGGAGTTGAAGGCTGCTATTAAATCCCCCTCGGTCTTCTCTTCTCCAGACTAAATGGGTGCGCTGCCCCCGATCTACTGGCAGCACTCCTACCGATGTAACCCAGGATGCCGCTAACCTTCTTGGTAACAAGGGCACGCTACTGGCTCATATCCAATGTATTGTCCACTGTCACCCCCAGGTCCTTTTCTGCAGAGCTGCTGCATAAAATAAAACAGGCTCTACTGAGAGTCAAACTCAGATTGCCGGATTCAAAGTCCAGCGTGCTAACCATTACACCACAGAGCCAGACTGTCTTTGTTTCACAGCTCTGGCATCTCCAGCCTCCCTCTCCTTTCAGCAGAGCAATATTTTGGGGCAAAAATAAGGTGTGCGGAGCAGCAGGAGAGGACAAGATGGTGGTGCCTTCTCAAAAAAACCCAGGCTTTTCAGGGACATTTTCTGTGTGTTGGATATGTGTGTTGGGGGAAAGGGAGACATAACTGATCAAAACAGGAGTGGGCCAAATGGCAGATCTGGTCTGCGGCTGGACTCTATTTCCTGACAGTCCCTGCCCACGTGGCTCCCGGCCGCTGTCCATGGTGACAGCGTGGGGCTGTGACAGCGCAGAGCCACGCAACCGGGGCTCTGCCTTGGCCCCATGCTGTCATGGCCCTGTGATCCTGGGGGCTCCATGGCGAATGCCGGGGAGCCATGCCGGTGGGTAGCGAGCTGCTCCAGGCCTGGGGCTGGGATGCTTTGCTGGCGACAGCCTGGTAAACCCATGCTCACAGAAGGTGAGAAGGTTGCAGAAGGTGCTTGTGGGAGGTGGGACTTCAATAGCCTGAAGGGAAGAAAGGTACTGGTTGTTTTACAGCCTGGAGAAAGGCCTGGTTTTGTTTTAGCCTGAAGGGGGAAAAGGCTTTTTCCTCTTTGTTTGACCTTCCCTAAGGAGGGTTTTGAATATAGGACTGGGGTCTGGAATTGAAACGGAAGTGTGGATGTGACTGGAGTGACGAGCTGGGAGACGGCATGGCCAGCTCATGTAAGATCACTTGCATTTTCTTTTAGCAGCTGTTGACTGGGAGAAACCTTTTCTCCTCCAGGTATCTGAGCCCAGAATATGCTGGTGCAATGTATTTCACCTGCCACTTTTGCTTTCAGGACCTGTCCCACATAATTGTTTCAAGGGGCTCCCCCACAAACGTGCTACATGTGTTTAGCACAGGCAAAGAGGTAGCTGCTAGGTAACAATTCATATAGTGTGTGTGTGAGCGTGTAATACCCTGGGTCCCTTGCTGCCATTCAATGCATCTAATCTTGCTTATTCACTGTCCTTCAACTCCTTACACCTGCCTGAAGTGGGCATGAAACACAAGTGTTTGATTAGGCAATGTTTTTATACAGTCCGCCTCCCTTGGGTGTCATGCAGACACAGCAGGGCGAGCTCACTTTTTGGTACTATGTAATTTTGCAGCCCTGCCTCCCTCCCCCCTTTCCTCATCTCTACCTTTTTAATAGCATCCTTTTTTTGCATGTATTTGGACTGAAATGCTTAAAGCCTGCAAACATAAAAAAGAGAGTTTTAACCCCTACACGTCTCAAACATTTCCCTATGTAACAGCACGTGGGGTTATTGAAATAGAAAACTATAGATAACTCTACACTTCCCTTAACTTTGCTAAAAAGCACTGAACGGTGTCTTTCCAGTCGTTTTGATTTCCTGGGGCTTGGACTTGGATGCTGCAGCACTTGGATTTAACTTCTCCGTCCCTGAGGTCATGGAGAGGGGCTCAGTCTGAGCGCTACAGTGCCTCCGTCCCGCAAGCTGAAGAGGTGAAAGCAGTAGGAGGTTGTCACCCTGTAGCGGCCTCGCTGTTCGGTCACCTTGACACGCGTCTTGGCAGAGCCTCATGTACACATTACAAGGAGGTTTCCTGTTTCCTTTAGAAACCTGTTCAGAATTGAAAACTAAAGGTAACGAAGGAAACCAGGATTTTCAGCACGCTGGGCTTGCCCCCTTGGAAGGGTTGAGTATCTGGCGGGATGTAGGCCCCATGGCCCTGTTGAGGTGGGAGGTGGGAGGTAGGACAGCCCTGTTTAAGGCTGCCTCAAGGAGCGCAGTGGGGAATATAACGTGCCGGCTGCACAGTATTACCGTGCTATGTTGTTACTGCACTGTACTGCACAGGGGCAGAGTGCTTATGGCTCCAGCTGCGAGTTCAAGTCCTGCTTCGGACTTGCACCAATGGCTCCACCTGGTCAACCCACCTGTAAACGGGCACCTGGTTAACACAGCTGGATGGCTCACATCCAAGGCAGCCAGATGGGGTGCTGGCCTGGTTCCCTGCTTCTGTGCAGTGAATGTCCCCTAGTCGTGATAGCTGAAGGACCACTAACATTTTTGGCTACTGAGGTTATTTTAATGAAGCTTCCTAATACTGGCAATGGCAACCTTCAGCGGGGAGGGGGGGAAGTAAGGCATGGCGCTGATGTGTATCTCCAAGAAGTGCCGAGAAGACAACTCAGGAGGTTGTGAGTCCTACTCCTACGTTCAATTCAGTAACAGGAGCGAGTCCGAAAATCCTCTCGGGAGATCTACATCTATGAAGCTGGATCTTTGGGAACACGTGCAAGTGATACCTTTGCCCCAGTCAAGCTTAAGCGTGGGACAGAGCCTATATTGTGCATTTAATACAAGAACAATACAGTATGGGAAGGGAAACGCTGTCTTTGCAAGGGACTTCCACCATATACCTCATAAATAGATGAAGGTTATGCTCTTTGACGTCCAGTTGAATGATAGGACTGTTGGAGATGAATTCGCTGCCTGCCATCCAGATGTGCATGCATTGTCTTTCATTTCATTGCATGAGGATGACTGCTGGCTACTACTGGAAGGCGACATGGGCATTCTGCATGAAATGTTCTGTATGAAGGGTGCGCGTAAATGCAAGGCGGTGGCTGGGTCAGCAGGAGATCAGCCCATTGCAATGGACTGAATGGCGTAGATGTGCACCTCTGCCCCTTCGAATGGAATTAGATCACCCGAACTAGCAGAAACTGCCCTGCGCATCTAAACCCGTCAGGTGCTTTTGGAGAGATCTCTCCCTAGAAGTTTTAAAGATTGTAGCCCCTTGGTTTCTGCGGATAGCAAGAGGACACGGTGGGTAATGCTGCAAGGACCAAGCGGTTCTGTGGATCACTGTCCTAGTGCAGTGATTCTCAACCGGGGTGCTACGGTGCACCCGGAGGGGTTTGACATCTTCGCGGGTATGCTGCAGGGTGCCACACAATGTTAGCACTGTTCAGTGTGCAAACCTGACTCACAAGGTAAATCCAGGGACTTCAACTAGGGATCCATAGGGTCAAAAACGTTCTGCCCAGTTGTTGTGTCTCAGTTTTAAAGGCTTAAAGGCTTTGTCTACCCGGGTCTTCAAAACCTCCAAGGACAGAGCGTCCACCACCTCTCTGGGTAACCTGTTCCAGTGCTTTATAGCCCTCCTAGTGAGAAAGCTTTTCCTAATATCCAACCCAAACTTTCCTTGCTGTCATCTGCCCCCACTGAGATCAGTCCACCTCCATCCTCTTTTGAACCCCCCTTCAGGGAGGTGAAGGCTGCTGTTCAATCCCCCTCGGTCTTCTCTTCTGCAGACTAAATAATCCCAGTTCCTTCAGCCTCTCCTCACCAGTCATGTCTCCCAGCCCCTGAAACATTTTCATTGCCCTCCACTGGACTCTGTCCAATTTGTGCACATCCTTTCTGTAGTGCGGGGCCCAAAACTAGACACAGTGCTCCAGATGTGGTCTCCCCAGAGCTGAATAGAGGGGAAGAATCACTTCCCTCCATCTGCTGCCAACGCTTCTACCAACGCAGCCCAGGCTGCCCTTAGCCTTCTTGCATCGAGGTCTCACTGCTGGCTCCTGTCCGTCTTATTGTCCACTGTCACCCCCAGGTCCTTTTCTGCAGAGCCGCTGCTTAAAATGAAGCTGGTTCTGCTGAGACTTGAACTCAGATCACTGGATTCAAAGTCCAGAGTGCTGACCATTACACCACAGAACCGGTTATAATAGTGTAACCCTGACCCTGATTGTCCTGGTTAACAGCGAGGCCACACCAGCCTCCCGCTCCCTTCAGCAGAACAATACTTTTGGACAAAAATAATGTGTATGGAGCAGCAGGAGAGGACAAGATAGTGGTGCCTTCTCACAAGTACCCAGGTTTTTCAGGGACGATTCCTGCGTGTTGTATATTGTCTGCAGCAAGGGTGCTTAACCGCTGCCCACAGGCCAGATCCAGGCTGTGGCTCTGTGCCACCTAGCCTGCAGGGCTCCCCACACGTCCAGGGGAGTGGTGTCACCACCTCCTTGCTGCCAAATCTTGGGACCTGTTGGGAGCCTGAGCCCTGCACACTGGATCCGGTGCCTGATCCCCGTGCTCAGGGATGGGTAGAGGTGCTGCTGTGCCCAGGATCCAATCCCAGCATGTCGGAAGTGGAGGAGGGTGGTCCTGAGCCTCCAGGACCCAATCCTGTGTGTGAGGGGTGGTACCAGACCCCCCAGGACCCAATCCTAGCATGAAAGGGGAGGGAGGGGGGCAGTACTAGTCCCCTCCCAACCCAATCTGGGCACACAGGGGAGCAGAAGGGGGTGGTGGCAGGTCTCCCGCATTCAGTCCTGGTGCATGGGACATGGCTCAGGGCTTGATCCAGATTGCAGATAGGCCCCATGCTATTCCTATGGCCCGCATGGTGGAAAGGTTGAGCACTGCTGATCTAGAGGGGCATGAATGATGAGCAGCACTTGGAAGGTCCGGCCAAGTTGTGGGCCCCACCATGCTAAGTGCTGTGCAAACACAGGGGATGTGTCTACATATGCTGATTTAAAGCACATCAGCCATTTTTAAGGTGCGTCAAGGGTGCAAGTCTACCTGTGCATGCCCTTAATGCACCTTAAAAATGGTGATTTGGGGCTATTTGTGCGTAAGTTTGATACCTGCAAAAGCAGGTATCAGCTTTAGGCGTGAATAGCTAAAGTGCCCTAACACACATGTAGACGCACTGAGGCACATTAGTGTTGTGTACGTCAACTGGCTTGGGGCTAACTTTAGTCCCAAGTCGGTCCGCTCACCACGTTAATGCGCCTGAGCGCCTGCATGTGTAGATGTGTGCCTATATCTCCTGAATGTGCACTAGGCAAATGCGCATTAAGCTTAGGTTCATGTAAAAGCACGTGTAGACACGCCCAGAGTGTACAAGTTCCAACCTAAAAAAAAGCTGGTGGTTGAAACGGGTCAGGCTCAGTGCTTTTCATGCCCTATTACAGAAGGGGAACTGAGGCACAGAGCTGTGACGGGCGCCTGGCTTCCCTGAGCCCAGGCTGTGCAGAATGGCTTTCCTGTGTTTGCATTTAGAAGATACCTCTGGGGGATTTTTTTTGTGTACGTCCAAGCAATCTCTATAGCAACAGGCATGTTGCAAGCACATTTTGCTAGGTAAGGCTCATAGGGCAGGAGCAGGTTAACTGCTAGGCAACAACAACCTAATGTTCTGAGCAATTAAGAGCAATGAGAGAGAAGCAGCAAAGCAATTAAGCAGCAGCTGAATTGTCTGGTTTTTGCAAACTTTCCAGCCACGCCTATAGTAATACACTGAGGCTGAGCTGCCTTCCCGTGGCCTGCACCTGAAGCCAGAGGTGGCTCTTGCAGTCCACACGTCCCTGCCACCATCACGGGGAGACTCGGCCATTGCCCTTTCTCGTTTTGCTGGTTTCCTTCACCTCGAATCATTTTAGACTGAAGCTGCAGGCGTCAGCAGCTGTATTAAGCATTAATGTGTCCCTGGGATTGCAAATTTATTTGCTATAGGGAACAATCCTGCCCTGGCTGAGAGCTAGGCTGGATGAAATAATAGATCTTCCTTTTCTTTAATGGCTATAATTCCCGCCACGGCTCGGTCCGTAGCTGCTGCTGAAGCCCGCTCAGCATGGCACAACCAGGTGATGCTTGCAATAGGAGAGGACTGTCTTATAGCCCATTAAAACAAATACATCCCTTCTGGCAATGCCGTCTATGTTGCAGTTATTGCTACTGAGAGGAAAGATGCTGCAGCCCTAACGAGCAATCAGCATTTGTGATGGGATTCTGCAGATTGCCGGTGGACAGTGCCCCGTGTTTCCCAGGCCTGCTTCTCCGCAGCGCCCAGCCCGCCCGCAAAGTGGCTCATTTTAGCAGTTCGCAGTTCTCAGGCAGCAAGATTTAGGGACCCCAAAGGTTAGGTGTCAATGAGACTAATAAGAAGCTGAGAGAAAGTTGTTGTGCGTCACTGCGGCGTCCACCTCTTCAAACTGCAGCGATCCTTCCTTCCTATTACAGCAACGGCTCTCCTTAGGGTTTCCATTCTTAGCACCCCTCTCCTTTGCAGTGCTAACACACCCCTTTGCACACGACATGGATCCTGTTTGGCTTCTGCTGGGGGAACCAGCATCCAGATCCTAAAGAGCGAAGATGCCCTGGACGTTGGCTGGGTTAAAAGGGAGGCCCAGGGGCTGGGCTGCATACCAGAAGCTTTCATTGCCCCTGCTGCGCCTCTTATGGCTGTGAGGATTTTGCACTCGCTCGCGCTAACTTTAAATTGGCCTCAACCACTGCTTCTCTCTTGCAGATCAACATCGTTTTGGCCCGCTCGATCACGGTGGTTACCGAAGAGGAAGCCACGGGAAGATGAGACTGTCATATGCGGAGTTACTCGCTGTCGCAGCCCTCCTGGCGCAGTACGGGACCGTGGCTGTGCACGAAGGTGTGTGGCTAGCGCGCGGTTTCCGACTGCATCAGATGCAGGGTAGCAAACTACTACCCAGACTAACACCAGGGCTCACCTTCTTCTTTACCCATGGTTTCCGGTGTCTCCCAGTTGATTTGGGTCCGCACAAGTGGCATTTAAAAGTCGCAGAAGAACGAAAGCCCAGGAGCTCTGGTGGAGGAGGGCGAGGGTCGCTGCGAGGTCTGGGAAAGGCGGTGGCTGCTTTGATCGGCTTGGTTTTTGCCCTCACCCCGGGACACCCAGCCCTGGACTATCAGCTCAGCAGGGCTGTCCTCCAGCAGCAAAACTGGCCCGTGTCTCCCCTTGGCTCCAGCACTGATGGGCAAGGGGTGTGCACTGGGCAGGGAATCCGGGGGGAGGCTGCAGGATGCCCCAGGTAGGTTAGCTAAGCCTCTGCAGAGGATGTTTGCTCCCTCTTGGGCCCTAGCCCTCACGGCAGGCACTTGGCGCTGCGATTCCCCAGGGTATGTGCTGCTAGCAGCCCAGAACAGAGCAATGGGACATGCCTCTCGTGGCCTGATGCTCCACACCTTCCCCTCCTGCGCAGTGCAAATTAGTGTGAGGGATTCCCCATAGCACGCCAGTGCAGCCTGCATTGCATTCCCCGAATGGGGCTTGTCCAGCAGTGGATAACAGCCCACTATTGCTGCAAGCCAGGCATGTTTTTTCCTTCGGCAGTGTGAGCATGAGGCTCTGGTGTTTAAATCTTGCTGGTATAGGGGGGAACAATCAGCACACGAGATCAATTGGATTTTTAAACTCTACTTGGTGGGATCCTCATTATTTTTGCAGGCTGTCTTGGGGAGAAGGGAAGGAACAGCAAATCCTAGGTCCTACAGGGATCCCGTGGGGCTCTCTGGGGATGCCAGGATCCACCTGCTGGGATCCACCTGCCAGGGTTGGGCCTGAGGCTATTAAGAAAAGGCCTGGAGCCCTCGGTAAAATCAGCAAGGAGTTAATAGAAGCTTTGGAATCGGCTACAAAATTAACTTGATTAAATTCCCGCCTGTCAATTAAGCCAATATATTTGGCCATAATGCTATTTAATTCAGAGCCTTAAACAGTGCAATAAATCAACGTTTACAGATGTCTCACGCAAACCTGTGATTGATGAAATAGGGTAATTTCGGAGGTGCATGGAAAATTTCAAATAAAATCATATCCCCCTGTGATTAATATAGCTGTCTGCATCGGGATTTGCTCCAGAAGGTACCAATCCAAATATGCTTAACATCACATGCTTTCCGTGACAGCTTCAGGCATCTGATCTAAGGCAGCTCAAAGCTCCTGGGTTTTTCCTTGCCAATCTGAGGCTCTGTCCACCCAGGTGCTGCGTGCCTCCCTCGGCATCTTGCAAAACAGGCCCTTTGGATCGCTGCTGAGAGCAGGATGACGCCACAGCTCCATGCAGAGGGCTTCAGTGGGGCTCATGCGTCGTTACTGTGCACCTTGCATCACTGGGTATGCCTGGATGCAAAGTGCGTGCTAGCTAGGACGGCAAGCATCGCCCAGCGCACTGAGCAATAAGCATACCTGGTGCAAGTGAGGGATGAATTCGGCCTTTTCTGAAGGAAGGATCGGAAGATAAGGCAGACCCCAGTCTTAGGGGGCTGACACCGGACACCTTTATACTGATGTAAATGTGGAGTGGACCAAAAGTCCACCGCCCTACGCCACTCTATTTGGGCGTCAAGTTGTCCCTGAGCCATTCAGGAGTAACTATATGCCGGCATGAGTGACCTCTGTATCTATGTCATGCGTTTACACCATTTTTTCAGTTTTTTTCCCAAGATGGTCCTTTCACTGGGGTGTATAGACCCAGTGATGAGGCAGTGGGATGCAGCCCCTTGCAGGCACCTATCAAGGGAGAGCAGATTGTCTGTCCACTCCAGCTGCTGGAATTTGCACCGGGGCAAACTCTCGTGCGTAGGCATGGTTTTAAGCCGGGGCGTCACTATGCGTCAGACCAGGGCTGGAGTTGCTTGTTCCACAGGGCAGGCGCTTTACGTGGAAGTGAGTAGCCATCGCGTTTGGTGCTTCGATTTGCTAAGCGCACGATGCTTTCTCCCAGGGCTGAGAGTTTGGAGCCTTCCTAGATAAGATACTTCCGTCCTCTTGGGATGATCCCAATAACCGGTGCACTGGAAAGAACTGAAGACCGTGAGAGGTGTTGTACTGGCTCAGACCAAAGCGCCGTCCAGCCCAGCATCCTGCCCCTGCCAGGCAGGTAGTGGATGCTTTAGAGCAGCGATGCTCAGTCTTTGGCCCCCGGGGCTGAATCTGGCCCATGGGGATCCCCGAGGGTGCAGTAGTTTGGTGGCGGGGGAGCAGTGGCAGTGTTAATCGCTGCAGTTTCCAGCGGTGCATCCTACCGCCTGCCCGCTGCTGTCGGGGACACTGCTGCCTGCTGTGATGACAAGCCAGGGATGCACCTATTTGCCCAATTCCTTCTGGGACCCGGTTATACAATCAGCTTTTACCACGTCTTGTGGCAGTGAGTCCCTCATCTTCATTATACGCTGTATGAAAACCCACTTCCTTTACAGTTATTGTAAACCTGCTGCCTGATGACTTCCTGGGGTGGCTTCGATTGCTAGCGTAATGAGCCATAGGAAAAAAAAACAACCCATGATTTCTCTACCTTAGCTCTCTCCCAGACCCCGGCTTCAAGTGGGCTCTTCTCCAAGCTGAAGAGGCCCAACCTTTTCTGTCTCGCCTTGCATGGAAGCTGGTCCCTAGCCCTGAGCACCTGCAAACTCAAGGAGTATTTTGGGACTCTGCAGCACTCCCGGACCAGGCACCTTGCATCTCAGCACTTACACGCTCCAGCCTCTATGGCTTCCTCTAAAGGACCCAGACCTGTGAGCATGAGGGCAATAACAGACCCGCACCTTGCCCAGGGGCTCCAGCCACTAGCGTGGGAAAACGCTGCCAGGAGTGGCTGGTCAGGTACAGGTAAGCAGCACTGACCTCAAGAGTGACCCTCTGACACTGCACCAACCCTACAAGAACAAGCCAAGGGATGCAGCCCCGGCCTCTCAAACCGGGCAACCAATCATTTCTGCCTCAGTCCAACGCTTGTGAGGACGCCGCATAAAAACAGGAGCCTTTACAGCGTCCATGTGAAGCACATCCAGCTTATGTGCACCTCGGCGATAAGGAGTCAGGTATTGAACGCATCGGAGGGAAAAATGTCCACGCTGGGCAGCTCTTCCCACCCTGTGTTAAAACAATAGAGGAAAAAAATAGCCCTGTTTGGATTTGTTAATGAATCTGAGCCCTTCGGGACAGTCTTCAGGTTTCTGTCTGGGAAACGGAGTTATTTCGGGTTGCTGAAATATGAAATTCAGTCTGAGCAGTGCTTGAAAGCAAAGCCGGCCGTGATGATCACTGAATGAGGGTCCTGTCCTGCCAGTCGTCTTCCTCCCGGCTGGTCCTGGGGTGGCTCCAGGGTTACAAGGAGAGACCCGACGGCCTGCTGAGCGCTGTGCTTGAAGCCACCTAGGCGTCCTCGGGGACTCCAGCTAGCCGATGGCACTGGGACGGTGCAGGGGGACTGGCCCAGAGACACGTGCAATCTTACACTATATGGTAGTGCCAAATGGAGTGAATGCAACCCCCGCAATCGAGAAACTCCCCAGGAAATAGATGCTGGACAGGTTTCTTCCCGTCACCGGTAGTGAAACTTGGGTCACGGCCCTCCAGAAGGAGACAAACAGCGCGTGGGTTGAGGCTTCCCCCAAATTCTGGGATGCTTTAGCTTTTGTGACTTTTTTGCCCCTATGGGTTTATTACTCCCCAGGTCTACTCCCCTTGCCCCCCCACTCCTCTCTCCCTTCCCGATCTTTTTGTTTTCAGCTCATGCTACCTATTGGCTAGACAGCTCCGTGCTTATTCTTTCACCGCATCCGATGAACTGAGTTTGGGATCACGAAAGCTGATTCATCTCTGGTTTAGTTAGTCTCTCAGGTGCATCTCTCCCCCACCTTCTGCTTGGCTTCAGACCAACACGGCTGCCTACCTAGCTATGCTGAAGGGGCCAGTTTCATCTGTCGCACGAGTTGGAGCAGCCCAGGGGTGGGGGACGCTGTCATTTTCACATGCTTTACATGGCTCTAGAAGGAGCTGCAAGAGCCAGGAGATGGGGTACCCCGGCTGTGCTCCCCGGGCTGCTGCTGGGGGAATTTCTTACTAGGATGTCCAGTATCTGTTACAGGAGCCAGGCGGGGGGTGGTGGGGGTCACACATACCCCAACCCCCACTGTGCAATAGCAGCAGGCTTCTCTCCACATTGCAGAGCAGAAGGAGATGGCAAATGAAGCGGCCGCAGCATCCGCACCTGCCTGTCAGACCCCTGGCGCTGAGCACTCTTGCCTTTCTTGTGGTCCTGGAGGCAGGACCCAAATTGCTCCCAACGGCGGAAGCTGGGTCTGCCGAATCCAATCAACCACCGATGTAACGTGCATCTCCCACGTAGCACCTCTCCCTGCCTGCTCTGCACAGGCCTCTAATGCAATAGAGACGTGGCATGAAGAATGATGCCCGTGCTCGGGGCGTGGGCAGTGATTTATGGCCTGAGCCAAATTATGCTCGCCAGAGAACCCCAGGGCCCCACTTTCCTCCTCCTAATGCAGGTGCAGGACCTGCATAACCTCATTGACTGCCCCAGTAGGAAAGGGGTGGCAATTAGGTTTGCGGGTGAGCTTGCTTGTGTGTCTAACGGAGGGCAGGCGGGATAGAGAGGAACGAGCATGTGGTGCTAGGGTAGAAGCTCGGGCTGTAGCGCTCGGTTCGGTCCCCTGCTCTGCTACAGGCTTCCTTCGTGACCCCTCGGCAAGTCATTTAGTGGCACGTCTGCCAAGCGTGCCCGCTCCCAGAGGGGTCGAGATGCTTTTCTCCTGCTGATCTCTGTGGCATTAGGAGCCTGAGTGCCTTTGGGGATCTGTGCCTTATTCTGTCCATGTATCTGTTTCTGTAGAAGGGGGGTGGTAGCACTGCCCGGCTACGGCCAGGGGCGCAATACGGTTATGTACTGAGGTAGCCTTGCATCCCTTCATCCTGCAGCTGTGGTGCCATCAGCGCTCCACACTGGTGTTGCACTGGGGGGTTATACACACACCCTGGCACAAGTTGCAGCAAAGGAGGTTTAGTTTGGATATTAGGGAAAACTTTCTCAGTAGGAGGGTGGGGAAGCACTGGGACAGGCTACCCCCAGAGAGGTGGTGGCAGCTCCATCCTTGGAGGTTTTTAAGACCCGAGTAGACGACGCCTTGGCTGGGATGATGTAGTTGCAGCTGGTCCTGCTTTGAGCAGGGGTTGGACTAGATGTGTCCTCCTGAGGTCCCTTCCCACCCTCGTTTTCGATGACCCTATGACTGATGATGTAGTTGGGGCTGGTCCTGCTTGGCGCAGGGGGCTGGACTAGGTGCGACCTCCCGAGCTCCTTTCCAGCCCTCATTTTCTATAATTTCTATGGTTCTGTCCCAAGCTCTTCAAAGTGGACCTCACCCATGTTTGTCCACTTCCTGCAGTGTGTGGGACAGCAGAGGTGGCAGATATTTTGTTCCTCATTGGAGGATCCCAGACCCTTGGGGACGAGGACTTCCGAGCAATCCAAGACTTCATCGACAGCGTCATCCGGACCTTCGCGAACGTGGTGCTGGGGAAGGCAGGCATTCGGCTGGGCGTGACACTTTATGGTGAGAAGCCAAGGTGGGTTGAACCTTCATCCCCCGCTGGCATGCAGAGTCTCTAGAGCACCGGGTCGCAACCTTTTTGAGACTCGGGGGCCCCTCAATAGATTTGGGGAATGACAACTCTCGTTTGTGAATACAGAAAAATACCAGGGCGATGCTTCTGTCGCAAAGCATCAGGAAGACCACAACAGGGCAGCGTGTTTTTGACACCCTGGACTGTGATTTTAAATCTTTGCATTTATCTTGTGGCTCATGTGTAGGTGTTTGCATACCTCCTAGTGCTGATATTGTGCAGCACCCTGCAGCACCCTTAAAAGGACTCTGTGAGCCCCTGGTTGAGAATCACTGCTCTAAAGCTTTCACCTCTGCCTGTGTCTGAAGCTGGGGGCTTGTCAGTGTGGTTCATAATCCCCTAAAAGGCCCACTGAAGTTTAATAAGGAAAGATGCCTTTGGAAGTGCTGGGGCTGGGAGTAAAAGATCCCATCATATGCCAGAGTCCTGGTAGCCTTAGCAACACCTAAGTATGGTGGTATCCTTGTGCAAGGAGAATGGCTTGTAGATAGCCCTGAAGGCACGTCCATCACAAGCCCATACCTGCTCATCCTCTACCCCAGCAGCTGACCAGTTTGCTCCCATAAGCTCTGCTGACCCTCAGGGTCTCAGCTCATGGCTCCCCCCAGATCACCCCTTGCTGCATCTGGGTGCTCGGGCAGTGCAGAAACAAGGACGTCCACCATCACTACCTGTCCTCCACCCTTCTGTACTCCACCTCCCATCTCCACTTCTCCCATAGTACGAGCCAAGCATGGATGGAGAGACAAGTCATTTGCAGATTGCTTCCTAGACGGGCTCCACTTGAGGAGTAGGCAGCTGGTTGGCACCCTGTCCCTGTTACATGAAAGGCAGCACAAAGGGCAGGTGCATTAAGGTGTGAGGTTCTTTCACCGACCTGGAGCCCACTTCACTTTCAAAAGTGGGAGAAGCTGCATGGCCCAATCCCTGCTGTGTTTCACCGGGATAATGACAATTCAACCTCTCATTCACAATCCCCTCGTTTACCACTCCCAGGATGGGAATCGAGTTGGCATTTCATTGTGATAATCAGCCTCTCATTCACGATCCCCTCGTTTACCACTCCCAGGATGGGGATCAAGTTGGCATTTCATTGTGATAATCAGTCTCTCATTCACGATCCCCTCGTTTAC
>JAGPOW010001296.1:138110852-138137387 GCA_030014935.1 Caiman crocodilus
AGATCCCTGCCCTGAGGGATTCACCAGCAGCCTCTCAGGCTGGCACAGGGAGAGGTTTCTGGAGAGGGGCACCCATGGTGGCATTTCTGCCACACAGCTGAGGACATGTCCTCCTGTCCAAGGGATTCACTGTCTTGCTGACTTCCTAGCAAAACCCTCCCGGTTCCCTTTGCCGTGTTGTGTAGCTCGCTGCTGTCTGATGTGAGCTTGTACAGCCAGCACGGGGGGCCTCTCTCTGGTGGACAACAGCCCGATGTGCCCAGTTTCACCCAGCTGGGACCTGGGACTGCATCTGCCCCGCTGGGCCCTGCCTCGTTGCTCACCAGAGCCAGCGTCCGTTTCAAGAGCCCGTGCCCAGCAGCGCCCAGCTCACCCCTCTCTCCTCTTCCCCAGCTGGTTGTGGGCAGTGACAAGAACACCGTGCTGGTGCCGGACCTGAAGCCCAACACCAAGTATTTCTTCACAGTCCAGGCCGTCTACCCAGATGCCCCCAGGGAGTCGATGACTGTCAAAGGGAAGACGAGTGAGTCTGTCCTTGGATATGTCTCCCTTATTTTGCATTTCTGTATTGGGCTGTGAAGGAGCTGGCGTAGGGATGCTGCATGTAGCATCAGAAGGGTCTGATAGCGCTTGGTTTAATGACCAGAGCACTGGTGGTTTCTGGTTTGAGGACCTGAAAACAGGTGAGTGCAGGGATTTTACGAAGCTCTGTATGACGGGTCCTAGGAGGGCTCGGGGCTGGGCGTATGCAGAAGAGCTTGTGGGAATAGAAACGTGGTTATTTCCAGGCATTATTCTGCTGAGCTCCACATATCCCTGCAAGGAAGAAATCCATCCCCGTGATGGGAACAGATAGTCCTATGCATGGCTGTCTGTTCCCCCTTAAATGTGCTCTAGTTAAGTGGCTCATAGACCCTATACTGCCCTATACACAACCCCAACAGAGTAAGCGCCTGTTGTCAGGAAGTGCCATCCACGTGGCCCCCGTGCAGCATGGGGAATCCACTCACAATCGGCTGATCCCTGCTTGGCATCATCAGACTGGCGGGATAGTGGCTGCTTCTTACACAGCTGACTCCCATTTTACTCTCATTAAGACACATTTTCCACTGCTTTATTGGGTTTGTCTCCCTGCTATATTGGGTCATGTAGCGTCCCTCTGCTCTTACGTTGCGCTCTGTCTTTTTGAACCACATTCCCAACACCAGACACGCAGTCACAGGGTTAGGAGAGACCTCCAGCACGATCTTGCACAGAAGCAGATAGTTACTCCTAAGCTATCCCCGTCCAGTGCTTCTCTCGCTTCTTCCTGAAAACCTCCCAAGGGGGCTAAATTCGGTCCATTCGGTACTGATGCCACTGTTTCCGTGGGGCCTGGTTTTGCTGGATGGAATGTGTCTTGAAACAGATGTTTCTGAGCCGCAGATGTGCAAAGGAGCTGCACACATTCAGCTCCCCTGTCTTGCAGGAAGCTTGCAGGAAGCTCCTCATCTGCTTGCCCGACGGGCTCCAACAAGAGCCGCTCCTTTCTCAGTGATACCCAATTGTCTGTTAAAGGGAAGATCTCAGCCAGGTGTAATGAAGAACGAGTTTCAATAAGGCAAATTCATCCATGCTTACTAGGAATGAGACGGGAGGTTATTGCGGTAGGAGCAAGGTTGTGGGAGCTCATCTCTTCTTAACCCTGGCATTAAGCCTGGTTAAGACATCTAGGTGTTGTGGCTGACTGGTTCACACTGGACTTCTCTTTGCTCAAGGTTTTCCCCATTGCGTGTCTTCATGTTCGTGTTCATGATTTTGCTCCGTCTTCACTGTAGTGTAGCACGTGGAGTCCATGTGGCAGGACGGGTGGGATAAGAAGGAGCAGAGATGGGGATGGAAAACAGGAGAGATGGGCACGCTTTATCCTGCTTGGAAAAAGAGGGCCTGGCACCCCCGTCCTTTGCTTTCATGGTTCCTTCAGAAAGAGTTTGAATGGAGACTTACCCCAGAAGGGAGACTGTTCCCCTTTGCACCTTGGTAAGAAAACCAGAGAACAGAAAGGAGAATTGAAGAGTGCTCCTTAGTCTAACATACCCAATGCACTATTACAAACCCAAGGAGCTACCAGAAATGCCGCAGTCCTGCAAGATCTGTACAGCTGCACAGGAAGTTCCCGATAACAAAGCCAGTTTTACATTCAGATGCACCGTGCCTTCTACCCGAGGGCAAAGATAATGAGAAGTAGGTATGTATCCCAGAGCGCTCTGCGCCATTCGAAGCAGGGGTGCATTGTGGGCAGTTTCAGCGCAGTTGCTGTTCAATGCCCAGTTTTGCAAATGAGCGTGCAAGAGGTGGCAGACCCGAAGAGCAGAACCAAGCATCCTCCTGGGGTATGCAAGGGAGGGTTGGGGATCGGCTCCTTCAAGGTGTACTCACCCGATGTCTTCTTATCTTTGGAGATCCGGGGCATTTCTCTGCTCTGTGTCTTTGCTGCGATTCATGGCGGCAGCGCTGCCCATTAACCTCAGGGTTGTGTTTGTATCTTCAAGCGCCTGTGCCTCCAGTGACTAATTTCCGGGTCACTGAAGAAGGCCTCTTCAGCCTCAAGGTGGCTTGGACTGCTCCCCTGGGCAGGCTGGAAGGCTACAAGATCTACATTCCCAGATGTAAGTGGAGCTCTCCTGGGCTTTCAGGTCCACTTCATGGCTTGCCATGCAACGGGGTGGTCTTGCAGAGCTGTTTGGGAAGCTGTGTCTGGCCACTTCTGTCTGCTAAGGCCAAGCAAGTGCTTTGCGCTGCAGGGGGAATGGCAATGGGTTGTCAGCAACCTTCTGGGATGAGATTGCATGGGCGTCATCTAATTCATTTGGGCTCTCCAGGTGGAAGTAGGACTTCTACTTTTGAGACGTCCAAGTGGAACATAGGCCTGTGTTCCCAAGTGTGATCCAGCCATCACCAAAACACTGAAGGTGTCTCAGTTCAAGAAGTGCCTTCATTTCAGCCAGAAAAGACCCCCAGGGAGACTTGTCCTTGCTTGCAGCACATGCCCAGAATTGGTCTGGGATGACGCCCCACCTACGCTCTGCTGTGGCCCAGTTGTATCTGGGGTGTGCATGCATTGGGAGAAGCCCACGGTTTCTTAGGTGGAGGAAAACTGCGCTGAGCAATTGTATGAAGCTGAGAGCGTGCAGTGGGGAAGAGAAGGGCTCTCCTGTGCTTTGCCAAGTGGCCCAGTGGTTAGGGCATACGCTTGGGAAGTGGCGCTTGACTCCTTCATTCTCAGCTGCCCAGTGGCCCATCCTTATGGAAAGAGGGGAAGGGACCCTCAGTCCTGCTGGACCCCTGGGTGGATGGTCAAGTCAGAGATGAGAGTTCAAAGCCCACAGGCTGTGTAGGGACTGGCTTATCCATCCCACCCCTGGGCCAAATGCCCCAACCGGTAAGATTGAGATGGCTGGGTCCTCCTTACTTCACCTTAACGGCAGTGCATCTGTCCATGGTTCATGTGGGGTCTTCTCCTGGTTTCTGACTTGGCAGGAATGCACCAAGCTGGCCCTTGATGGCTGGGGGAGCTACATATCTCCCTGGGCACAACAGGATGGGTTTCCTGAGGTGGGGCTCTCGTTTGTGGCTGAGCGGTCGCTAAATCATAGTTGGCCCATAGGCTGAAATTGTCTCCTGTGCCTAGGTCCTATACTGGCCTGGTAAATATGCCATGTGGCTCCCTCATCCTGGTGTCCCCGTTGCTTTTGGTCCCCACAGCAAACAGGCCTGGGATGACCTATGAGCAGATTCTGGGGGCGGACGTCACATCTCATGTGCTTCCCGACCTGCAAGAGGATAAAGAATACGCTGTCAGCATCTACGCCATGTATCCAGAGGGCCCGAGCCAGCCGGTGTCGGTGACAGCAAGAACATGTAAGAGGTTTGACTTCGTAGGTAGCGTTATGCCTACTCTCATCTGCATTTATGAGATATGCAAACTCTTATTGGCATATTCATACCTGGCTGTGTGCTGTACCCAAGACTCACGCATGCTCATTCGCATATTCACACATGTTCTCATGCCTTATCCAGGCCTCATACCTGCTCACGTCCGTGTTCACACCTGCTTACCCACGGCCAATGCAAGCTCATTTCCACACTGATAGACTCCTGCCTATGCTCATCCAAACATTCAGATTTTGCTCAGAGCTGCTGTCACTCTCACTCCCGCATCCCTTTACCGGCACACTCTCACCGCTGGGGATTGCAGCCTCTGCTCCGACCTACGTCAGCAGGTGGAGGTACAGAAAACTCTGTTCTTGCTGCGTGCAAGCAATAGAAGGCACCATTAGGAGCTTAAATATGAGGACCAAGTTGTCCCCCAGGTTGTGTCCCCTCCTTGGCCCCCAGGGTCGGCCTCTTCTTGAGGCTGCAGAAGAAGGCGTCAGCTCCACAGGTTTTTGCTATGCCATTGATGGCCATTGCATCCCCTCCTTGGCCCCCAGGGTCGGCCTCTTCTTGAGGCTGCAGAAGAAGGTGTCAGCTCCACAGGTTTTGGCTATGCCATTGATGGCCATTGCATCCCCTCCTTGGCCCCCAGGGTCGGCCTCTTCTTGAGGCTGCAGCAGACGGCGTCAGCGCCACAGGTTTTGGCTATGCCATTGATGGCCATTGCATCCCCTCCTTGGCCCCCAGGGTTGGCCTCTTCTTGAGGCTGCAGAAGAAGGCATCAGCTCCAGTCTCACCATCAGTGCCCATCTCAGCAGACAGGATCATGGAGGTGGAGCTCCTCACTGCTTGCTAGATCCAGCCTCATACCAGCAGGTGTGGTGTGAATCTTGCCAACACGGGTCCGGGAAAGGGAAGCTGTGCGTGCTACTGCTTGACCTCCCCTGCTAGGTCAAGAAGACTTCACCACCCCTCCAGTCCACCCTCTCCCCACACTGGGGCCTGGATCTGTCAGCACCCGGCTCCTCTCCACTCCCACCTTGCATTTTGTCTTCATTCAACAGGAATCCAACCAGACACAGGCCAGAGATAGTGGTGGTGACAGCTTTTGTTTGCTGTGTTGCCTCTCTGGCTGAGGGTGATGGGTAGACAACTGCCTTTTATTAGCTGCGATAAGGCTGACAGGCTATGATGGGATGTTTAGAAATCCCCCCCACACCACACTGATTGACATGCTGGAGTCAATGAGAGGCAGCCAGCAGTGCCTGGAAAGTCACTGGGTGCATGGGCTGCAAAGGCACTTTGCTAAGAGGTTTGTCCCCTTGTAATCTTCCAGTGAGGTTCCTGCCGCCGAGAAGCGTCTTGGTGCAGAATGAAACCACCAACACCCTCCAGGCCAGGTGGATGCCGGTCCGAGGGGCTTCTGGTTACAGGCTCACTTGGGTGTCCACAGGTACAGCATCAGGACACAGGCACAGGGTGGGAGTTTTATTCCTGGTGACCTGTCAGTGACTTGCACCCTACGTTCCCCTTGCCGCTTGCTTTTGTCCTCGTTGCTCTTAACAGGGCTCCGCTTCCTCTGCTAGCCTCCGGCAATGTCTCTGTTCCACCCCCTGATCCCCTAAACCAGCCAAACCTGACCCGAATTACAGGAAGGATCCTTTCCCTGCCCCATGGGGCTTTCCGGGGGAGAGGGGGGACATTGGATTATTTCCTGTTTGAGATGAAGGCGAGACTTTTTTTCATACTAAAAATACAGGATAGAGAACTGGAACCCAGTGCTGTCACAGACTCCCTGTGTCACCCCCAGTAAGGTCTCCTCCCCTGCCCTCGAGCTTCTCAGCCGGCGCGTCTACACGAGACGCTTACTGCGCATTAGCCTAACAGCACCATGCAGTAGCGTGGTGGCTAGAAACCTGCCGCGCGGTGTTATGAGGCTAATGTGCAGAAGAGTCCCAGAAACCCTGCATGCCGACGCTCCCCCACAATAACTCTAGTTGCTGTGCCTGTAGCTGGTATTTCATTAAACAAGTACTAAACTAAATGCACAGTAATTAAGGCACATTAATGACCTTGTGGATGTGCCCAGCATGTACAATACAGATAATACCCAACGTAGGGCAGTGTGGGTGTAATTTAGGAACAGCTAGAGAGCACTGTAGTATCTCAGAGAGGAAGGTGCTGTTGGGGTTCATTACAAGGAGCTAGACATGGGTGGATCTTCCAAAACGGAAACAAGCAGCCCAAACCCGAGGCGCTTTTCCAGTCGTCCTCTTTGGCTCCCATATCATTTGGCTGGATAGGGGGCGAGCCGCTTGCTTTTTTGTCACTGGTGTGGCATAGGGACTGTCTTTTTTTCTCTGTATTTGCACAGCACCTTGTGCAACCGGGCACAGATCGGTGACTCGTGTTTCTGGGGCCACCTGCAATGCAACTAGTCATACTACTCGTCATTTGCTTTCATATCAGCTGTGTTCCTACCCGATGGGCTGGCGCTCAGTTTTTCATCACTTCACCTAGAAGAGAAGAGGCAGCCAAAAAAAAAAAAAGAAAGGTGCTGATGGGAGGATTACTGTAGTTTCCCTTTAGCCTCAGCCCTCCAGGGTTTGATTTCTATTGGGGCGTTAGATGAGCTGTGTCGAAATTACGCAGGCTGTAGACGCAGTGGTCAGGGTGACATGGAGCCGTATATGCTTGTGTGTGCGCAGTCTTCCCTCCTCGTGGTACTGCCCCGAATGGCCGCTCTGAAGAGGCTCTGCCAGGTCACGGCCAACGCCGCGCTGCTGGCAACACTCCTGCTCCCCACTTCTTTGTAGCACGGGGGAAATCTTATAAGGACCTGTGTCTGTATGTGTGTGCATGCATGCGCATGCGTGTGTGCATGCATGCACATACGTGCATGTGCATGTGTGCGCGCGCTTGCACGCACTTGCATGGCTGTGCATGCGTGTGCGCGACTAATGCGATGTGCGTGTATCGCCATTGCTCTCTGCTGGAGGGAGTCAGGACTGCTCACCCAGGTGTTGCAGGTCTTCAGTCGTGTTGCTGGCTAGAGGGGGGGTGTTTGTGCAACCTGTCTGTTCAAGTAATAGCAATACATTGGGGAGCCCCCTAGTTGCCCCGACTCACAAGTTGGTAGCAGCCTCCCGGAAAGGACTGAGGCATTTTCTGGCATGGGTCAGAAACACCCCCCTCCCCATGATGAACGTGACTGGCCATGACACCTCGAGATCAGCCCCCCACCCTACTCCTAGGAGGGTTTCAGAGGCACGATCCCCTCTGCTTCTCCCCTGAAATGTTCTCCCCAGCCAGTGCGTCTCCCAGGACAGGGCTGATTTTTCTTTTCTGTGTTCCAAGACGGAGAATAGATAAAAATAAATTAGCTGCGGATGTGGCGAGAATGTGGATGGAGGAGGGCTGGGAGGGGGGAAGGGAGTCTGTAGCGCCAGCTGCATGGAAAATGGGGACGTGGCACCCCCCAGCGATGGACAGAGAAATAGCAGCCCTTGGTTTTATATCCGCAGCAGGGGGGAGACCCTCCAGGAACCGGGATGGACAAGGCCCTGCTTGGCTTCCTCCTTGCAGGCATGACCGGCTGGCTCCCTGTGGGATCACGTACCTTCTCACTCTGGGGATGCTTAGGAGAGAGAGCGGCGTGTGCTTTTTTCTTAGTCCCCGAAGTAATGGCTGACCCCTTCTTGTCCTGCCCAAGATCCTTCCTGAGCTTCGTGCCGTGGGAACCATCTTGCCAGCAAAATGAGATGAGACGGGAGCCCATAGACAGCGCTCCCCTGCCACTGGGACCCTTTCCGAGCGCCTGAGCGAACCCCATCTTCCAGCAGGCACTAAGCATTTTACCTCCTCATCAGTCCAGGGGAAGAAAATCCCCGGACTAGGAGCAAAGCCCAGATCTTCCCTGGGGTGGTACAAGATCCCACCTCTCCTAGCAGAACGAATGCTGGTCCAAAGTCGTAGGGTGGCGGCTTCTTCATCCCGGCTCTGCCACTTGGTGTCCCTCGGTGGCCGTGGGGAAATTGCTTCGTCTCTAAGCGCTGCTCTTTCTCCCCTGCTCTTGCACTTAACACTGGGAGCTGCGGGGCTTATTGCTTGTTGAACGGTGCTTAGCACATAGGCAGCCCCCGAGACACGCTGAATCGTTTTCCCCTTTATGGCTGCAAAGTCATCCAGACCCTTGCATGTAGTTAGCTAATCTCGTCTGGTTGTCCCGGGTTGGTCTTTGCAGCACGGTGACTCTCAGCAGGGAGTGCCGTGAGCCTTGTGCCTCCAGTCTCCAAAGGTTGAGAAGCCCTGCTCTAATGTCTCGAAGACCCACGGGGAGTTTATGTGGCCCAGCAGGGTGGACCAGAGTAGGTCAATCAAGCTGCCATGTACCAGTGCTGGCATTTACCATCCCACCTCATGGCCTCAAGCCAGACCATGCCTGTTGGGCTAGGCCCCGTAAGTGATTCCCAGCAGCAAAGAAGTACTATTCCCCCGTTTTGCAAGGGTGGGACTGAGGCAAGGGAGAGACCTCGAGTCCCACAGACAGCCCGTGGCAGATCTCCTGGGTCCCAACCCAGTACCTCAGGCACGAGCACATCCTTCATCTACGCTCACCCTCTGTGGGTTGACCTGATCGCACGCTCAGGCTGGTGTAATATGGATGACCATCAGCGTATGCCATTCAGGTGGGGGGGTGACCTTCTGCTGTATTTTAGGGGCCATCAGCATGGAGGAGGGACCCTCATCACCGCCCCGTAAAGCGTGACTCCCATATACTCCACCCCCTCTCTCTTTTCCCTTCAGAGGGCAGTGTCCATAATGTGAACCTGGATGCCACTTACACCTACTACATGATCCAGGGGCTGCAGCCTGGCACAGAATACACCGTCACCGTCAACCCCGTCTTCGGGGACATCGAGGGGCCTGTGGTGAGCAGAAAGGCAACCACCTGTAAGTACCCCAGAGCAGGCAAGTGCGAAGGGGATGAGCTTAGAAGAATGAGTGGAGGGGAGCAGGTTTGCCTACACGGTCTCCAGGCCATGCCAGGCAGTATCCTTGAATGCTTACACCAACACGTTGCAAAGGGGTGATATAGCCACCTCTTCGTGGCCTTGAGTGAAGGCCCCGGTGCTGCTCTGAATGATAACGCTGTTCTGAATAATGCTGCAGGCCTTCCTACTGCAACACGCTCACAGTCATGCCAAGTCCCTCCTTTCCGGGATTTGGCATGTGTGGGTCAAGAGAGGGCAGATGAGGCCTGGCTCGTGGTTTCATTCCCACGTGTGGCATGGAGATGGGGTAGAGAAGTCCAACATGTCATATCTGGGTGAAAGGAAGGGTGATGGGGGATCCAGAAGGATTGGGGTATGGGAGGGGGGGAGGAGGAGTAGAGCTGGTGTGACCCATAGCAGAGTAACTTGGGGTGGAGAACAAGCATCTGCTGAAGGAAGCCAGCATGATCCTGGCACTCCCTCCCTTAGATCACGGTGGGAGCAGGAACCCAGGAAATCTGACTCATTCGTAGTCTCCCACAAGTCACTTCACCTCCCCAAACCTCAGTTTCCATCAGAAAAAAAACTGGCATGATGTTAGTCGCTGTCTTTTCTGAGATCCGTGGGTGTCACGATCAGGGCACTGCATGTTGGCGTGAATCCTGAAAGCAGGAGAACAGCCGACCACAACCACATTTATTGGGACCTACCCCGGGGTGGTTGTGACATCACCTGGTCTCCCAAGAAATGGGTGCATATCGTACCCATACTGTAGTGTATGAACCACCCTGCCATGTAGGTGCATTGCAATCCAAATGACCCGAAGGCAATCATACGCTAGCAATCACCGCTGAATAATGTGCACTGTGCCTTTTTTAATTTACACGACTGGAAATACAATACAGCTTAAAGACACTGCACCTCGGAGGTAATTGCTCCACGCACTGAAGTGCATTGATTTTAATGCGATATGGATGGCAAGTGGAGATGTGGATGACAAAGACTTATAGGAGTCCTAGGATGCTTCTGAGTTAGCAGCACACCGTGAGACAGTTTGGAGTTGATGGGACTTGTGGCTGATTGTACTGCGGTTGTCTAGTGTCCTGTTGTCTTCTACACAAACCTGAGTCCAAGTTTGCCTGTGCTTCTCTTTGTCCTGGTCAGTCACAGTCATCTCATAACCAATATCCCCCAGGTGTGGCTTTCCCCCTCTCATCTCATCTCATGCATGCAACCGCCTGGTGCATTGCAGCTGTTTGTGCGCCGCTTGGGGCGTGCCACGCAGCCCCGTGAAGTCAGTGAGAGGCTTTCCTCTGGTGGTGCTTGTTGCCTGACGTTGCCTGGATCTGTCTCCCACAGTACCATCAAGTTCAGTGCAGGCTCTGAAAGTGGCCGATATAACGATCAGCAGTGCCTGGGTCTCCTGGGATGCAGTCACGGGAGCCAGTGGGTACCGAGTGGCTTGGGGTCCAGCTCCAGGTGAGAGACACAAACGTAGAGATAATCTAATCTATGTCTCATACAACTCCCCCCTGCCCCACCGGTCTCCCAGCACCACTGCAGCATGAGAGCTGACACTGCAAGCACATAGAGCCAGGGCACTGCAGATACCGGGTAAGCTGGTGCACTGCTGATATGTTCACATCCCCTGAGCATTGCACTGACATCAGGGACTCTTTCCTTGCAAGCTCTTGGCCTAACTCTGGTTTTACTTAAAGAACCATGGGATTCTGCCTTGGCACCAAATATGGGCCCTTTAAGTGGGTGTCTTACAACTAGCCCTTGTGTAAGAGGCCTCTCTCCAGCCAGGGTGGGCTAGAGCCAGGTTTCTGCATCCACATTAGAGTCAGTGCCCAGTACCAGAGATGAGGTCAGAGTGTGCTGGGCTAGGCCTTTCCAGTGGTTCCCAGGATCCCAAAAGAGCCTGAGAGAAGCAGAGAATAAATTAGAGTATCCCAGAGGCTGCACTAGCTTATACTGGAGTGGTGAGTGGGGCAGGGCATATGAGGGGCACAGAAGTCCCACCGTAGCCTTTTCCAGCCCTGTCCCCCTACCAAAAACAGGCATGCAGGTGCTGAGAACAGGGCCACTTGAGCAGAGGCATAGCCCACATGCTTCTGACCAGTGGCTTTTCCTATGTTGAGGCTATACATGCTGCAAGTTAGTGGCAGCCCTGGCTCCATCTGCCTCAAAGCAGTCCTGTCCACTTGGGGGTGGGAGGGTGGGAGGTTGTTGGTAGAAACTGGTTGAGTTTGGAAAGCTGGGGTTTGTGGTCAAGCCCTTCTAGGGTCTTTGTACACACCACGTTTTTTGCCCTTTCTAGCGTTGCAATTGTGTGACTGTTTGCATGAGCAGGACTTCTGGACACTTTAAGTCTTTCTGGTGCATTAAAGTAAAACTTCTCAGAAGTAGTTTAGTTTGGCTGAGTAGGAATTAAAGCATTGTTTTCATGGATTCAATGTGTGCAAACACAAAGGCACTCAAAGATGTGTAGTGAGCCTCTTTGTCCACTAGATAGCTGTGACTTTTTATAGTTCACCCCTTCGAATTGCTTTCACTTTCCAATTGCTTCCGCTTTTTTTTTTCTTGTGCAGTTTGCCAGCTCCCTGTGGCATGGGCACGGGCACAGGGCATAGGGCATGGGGCATGGAGCACAGGATGGAGGGTGCCAGGTTGTGGAGGGGGGCAACACTGCACCGTCCTGCTCTTTTGCGGTGCTGGCTGGAGACTGGGCTTAATTCATTCGAAAACCTAGTGCGTGCAAACACTGAGTGTTGCTCCAAAATAAATAAGTTTAAATTTTATAAACTTATTTAACTTAATGAGGATTAAAACCCGTGGTGTGTACAGGTGCCCCGAATCAGCACTTGCTGGGGTGTTTAGTTCTTCTGCTTCTTGGAATTCCTTACAAAACCCTCACCATGTAGAAGTTTTCTGTGATGTTCCTACAGAGGCCACTTCCTCAAAGGAGACACAAATGAACTATCAAGGCCACTTCACAGGTGGGAGACAAGACTCACTGGTTCCCCCCATTGTCCCCACTCACAAGCCATTGACTCCTCCTTCCTTTTGGCTCTTCCCTCCAACAGAATTCTTTGGTCGAGACCGACTGCGACAGACGGTTGTGAACAGCTCCGTCACAGCCTACCAGCTCCGAAGCCTGGCCCATGACACGGAGTATGTCATCTCCCTCTACGTGCTCTTCGGTTCAGTGGAGGGACCTGGGATCACAACTTCAGCCAGGACATGTGAGTACGTAAGCATTGCTGAAGGGACGTGGCCCCCGTCCCTGCCCAGGAATTGATGGCTCCTGTGAGACCTAGCAGTAACCAGAGCAACAAAAAGCACCTGAGATAAAATCTTTGGGTTTTAATAGGGAAGGTGTGTATAGCCTAATCAGTAGTGGTTGGAAACCATTTGACTTACAGTCAACATCTCTTATTCCAAAACAATGCGATCTGTCCATCGACTGCTGTGTCCATCCACCGCTGAAATGCAGTTCTTGCTGGAGTAGAATTTGGCAACACAAGTTAATGTCACACTGCAGCAACTGAGAAAAGACATGGCTAGCAAACCAGAGTATCAGGGCTGAGGTTTGGGCAGTCCTGTCTGATGTCCACAGCCAGAATATAAACCAGGTAGCTATGGCACTGATTCAAGGGTCAAGAGGAACAATGGTCTCAAGTTGTAGTAAGGGAAGCATAGGTTAGATATTAGGAAAAACTTTCTCCCTAGGTGAAACAGGCTACCCAGAGAGGTGGTGGAGTCTCCATCCTTGGTTTTGAAGATGCGGCCACACAAAACTTTGGCTCATATGACCTAGTTGGGGATGGTCCGGTTTTGAGTGGGAGGTTGGACTAGATGAGACCTCCTGAGGTCCCTTCAAGCCCTCATTTACTATGATTGTAACACCAGAGGCAGGAGCTAAGACAACAGCCAGAGGTCAATAGCCCAAATGTGAAGATCCAGAGCATGAGGCAGAGGCCATGTGGATAGGAATAGGAAATTAGGCTTGTGCAAGGAAAAGAGGGAGCAGGAGGTGAGGGAGAGAACAGGGAGACATGATGTTCAGCACCCTGGAGAGACTTCCTAGTAAGCCCCTTAAATAGGTGAGCTGCTTCCTATGAGTGATGAACCAAGGGAATAATATCCAGCAAGGTCAGGGCATATGAGCCTGAGTCATCTTGGCAACATGTGGGGATGAGTCCATGTGTGTGCAGGGGAAGGCACAAGGTAATTAGAGTTCGATACGAAAAAACCAAGCCGTGGGACCCAATAGTGATCAGCACTAGCCAGGACTGCGGGGTTGTATTTCATCCCAAAGGCGAGGCTATCCTCATGCTATGGTCTCAGTCCCTCGCTGCCTACAGGCTCTCCAACGCTTCAGGGTTTCTCTTGGTATCTCCCACCCACATTCTCACTCAACCCAATCCAAGCTAATTTGGGAGATGAGAAGGGATCACGGAAAACACTGACCCAGGTACCATATTTCCTTGTATATCGCACTCCCTTGAATATAATATACACCTTCTTTTTGAAAGGCAGAATGAATTTAAAAAGACCTTTCCTTGTAGTAAGTAACTGGACAGCAGCAGCTAAGGGGCCGCACCTGCGCATTGTGTTAATCTCCAGGGATTGCTGCAGATTTAACTTTTTCCTGTTGCCTGGTAAATGTGAAAAACTGCTTTTACCATATTTCTTGCATATAATGCACATTCCATTTCCCAGCAGCTGTTTTTTGAGAAAAAGGTATGTATTTGTACATGAGAAAATATGGTATGTAGTTTACAGCATGCTCACAGTCAGTCTAGATCCTTGAATGGTGTAAATCAGCATAGCTGCCTTGAAACCAGTGGTGTTATTCTGATTTATTCCAGTTGTGGATCTGTGCTATGATTTCATAGGAAGAATATCTTCAGGGTGACATCCAGGATGGAACAGAGTGGCACAGAGAGACTAATTGCTGACCATAATGGCCTCTGTTTCTCATGCCATTAGCAACAAGAGGCCTGATGGGTGCTGGCATTTACTGAATGCAGCATTAATCAGGACACCACCTCGCGTTGCTTTCTGTTGCAGCTCCACTTGGCTACGTGTCCAATTTCAAGGTGACGTCCTACACAAGCACATCCATTTCTCTCGCATGGAGCGTCACAGCTGGAGCCACCAAATACAAAGTCACCTGGAGCCCAACAGGAGCAGATGGAGGTGAGCAGAGAACAGTTCTTTGGTCTGTTTTCATGGTGCACTGGTCGGTTGGGAGCAAAGAAGGCTCTGTGCAGATGGAGGACATTTAAGCCAGTAGCCCACTTGAAAGATCTCATAGCCATGGGAGAGGCCTTTCATGTAGCTTTCTGGGCTCTGTGGTAGTCTCCACCCCACCTTCAGTGCTAAGAGCATGAGCCTCTGCCAATGTTAGATTCATCCCATAGAGTCCAGCTGGAGTTGGCTTGTTGGTCTTTGTAAGGGAAGAAGCAGTTTAGCCAGGGCGTGCTGCAGGCTAGGCAGGTCACCACACCTGCAGGTCACTGGGGCAGCAAGCTAATAGAGCAATTAGGCAACTGTCATCATTTGCTGTCCAGATGTGGGCAGGGCCCTGGGAGCTCATAAACCCACAGGTGAAGCTGGCTTAGTGGGGGTTACTCTCTCGGGCAGTCCTAGGGGAAGGAACTCCTGCTCAGGAAAGCCACCCAGAGATGTCTGACTTCCTGCACCCACTGCCTGCAGGAACACTTGAGCCCAGGATGCTGTAATAGTGAGCAAAGGGGCCTGTGTTTATGTTACTGTTTTCTACCAGTGGTTTGGGGTGAGGCTGGAAGGGGAAGTAAAGAGGCCTCATTAGTGCCCAGGGGGAACTCGACTGCCTTGAGCCCAGGCAGGGGCAGACTCAAGCACACAGGGGCTAGGGGCCTGGTGACTGGAAGGGACAAATGAAGCTAGTGCCTCAAAGCCAGGTCCGATTCAGTGGTCCTCGGCTAGAAGGCCTAGCAAGATTGAAGGTGCAGAGGCCAAGGAGGCCAAAGGCCCAGTAGAGGGACAGCATACCTGTAATACCCATGAGTTGTGGGGCATGGTAAAGGGAAGGATTTGGAGCTATGCAATTAGCCCTTAAGGCTTTGGGTGCCCTGCCAAGCATAGTTGACTACAGAAGGCCAGCCAGGGGCCTGAGACCAGTGAGGACCAGTAGGGTGCTGGGGACCTTAATGGGGGGGTTTTGGGACCAGAGCTATGCAAAAGTTCAGAAGCAGCCTCCCTAAGAAATTATATTTCCATATAGGTGTGGCAGGCGAGACAGAAGGGTGCCCTAGGGGCAGAGTGGGGCATGGTTGTGGAGCCACGAGGGAAGCATCACGGCCACCACTGGGACCCCAATGTGTTACAGTCTTGTTGGGACAGGGGCTATAGGGAGGCAAGCTAAACCAGTGCCACTCAAGCTTTTGCTCCCCAAGGACTGGATGAGTGGCATAAGACCAGTGCATGTGACAGGACTGGATCCAGTCCTGCATGCTGCATGCCCAGATCAGGCCTGCACCACACCTGGGCAGATCTGATGCCCTCACTTGCCACATGTACCCTGATTGTGTCCCATGTGGTCTCAGCTTGGTCTCAAATGCTGGGATTAGGCCTCTTACTGCCCTGTGCTTCTGATCAGCTTCTTGCCACACTGCACACCAGATCTGTCACTCAGGACCATGCTGTCTGGCCCACAGGGCTGCCCACAGGTCTGAAAACTTGGTATCAAGGGAGTGGTGATTAATGCTGCCACTGATTCCCTGCTGCTACATTTTCAGACCTGTGAGGATACCCTAAGTCCAGATGACATGGCTCTGAAGGCCAGCTTTGGCTGGGTGTTGATCACCCCTGTCCAGAGATGGGTGACAAATGGGATAGAAGGAAAACCCTATGAGTGCAGGTTGATAGAACCAAGAGTGTTTAGCTTGGAGAAAAGATGACATAAGGAAGGACGTAATAGCTGTATAGGAAAGGTCAAATAATTGTCCAAGGGGATGGAAAGCACTATGTCCAGATTCCTGGACGACACCAAATTATGGGGCAAAGTAAACACACTGGAGGGCAGGGAGTGGATTCGGGTGGATTTGGATAGCTTGGGAAAGTAGGCAGAACAGAATAGGATGCAGTTTAACAAAGAAGAGTGCAAAGTGCTGCATCGAGGGAAAAAGAATCACCAATGATCAGATGTAACGAGCAGCAGCACCCGAGTCTCCTGGGATGCAGTCACGGGAGCCAGTGGGAACCGAGTGGCTTGGGGTCCAATTCCACACATTGGGAGATGACTTTCTAAGCAGAAAGGGATCTCAGAGTCACAGCTGACTCCCAAACGGACACGAGTCATCAATGTAAGGAAGTGGTGAGTAAAGCCAACTGCACTCTTTCATGCGTTAGAAGGTGAATCATGAGCAGGTCAAGGGAGGTGATACTTTCTCTTTATGTGGCATTGGCAAGACCACAACTGGAGTACTGCATCCAGTTCTGCGCACCGCACTTCAGGAGGGATGAGGCTGACTTTGAGAGGGTCCAGAGGAGGGCTACTTGTATGGTCAAGGGCCTGCAGGGAAGATCCTCCAAGGAGAGACTGAGGGACCTGGATCTCTTCAGCCTCCCCAGAAGAAGGATGAGAGATGATCTTGTGGCTGTCTCCAAATTCATCGGGAGGGGGCAGCAAGGAATAGGGGATACTCTGTTTATGAGGGCACTCCTTGGAGTTACTAGGAACAACAGCCATAAACTGATGGAGGGCAGGTTTAGATTAGACAGTAGGGTGCGGGTTGCCAAAATCTGGAATGGGCTCCAAGGGAGGTGATGCTCTCCCCTGCCCTGGGGGTCTTCAAGAGGAGACTAGACAAGCACCTGGCTGGGGTCGTCTGACCCCAGCACTCGTTCCTGCCTGGGACAGGACTGAGATCCCTTCTGACCCTAAAAATCTATAAAATCTATGAAATGCCAGGACAAAATACTTTAGGCTCTTTCACTAGCCCAGTGTTGCTGCTATGCAGTGGCCCACAGGCTTTCCCAACGGACAATACAGATGGATCCTTAGGTTACAGTGCCCTGATGGGCCTTATTTTCATGCATTATTATTGCTGTTAGTGTAATAATGTGCCATTTGCATCTTGAGAATAGCTTGAGACTCCACCCACGATGCAGGCCCCACCGCACAAACACATGGCAACTGATAATGGAGCAAAGAGCCTTAAAAAGCAGCTATTTAGGACCTGGTCCCTGACCTGTGCAGCTATCACAGCTACAAGGAGGAGCTCTTAAAAACCTCATGGGAAACCTGTGGATGGGGGTCAAAAGTAAGAACCTAAGCAATGTCTCGCTGAGTCAGACCAGGGGTCCCCCTTGCCCAGTACCCTGTCTCTGACAGCGGCAGAAGTGGATGCTGTAGAGCAGTGCTTCTTAAACAAGGGACCACGGCACTCTGGGCTGCCTTGAGGCATTAATTTGAAGCGCTTTCTGGCCAAACAGCCCCAAAGTGCTTTGCAAACTCCTTAGGAGGATCCTCACTCATCTGCGTGCTGGTGGGAAGCAAGAATTTAAGCAGCATATTGCAGTGCGGCCCCACAGGTCAGCACACGTGCACTGCAGTGCCAGACTGAGTCAGACCAGTGCTCCACTTTCCCCACTATCCTGGCTCTGACAGTGGCGGGATTTGTATTATGGATTTGTATAGGATGGATCTGAATGATGGATATATATTTGGATAGAGAGGATCCTGCCTCAGGCAGGGGGTTGGGCTAGCTCCCTGCCAGCCGTTCGTCCCTATGATTGTAGGACGTGTGACCCATTGGAAAGTGCAGGGGGGTGGTAAGGGAGTCAAACTGCACTGACCTTAATAAGGATCACGTCAGGACTATCCTGAGGTCATGTGAACGTTGCTGAACATGCCCCAAGCTCATTTTTCCACTCATCATCCCAAAGGCAATGTTTCCGAGCCTCAGCTGAGCTCTGTGCAACCTTGCAATGTGTGCCTTGTGGGGCGACGGCAAGCTGAAGTGACATGTCACTTGTCCTGGGCTCGTCTCAGGGGCTGCTCACATTTACTGTGTAGTTGCCATAGGCTGAGGGACTATCAGGAGGGCCGACAGAGGGGCCTGCCTGTCCCCGTGCTGGGGGCGGTATTTCCCCCTGTGTTAGGGGTATTGCCCAGCACAGACCCTCTGCCTGAGGATCCCCCCGTTTATGCCATCGGTGACTTCTGCCTTGGGTCGAGGTGTGTAAGAGACCACACCGCCCAGAAGCTGTTCCTCCTTCAACACCCATTTTCCTTGTCGTGCAGCCCCTTAACCCCTAGCTGTGACTCCTGAACCCCCTATTCCTTTACACTGATGTCCTTCCCATTACAAAGAAACCTCAGGAGCATCAGTACCGTGAGGAGAGGCCGGACCCCTTGGAGAAGACACCCCTAATGCTCTCAGCAAATGACCAGCGCTGTTCTTCCCCTTTCAGAGCGAGCTATTGCCAAGAGCCAGTATGTGGGGAGCAGCGTGCTGGCTTTTCGCATCGACCACTTGCTGCCCAGCACGCAGTACAGGGTCAGCATTCGGCCCGTGTTCAGCAAGTCTGAAGGCCACGAAGTGACTCTCACTCACCAGACGGGTAAGTCCTGATATCTGGACCTCCTCTTGGCAGACTATGACCTCTCACTGCTGCAACAGAGACCTCTCCTGCTCAAGCTAAAGAAGCAGCCCGGTTAGCTGGTGGCAGTAGTGGGTCTATGACGCGCACTCTGTCAGCGTGTTCACCAGGTGCTGCGTAGAGGCATGGATTGGATGTAGGATTTCTGTGGCATCTAGCGAGGTTATTCTTGGAACCAGTTTGTTAATAAACTGCTTACCCTGTGATGTTTGGGCCTGTCCTTGATTCTCCTTCCCTAAGGCAGTTTGCACTCGATCCCGGAGCTCCTGCATGCGGAGGTAGGAGAAACCGGTGAGTGCACGCACTGCGCCGTGCTAGTGACCTGCTTTGTTTGCAACAGTGAGAACGGTGGGTAATGTTTTTAGGCGGGTCTTGGCCCCATTAGAGTAGATTGCGCGGGGGCATGGGATTTGCAGCTCCGGGTTGGTCTCCTCCTTCCTCCGCTACTGCCATGCCGCCTTGATATTGATTGAGTCGTTGATTGATATTGATTGAGTCGTTGGGCATCGAAAGGGCATGCGCTTTATTGGACCGGGTGGAGCCATGCCGAACAGTCAGCAGCTTGCTCCTCCCAGCTGTTGGTGTCAACGCCTCCGTGCTCGAGCGTGGCTGTGAGCGTGTCTTTGCACCACTTCCCTTGGCCACCCTTCAAGCGTTGATCACAGGGCTGTGATGAAATCTATCAAATCTACTCTAATGGGGCCAAGACCAGCCTAAAAACATTACCCACCTTTTTTCACTGTTGCAAACAAAGCAACGTGTGCATCCAGAATCGGGCTCCTCAGTCACCTGAGGACCCATCAAGCCTGATGGGTGTCATTCTTGATGTCAAAGGACCGCCATCGCTGCTGATGAGATTTCATAGATATTATGGCTGGAAGGGACCTTGCAAAATCATTGGGCCCACCCCCCTGCCCAAGGGGCAGGAAGTCAGCAGGAGTCAAATGCATATACATGCAGAAAGGAGACGGCGTGGGGCTGGGACTCTCCTTGTCTGACCTTGGGCAGGACGCTTCGTGCCTGTGCCTCATCTCTCCCTCTTCAGAATGGGAGTAGGAATGCTTCATAGGTGAGAAACATGACTAGCCTGGCCTCCCATATCACACAGGCCACAAAAATCTCACCCTGTGCTGGTGCCAAGGCTGATGCACACTTTCTAGCGAGACTTCCCTTCTAGATTTGAGGTCATGGATAGGTGGAGCGCCTACTGATTTCCTCAGAAGTCCATTCCAGTGATTAACTTGCTTTCCCGAGGTGCTCGAATACGGTGGCGAGGAGCAGCACAGAGAAGCCTGTATATAAAGAAACACGCTGTTGGCTGTTCCTGTTTTGCAGGAAACAGCGTCTATGTGGTAGGGAAGCTCTGTTTCCGGATCAAGTGTTTTAAGGGTAACTTTGGGGTTCTTCCAGGTCACAAGTTTGTATCTTCCTCTTTGGGGTTTTAGATAGACAAGGAATGCCTGCAATTATTACTCGCAGTGAATTTACTGTATGCCATGCGTAGGGGCTGCACTTCGTTCACGCAGGAGTGTTGATGTACCTGTGGCCGCAGGTGCCTCCAGGGGGTAACCTGATGCTCGTGAAGACTGTGGGAGAGATGACATGGCCCATTTCATACCCTGGGCCTGTGGCTGCTACACTTATTCACAGCTGGTAGCGTTGCACGCCAGGTGTAGAGCGACTGATGGCAGCAGACCTGGCCATTTAGTGAGAGTAAAGGTGTTGGCCTGTGGCCGTACATCACTTGGCTCCTAGGTGTCACATCTCCTTATTTTTTTCATTTCGGCAGCCTCTCTCACAGACTCAAACCCTGTCCAGACTCTCCGGGATTTGCGAGTCATCAACACTGGAATAAATAGCCTGAAGCTGTCCTGGAAGAAGACCCCAGGCATAACGCACTATAAGATTTCCTGGGCCCCGTTTGGTGGTAAGGGACCTGCTCCATCAGCTGTGTGCAGGATGGGGTGAGAGTGGGAGTTGGGGTAACATCAGCTCAGTTTCCCCGACTGCTTCCACGTGGTGATGTGGAAACAAGTGATAAGCTGGCTGTGTCGGGGAAGAATGGGTGCAAAACTTTGGGAAAGTCAGGTCTGTGTTTCAGCTTGCAGGGGCTAGTGGGCACCCCTGGCTTGGCGTTTTCTGTTCTTCCGTAATTTGTTGTGAATCCCAGCGTTAGCCATGATCAACATCACCCTACATCGCCCCTTACTTCCCCGGCAAGCACTGATGCCTTCTCCAGGGTCCATGCCCCACTCAGAGAGAGGCCAGTGCATGGGCCATGCCCTGCTCGTACAAGCCTTTGCTCCTCAGTCCCGGTCTTGGATTTTCTGGGCTTATACACGTGACGATGAGGCCATGCTGGAGCATGCTAATTAGGGTGCGGACCGGCACGTGTATAGGCCCCCCAACCCTCGTGTAAGTCACTTAATCTGGTGCACATGGAAAATACTTGAGTGTGTTTTAACAACCCTCATCGTAGCAGGGCCGGCTGCTGGGGTCCCCCTGAGTTACACGTGGCAGGTTTGGGTGTTATGTCTTGTGTTGGGTCAGGGTGGATTGCGTTGTTTTACTAATATGTTAGACGAGGATTTGTATAGGATGTTTTGGCGAGGGATCAGCCTACCTCTGGCAGGGGGTTGGACTAGGTGACCTCTGGAGGTCCTTTCCAGCCCGACTTTTCTATGATTCTTTGATTCTAGACTTCTACGTCAGTTCCTCCCCGATTGTCACGTCCTCTGAGATCGACCGAGAGAAGGTGCTATAGCTCCCACGCTCCACGCAGGGAGCAGTGTTTATCCTGCTATTATCGCAAGCTGTTACATATATACTTTTTTATTCTGGGTACTAATTAGGTGGCTCGGAAACCTCACAGACAGTTCCAGCAGAGCCCACGTTTTTCACCATAACCAAGCTGCAGAAGAGCACGACGTACAGCATCCGCGTGTCTTCAGCCACGGGGGAACGAGAGGGAAGCCCAGTGCTTCTCACTGCCAAAACATGTGGGTACCTCGAAAACGTGGGCACGTGGATCAGTAGCATGACAGCTAGAAATCTAGGACCTGATGTTTACTCGGTTTTATAGAGGGCTCTTATCGTGCTACTGGCAAACGCTACTGGTTAGATTGGCAGAAAGTAAGTATCCCAGCTGGCGGGAAGGTGGAAACTAGGGGCCGGTTGCCATTTGGAAAGACATCCCCATGCATGAACTGCTGGCCAGATGCAGTCTACATGTTTCGCATCTCCCTCTGGAGTAGTTAGCAGAGATTGGACGCCGGACTCTGTGGGCCAAGGTCCTACTTGACTTTTGTAAATCCTATCTTGCCTTTTTTCCATTTGGCCCAGAATTTCGAGCCTAGCCCAGCAGGCGCTGGGTTCGTTTTAGCTAACGGGGTTTAGAAAATCCTCCCTCAGGAACCCTTTTGTCTCCCTTGGTGGATGTAAAGAATTACATGGGCGCAAATTTGTATTTTCTCTTCTCTTTCCTTTTTAATAGTGGATCTGCCCAAAGTGACTGCGTTCACAATTCAGGAGGTCACAGAGAGCAATGTTTTACTGAACTGGACAGGCGTTCCTGGGGCATCGGCGTACTCGTTAGCCTGGCGCCTGGCATCAGGTAATGGCTCTTCGGGGTAGTACAAGGAGAGATGAGATGCAGTAGGGATATTTGTAAACTGTGATCCCGCACGAAGAAGACTTCAGGACGAGCCACATTGCTAAAAAACATCACCTTTGCTTCTCAGTCTGATTTTGTTTCCCATTACTGAATCCATTTTTAGTTCACAGCAACTTAGGAGTTGCCAATCTGGGTCAGACCTGTGGACCTTTTAGTCTAGCATCTTCTCTTCGAAAATGCCCAGAGCCTATGCCACAGAAGAAAATTCAAGAGACCTATAAAGCACTCAAGGCACAATTTCTTCCTAACCCCAGTCAATCAAGGATGAGTTTATGTACTATATCATCAAGCTTTTCTATTGGTGGTCACCATCTATTTCAGTCTCGTGTCTCCGTATTCACACCTGATCCTTCTTCTCCATCCTATTCAGCTCCCTTTCTCATTTATTTCTTCCATAAAGCAGTGCATTGTCCAGTAATGAGGGTAAAGGAATGGGGGACTGTAGCTAAGATGCTTCTTGGCTTCAGTTTCCTAAAGGGATGAGGACTAATAAATGACTGAAGCAATAGGGTTTACTCCTCTAGAGCATTAGGGGGCTCAGGCGATATAATATTTATACTGCACTTTGTGATCCGTGGGTGAAGGGCACTGGAAAGGTGCTATGTGCCGATAACTTCCACGGCCGAACTCAGGAGTTTTGTTCTCATACAATCACTTTCCCCGTGGACTTTAATGGGTTTAAGAGCCATGATTTCTCCTTCTGGAGCTGCCGTGTTGATCTGACTCGAGCAAATTGGTCTTACCCTTCCCATCAGTGTCCCTGGAACAAAGATGTGCGAACAGTCATGAAGCCAAACCCTTTCGACTCACAAGTGTTTCCAGCCTCGTGACAACGGCCCTTGTGAAACACCGTGCTTGGATCCTGCTCTGTCTGTGCAGTGGCGTCACGATCTCTCGCGCCCACGATCGACCCTGATTTCTGTGAGCAGCTTATCCTGATTTGCCGAGAGGAGGTCTGAGGTGCCAAAAGCAATGCTCTTGGAGTTAGCAAATGGCCATTACAGTGTTCAAATCCCAAAGACATTTCTAGTATTGGCAGCATATAACTTCCAGCATATACCTCTCAGATTGAAGTCCCTTATGATACTATATTTTTCCCCTGACACATTATAGATAAGTGATATAGGAGGCCGATCAGCCTGTTCTCTAGTGTAGTTTGTGTGATCTACTGTGCCTAGTACCCCGTCTCGTGATTTATCTGTTTGAACATTAATCCATAAGTATTCAAAATCATTTGCCTCTGAGCTGGCAGGGACTCAGAAACACAGTATGCCGGGTTTCGACACACAGTGCCAGGCCCGCCCTGCTTTTTGCCCCGTTGACCCCTCCTGAGTAGGTTATCACCACTGATTTTAACATTTGAACCAAATCTGCTAAGTTGAATAACACTGGGTAGGTCAAACGTGTGCTCACTAATGAGTCATTCCAGTTTTTCTTGTTTATCATCCAGACTGCTAGCATTAGCAGATAGGCAATTAAGGAATGGTGTCCCTTGGTGCGTTGATTAATTTTGCTCTCAGCATCTGGATTTTATGCCAAACGAACGCTCATCTGTTCTCCCTTTCCATCCTCCCCTTTTGCTGTCAGATTAAGGCCCTGCTGGCTAATCTGGCCCTGTCTCGTGGAAGATGGATTCCCCTTCTACTCATTTGGAGGTCATCCAAACCATCTAGCGTCTCTTCTCCATAGAAAGCATTCTTGTCTTCCACAAAACTGTAATCCTCTCTACTTAAGACCACTTACCTGCCTGGCCGCTCACATCCAGCATCTTTTATCTTCACTCAAGACAGGCAGGATCTCTGAGAAGAACAGGCGGATGCAACTCTCCGGTGGCGCCCTTCTGAGCTCCTTGCCATCGTCTCTATCGGGGTGGGCAGCTTTTTCAGGCCATGGATCAGACCACCCTAGGCTGGGTCAGAGGCAGACACGTGCTAAAACCCATCCGCTGCCGTGGTCTCGCTCCATCATGAGCCAGGAGAGGCCTGTCCCTGTCGCTTATCCCCACTGCAGCATGGAGGGAAGCCCATCACCGCCAACTGCTGAAGCCCCCGATCTGCAGCGTGGACCCAGTAGCTCTGAGGGCCGCATCCAGCTGTTGGACCATAGTCTACATCAGGTGAAACCATCCCATGAGTGCCTACGTTCACCATTAGCAATGGATTTCAAGAGCCTAGCAAAACTGCAACCACATCTCAGATCTTCGCTCCAGAAAGATGGCTTGCTGCCCTGTTATCCTCTTCCCCCTTGCGGAGTGGTCTTTCCCAGCCACCTCGGATACAAACCAACATCTCACCTGTCCCTCTGCCCATTCCCATGACCCTCCCAAATGGTGAGCAGCCCAAACACAACCCACCAAGCCCCTTTGCCTCCTAGCAGAGGATCCATATCTGCTCTTTCTAGCGCTCCTCTGTTCACCAAACTGTGTGACCATTGCAGGTGCTCCAGGTAGAGGCCATCTGCGGTCACAATGAGTTTCTCCATCTCTCTGCTCAGGTAGTTCCCACCTTTCCTTTGTTTCCAGGTCCTGATCTTTCCATGGAGCGGTTGGCTGCCAGTTCTAGGTCGTATCGAGTGCCAGGACTGAAACTGGGAGGGACGTATGTGTTTTCCATAAGGGCAGTCTTTGGAGAGATGGAGGGGCCCGAGACCAGCATCACTGAGCAGATAGGTATGAGAGGTGGAGACGTGTTGCAAGGCTTCTGGGTGTCATTTCTGTTGATTACTGGGCTGCGTTAGTAGGAGCAATGCCAGCAGATCGAGGCAAGTGATTATTCCCCTCTATTCGGCACTGGTGAGGCAACATCTGGGAGCTGGATTGGTGCTGAAGGCCACCGAAGCCTGAGGGTGTGAAGCCCCGGTGAGTAGAGGCCGAGGGACCAGCCATGTGGGGACTGCTGCTGGAAAGACTGGAGCGGTGGGGCATGGGCGACCTGCCCAGGGCTGGCAGAGAAGCCGAGATCTCTGGGGACGAGGGGGAGTTTCACCGCAGATAGTGACGGTTCCTGCCCGCCACTAGCACGAGCTGGGGACTGAGAAGTAAGCACTGTGGCCAGGCTCGAGAGCAAAGTGTTAGGACTTGGGATGTTTGTAACCTTTTTTTAGTGTTGTCTTCCCCAGTTGTGTTGTAGCATTTTCCCCTCATTCTTAAAGTTGCATTTCTTTTATCCCGAAGTTTGCCTGTCCTTTAATAGGGTATCGCATCTCAAGGGGAATCTGCACCCTTACAGCTTTGGCCAACTTGGGGTGCCATCATAGCTTGGGAAGTTTCCATGTGGACCTGATGCTATGTATTGCCACCATCATTTGTACCGTAACCAAGGTGCGATGCACGTTATTCTCTTTCTCTGCTTCTGTCAGGGAGATCTGATGGGAATCCTTCCACTTCTGCTCCTACCATTGCTTCTATACGAACTGCCATGGCGAGTGCCTCGTCGACCGATGCCGGGAAGGCCAGGACCACTCGTCCTCTACCAGCCTCCCCTATGACATTAAGAACAACCCCAGCAGCTACAGCTGCTACAGCATCTTCACCCCTGACAACTCTTGCTGGGCCAAGTGAGTTTGTAACCCCTTGTGATTCAGGGCAGATGTTATAGCCACAACATTGTGGTCTCCTCTAAGCTTGTGAGCAAAACGTTGGGCTCATTGGGTATTTGGATGGAAGACTGACTCAAAAAACAGGTCATGCAGCAAGTCGTGCTGGTGGTGCTCTTTCCTCTGCTGCGAGAGCAAACAGCAAATATTAATGAAACTTGGAAATTGTTTTGATCCACCCTGACACAGATCAATGAACCACTTAGATTGACATCCCATCTAGGACAATGTGCAGCGCCATATCCTTAGAGGGAGGCTTGAAGCCAGCATAAGACATTCAGCAACATCCCTCAGGGTGAAAGTATTTATCTCTTCACTCAGCAGGCAATGGGAGCCTCAAGACAGACTTGCATTCAGCTTCTTCTCCCATAAATCATTCACAATTCTTGCACGTCCACGGATATAGTTAGAGACTCATGGCTTTCTGATCGGGGACTTACAGAGCGCATCTACACGAGACGCTTACTGTGCATTTCCCTAATAACACTGCAGTAGCGTGTCATGGCAAAAACCGTGCTAATAGGCTACTGTGCAGTGTTATTAGGCTAATGTGCAGTAAGCGTCACTAAATAACCGTGCACCAGCACTAATGTGCAGTAACTTTAGGTACTATGCATTTAGTTAGTCCTTTATTAAGGAAGTAGTAAAGTAGATGCACAGTATCTAAGATGCATTAATGAACGTGTAGACATACCCACA
>JAGPOW010001296.1:138139986-138203083 GCA_030014935.1 Caiman crocodilus
TTTTTGTTCTGCGCTGGTATGTATTGCCAGTCTTATCAGTGCTCCGATCAACTTAGTGGCCAGCCAGGTTGACCACAAGTAGGAGCCGGGCTCCTGCCGGTCCATCTCGTCAGACGAACCAGCGCTCCAGGATGACATGCAGAACAAGACCCAAAATTGATATGTCTTGCCCCGTCTTTTATAGCCTTGTGACTTCACCCAGTCCTCTGGGTTTTTGCTGGGTTACTATGTTCTTGCTTGAAGGTCAATTGCTGTTATTGTCTCGCTGTTTCGGGGCAGATTCTTCTTGTTTTGGTCTTCTATCTGTCTACATTCTTCAGCCAGTCACCAGCTGATGTCCTCCTTTTCCACAGACACAGCCTCACCCAGTCTCTCACACACACAGCATACAAAGGTGAAGCACTTATGCCAAGCTATGGAGTAATACAAAATGGAGTTTCTTAAGGCAATGCAAAACTCAAGAAAATACATAAGATTAAAAGCAATAGGCAAAAAGTCTATTTGTATAACGCTTGGTTACCCCCGCAGTCATCCAGATTGCTTATGCCCCTTTACCATTGCCTGTTCATGGTGTAATGTCCACAGGATCATGAACCCCTTTGCCACGGTTGTGTATGGCTTTGGGCTTTCTGTCAGCATCAAGAAACAGTCCTTTATTAACCCATTCCTGGTGATGCCTATCGTAATCCTGCTATTTTTACCGATCGTGCCATTTTTTAAAGGCATACAGTCTTCATATTCAGGGACTATTTTTACAGATGACAACTCTATGGATACAGGTTACTTTTATATGCAGCTGACATTTTTACCATTTATAAACATCACATGTGGAATCTTAAACCTATGCAACAGCAAATCCTCAACAAATCTTACAGTGGGCCATGAGCTGAGTATCAGCCGATGATGTCCTCATTGCAAAAAGACCCAAGAGCATATTGGGTTTTGTCAACAGAAGGGCTGCTTGCAATTCAGCGGAAGTGATTCTTCTTCTCTGTTCAGTACTGGTGGGGCCTCACTTGGAGTACTTTATCCAGTTTTGGGCCTCACGCTTCAAGAAGGATGTGGACAAATCAGAAAGAGCCCAACACATAGGTGACAGAAATGATCAGGAGCCTGGGAGCAAGGCTCATGAGGAAAGGCTCAAAGAACTAGGGTTATTTCTTCTGGCGAAGAGGATAGTGAAGGAGGGGATTTGATAAGTCTTCAAATATATGAAGGGGGATAATAGAGAGGAAGGAGATGGGCTGTTCTCTGTGGCCGCAGGGGACAGGAGTGGCTGCAATGGCCTCAAGATGCAGCAGAGGAAATTTAGGTTGGAGATTAGGAGGAACTTTTCAACTTGAGGGTGGTCAAGCATTGGAGCAAGCTGCCTAGAGAGGTTGTGGAAGCTTCATCCCTGGAAATTTCAGATAACAGACAGACATTTGGCTGGGGTGGTTTAGTCAGGGATGATCCTGCCTTGAGCCGGGGACTGGCCTAGATGACCCTGTGAGGTCCATTCCATCCTTACTTTCCTATGATCCGATTTTGAGGGTGAGCAAAGCTGAACAAGTGACTGGTCACCTGAGAAGATTGTGGCAAAACAAAGAATTGAATATGGCTCACTTGAACCCCGTCCCTTCCTTTTCTTGATGTTCTCTGTTGTTCACTAATTGAATGCATTTTCTAGCATTGCTCCCAAGGCTAGACCATCACTAAACAGCAAACTTCCAACATTATTGACACGTGAAGCTTCAACAGTCTGATTTTGGGACTAACCCCAAGCCCATTGTAATCAGTGGAAGATACCTACTGACTTTAGTATCTATCCTTTGATTTACTCCATGAAGCGTAGCTAGTGTTTGGCTTGGATGTTTACATCAAGGCTCCAAGGTGGTTTCTTTCTCTTGCTTATGAAATGCAGAGATCCATGTGCTCATCAGTGGTAGAGATTTATCAGTGTGCCCATTTCATGACCCCATTTGTCCTTAACTCGGGTGTTCATAACCCTACCTCCTGCCATCTTTATAGACCTTGTGGTCTCTTCCGCAGATTGCTGTTGCTCAGTACAGTGAAGAGCCTCGGACTGCTTTCCATTTTAACCAGTACAAGGATAGGAATGGAGTCCTGAAAGCCATCCAGGGACTGAGCTACGCTGGAGGCAACACAAAGACTGGTGGGTATCATATATGCACATCAATATCTGCATGTACATGTTATGTCTGAGGCATGGCCCTGAGTTGCAAAGTGGTGATCTGAAGTTGGATATAAATTGCCTTAGGAGTCAGGTGATGGATTTTGTTACAGAGTTGTGAATTAGTCTGTTGTAGAGTGGGGTTATGAAATGAAGATCCAAAATGCTGTGAAGCGGAGGAGAGGACTGTAAGTGTTTGTTTTCACCTCTAGTTATGGCCAGTACTGTCATTCTGGGTCTTTTAGAAGAGCCCCAGATTTATTTCTGACTTTATCTTTATTATCATATGACCCCCAGTTGCATATGTTTTTATACCTAACATAGAGCCAGCCCTAAACCTCAAGTTATTATCTGCTGGGAATTTTTTAAGAAGTGCTTTACCTCTATCTGCGATCCTAACCCTATCAATCATGTGAGCAAGAATTCACGTTTTAGCACTAGTTTATATTTGCCTTGATTTATTTAGACCACGGGGTCAGTTTCCCTTTTTGGTGCGTATCTGTGACACCCATTCGTGTTGGTTGTGTCTTCACCTTAGCGTTGACTTGCTAAAATCAATGAGAGATGTTACCATCAGGTTCAAAGGAGAGAGAGAGCAATGAAGATTACTTTAGAAAATTCCTCCCACTGAGTGCGTCTACGTGAGATGCTAACTGCGTACTAGCGTGGTAGGCAAAAACCATACAAATAGGCTACTACACAGTTAGCGCCCAAAGAGTCCATGCACCAGTGCTACTGAGCAGTAGTGAAGTTACTGTGCATTGATTTAGTACTTAAGTGCTAAGCTTAATGCACAATAAGTACGGTGCATTAATGAACGTGTAGACACGCCCACTGTGGATCAAATTACCTACCCCTCCTGCATCCCAGTTGGGAGGATAAGAGCTGGAAAATGAACTTTTGCTTTAAATATTCCGTGGGTTTAAAACAGTAATCTCCAGCCATTCTAGGTGCATGGATACACAGTATCTCTCACGCCAGGAGCATTAGACAGGGTTTGGCCATTCAGCTAGCGGCTACGAACAAGATGATAGATGAAATGTAGTTCCATACGACAAGAGCTCATCGACACATCCCATAGTTTTAAACTGAAGGGAATTAGCTTTCTTTCTATCCTTTCTTAAGCTGCCTCTCTAAGTGTCTACCCTTTCCTAAGGTGGCTCTTTTTTTGGTTCCCAGTGCTGTGCACAGAATCAATCTTTCAAGGTCATTGACTCGACTGAAATAACCAAAAACCTTCCACAAAACAACTCCCTTTGGGTTGCTGCAAAATGAGAGGTTTTCAGTTTTCTTACTAACAAACAAAAATCATCTTCATTTGATATTTTCCAGTTTTCGCGGGCGTTGGTTGTAGCTGTGTTGGTCTAAGGCAGGGATGGGCAATTATTTTAGGCGGAGGGTCACTTTCTGAGTTTCGGCAAGCCATGGAGGGCCGCACGACAGGCAGCCAGGGGCAGATAAATATTAATTTTCTGCATTGTTTAGGGGCCCCGTGGGCCGGATGCAATGGCCTGGGGGACTGCGTTTTTCCCACCCCTGGTCTAAGGACATAGGCAGACCAAGTTCTTTGGGTAAATGTGATATTTTTCAGACCAAGTCAGTGGTTGGAAAATGTGTTCTTTGCAAGCTTTCAAGCGCAGACTTCCATCCTATTCTATTCTGTTGCTCCTATTCGGACCCTAGAGAGAAGATACAGACCAGCAAACTCTCCTTATGCCTGAGGAAGGGGGCCTGTGCCGGAAAGCCTGCAAAGAACAATTTTTCCAACTCTTCAGCGGTCGCATAAAAGATATCAGATTTATCCAAATAGCCTTGTCTACCTTGATTCGAAGCACTTTTACTCAAATTAAAACATTATTTTTGTGGGGTTTTCTTTTTTTTTTCTCTTTTTAAGATTTTTTTTGTAAATTGAACTCTAGCAATTCTGCAAATGAAAGCACCATTTCAAAATGAAAGAAGACAAAAACTCTCAGTGTTTTGGTTCTGACATGTCAGGACAAATCATTGTAACTTTCCTCGATTCATTTGTTTCAATTTTTTTTTTTCTGGCGGAAATAATTCACCAACTCTGACCTGAATTTTCTATTGAATTCCACTGCATTTATCATGATCCGCCAGAAAATAAAATAATCCTCCAGCTCTGACATTTATGATCTCCTTATATGAGTGGACTGTATGCTTTCTCATGGATCAATCAGTGATGTAGCGTATAAGCATGGCCTTGCTGGATCTAGATCAGTGATTCTCAACCGGAGTGCGTGGTACCCTGGAGTGCCATGAGAGCCTTGTAAAGGTGCCGTGGGCACCATGCAGTATTATGTATTCAAACAGCTACACAAGATAATTCGTAAGATCAAGCCTAGAGATTTCAGCTAGGACTCCATAATGTCAAAACCGTTCTGTCCGGTTGTGGGCTCTCTGAGTTCTTTGCAACAGAAGAATCGTTCTCCTTTTCTGCAGTCAAGTAATTTGTGAAGCCTAAGAGTTGACATTTTCCAAAGGGGTCTTGAGTCTAAAAGGATTGAGAATCACTGATCTAGACAGTGTGTCTTTCTGCCTTCTTGCAGGTCGTGCCATGGCCTATGTGCTAAAGGAGTTATTTCATCCCTCCAGAGGGACCAGGCCAGACTTCCCTCGTACCCTGGTGTTGGTGACTGATGGACAGTCACAGGACGATGTGCTCCCACCTGCCAGAGCAGTCCATGCTTTAGGTAGGGACCTTGTTGCGTTATTATCTTTTAAAGGCCTTGATCCCCATCCCAGGTAAGTCAGCAAAAAGACCTGCATGGGTTCCAGTTGGGCTGGACCAGGCTTTATATTAACCCAGGCTCCTACAAGCTCAGCATTGGTTTTCTGAGCTTTTATCTTTTCCTTATTTTGTTGAGTTTGTGGGTGAGCCCTAAGCTAACCTCATGAGTCGAATGCTCCACGGATGTGCCCGGCCTGATATTCTTAGATGGCTAATCTCTGGCTGGCCTAGTCACTAAGAGATGACTTCCTCTCCTCGGCGTAAATGAGTTTCTGTGAATTAAGCTAAATTCTAATCAGGACCTGAGGCACTGATATTTACTGCATGGTTGAGATTTTCCATGCGGATGCAGGCTTTTAGCCACACTGTTCCCAGACTCACTGCAACAGGTGAAATTCCCGACTTGGTTTGCAAACTTTCAACCTGTGCTTCTTTCTAGCTAGCACATGGGGTGTTTATTTCAGGAATCGGTGTCATTGCTGTGGGCATCTCCAGAGCGGACCCTGAAGAACTGAGTAGCATTCTGCTTTACCGCAACCTGCAGAATGTTTTCTATATCAACACCTTCGATGACTTTCCCCAGATCATCAGGGAGCTTATTGATACCATATGCTCGGACTTGCAGCTGCCAGAAGCCCAGCCAGAGCCTGGGCAGGTGAGCTGCTTTCTCCCATGGCCTTTCTGTTTCTATGCTTCATTCTTTATTTACTTGGGAACGCTTTGCAAATATGGTAAAGATTGTTTTCTGCACCTAGACCTTTGTACATGCCACATTTTTTGCCCTTTCTTGTACTGCAAAGGCATGACTATTTGCACAAGCAGGTTTTCGGGACACTTTAAAAGTCTTTCTGGTGCTTTAAAGTAAAACTCCTCGGACGTAGTTTAGTTTGGCTTGCTGTGAATTAAAGCATCGCATCTGTGGATTCATTACATGCAAACACGGAGGCACTCAAAAATGTGTAATGAGATTCTTTGTCCACCAGACGGGGCTGTGACTTTTTTGTAGTTCACCCCCTCAAATTGCTTCACTTTTCAAATTGCTTTCTTGTTTTTTTTCTGGTGCCATTTGTTGGCTCTGTGCTTCCACAGCTGTGTGGCAAGGCACAGGGTGGGCTGCCCTGGACCAGGAGACATGGGGGGAGGTATAGCACTGCTCTCTCACAGCACCGGCTTAATTCATTCAAAAGCCAAGTGCATGCAAACACTGATGCGAGGCTCCAAACCTCAATTAATTTGAAAACCTAATACAGGCAAACATTGATGCAACATTCCAAAATAAAAAAGTTTACATCCTATAAGCCTATTTAATTTAATGAGGTTTAAACGCTGTGATGTGTATTGGTGCCTCTAGTGATTATGCTCTCACCCTGTGTCCTGACTGAAAGCAAGAACAGAAGAGGAATGAGGTTTAGTATCCACCACTAGAAATCATCATGCCATTGACATCAGTGGAACAAAGAGATATCAAATGAGAACTGTTTCCGCTTTTGGCCCCGCACTTCAAGAAAGATGTGGACAGATTAGAAAGAGTCCAGTGAGAGTGACAAAAATTATTAGAGGTCTGAGAAGTGTGACTTATAAAGGAAATGTTGAAAGAGCTAGGTTTATTTACTCTGCAGAAGAAAAGACTGAGGGAGGGGTTGATAACAGTTTTCAAATACCTGAAGGATGATTATAAAGAGGATGGAGATGGGATTTTCTTTGTAGCTGTAGGGGACTATGCTACAAAGAAATTTAGGTTGGAGATTAGGAGAAACCTTCTGACTATGAGGGTGATCAAACGTTAGAACTGGCTACCTAGAGAGGTCCTCGAACTTCCACCCCTGGAAATTTTCAAGAGTAGGTTAGCTAGATACTTGGCTGGGATAGTTTATAGATTCATAGAGTCATAGATGCTCGGGTCGCAAGGGACCTCAACAGATCATCAAGTCTGACCCCCTGCCTGGGCAGGAAAGAGTGCTGGGGTCAGGTGACCCCAGCTAGATGCCTATCCAGACCCTCCAGGTAGGGGAGAGCACCACCTCCCTTGGACGCCCAGTCCAAATTTTGGCTATCCTCACCGTGAAGAAGTTTTTCTTGATATCTAGCCTAAATCTGCTGTCAGCTTGCCACCGTTGTTCCTTGTTACCCCAAGCGGCTCTGCTCACCAGGGCGCATCTCCGATCCCTTGCTGCATCCCCCTAATGAATTTGTAGGTGGCCACAAGATCACCTCTCAGCCTTCTCTTGCAGAGGCAGAAGGGGTCCAGGTCCCTCAATCTCTCCTTACAGGGCTTGTCCTATAAGCCCCTAACCATATGAGCAGCCCTTCTCTGGACCCTCTCAAGTTTATCCACATCCTTCCTGGACACAGTACTGCAATGCCACATAGAGGGGAAGTATCACCCCCTTGGATCTATTTGTCGCTCGTCTGCTGGTGTATGATAAAGCGCGGTTAGCTTTGCCAATGATTTTGTCACACTGACGACTCCTGTTCATCTTGGAGTCCACTGTGACTCTGAGATCCCTTTCCGCTGCTCTGCTGCTGAGAGGGTCACTGTCCAGCCAGTAGACGTGCTGGATATTTTTACACCCTAGGTGCAGCACTCTGCACTCGTCCTTGTTGTATTGTGTCCTATTGTGTACTGCCCACTTTTCTAACCTGTCCAGGTCTGCCTGCAATCCTTCCCTGCCCTCCAAAATGTGCACTTCACCCCACAATTCAGTATCGTCCACAAACGTGGACAGAGTACACGTCACACCCACATCCAAGTCACTGCTGAAGACATTGAAGAGTACAGGTCCAAGGACCGAACCCGGCAGGACTCCACTACCCACATCCATCCAGGTCCATACTGACCCATCTACTACCACTGGGCTCATCCGGGAACTCTCACACCCTAAGTGAGAATCATATTCCTAGATCAACAAGCCAATCACTTATGACAGACAGCTTTTAATCAAAGATGATCCTGCCTTGAGCAGGGGAATGAACTAGGTGGCCTTGTGAGGTCCCTTCCTACTCAGCTTTCCTGTAATCCTATAACTTTCTGGCTCTTTCGTGGTTATTTGCTAACTTGGTGACATATCAGTTATGAGGGGAAAGGATATTTGAGGTCATTTTCAATCTATAGTCTTTTCCAGTTCCCCCCTATGTGTCTGACTTCATCTTGGCAATGTGGTGGCAACAGGCTGCAACTAAACTGGTTCCTAAAACCCATAATCCCTTTTGACCAGGAGACAGCTAACCTGAGCTATGCATTATAGGTTGCTGGACGCAGTGCGAACAAACCACAGCAGTCTGGTGACATGGACAGGAAATCCTTGGCCTATGATCCCTCACCTGTTGACCCACAAATCGAGGGACCCCCGGGGCCTTGTGGTTCCAAGTGTCTGAAGGTGAGGTAACTGCTAGGCGCTCGTGACGATGTGCTTGGGGAATATAGGTGCAGCCAGTGCATGCAACTGTGAAGTATGAGCTTGATCCTCCAGCAAGCTGCTCCAGCATTATGCTGATGAAACAGGACTGACTTGAACAGAATCCCAGCGTGCAGATTTGGAGCCGCGCAGTGGAGAAGCAGAGCCTTCTTCTGAAGACCTCAGCCGAGGTCACAAGCAGTTGGCATTTGTCTTCTGCAACATGCCCATAAGGCTTGCTCAAGCTAGCACATGTCATATGCCTTGGACTGCCAAACACACTTTTTTGAAACCAAGTATTTCTTCTAAAAATAGCCTGCCCCTTAAATCTGAGAAGGAAAAAGGGAAGGAAAGTGATCCTATCTGCTCCATGGAGGCTGTAGTCTTTACTTTTTATTTCTTGAACTGAGAGTCAGAAAATGTGGATGCAGCATACATTTAAAGATGTCATATTGTTAGAAGGAACATGGTACCCCTTAGAAAGCCTTCAAGCATTATTTTAAAGACATTGGGGGTTGGAGAACCCACCTATGTCCCCACTAATGTTATTCCAGTAGTTAATGGCCCTTGCTGTTTTAAAACCCCAAACCTGTTACAGACCCCAGGAGCTAATAGTTTGGTTGTGTCCTTGTCACTGAGACTAAGATCCATGCCTGTGTCTGTAAAGATAGACCAGAAAACCATGAGGCATTTCCTAGCTCTTGCATCTCCATTTTAGTAGTCTCCATCCCATGCTACAGCTCCTCATCGTGTGACTGTAGTTGCGTTTCCTTGTCCTGCAGGGTGCCCCCCCACCCCCAGAAGCAACCGCCCTCCAGTTCAATATGCAGAAGAGGCATTGTCCTCATAGTCTGTGGCCTAGGGATGGAGGAAGATAAGCAGTGCATGGCATAAAAAAGAGACTGATGTTATTCTCAGGCTGGTTTTGCAAAGGATCTGCTCGCTTTCTGTCTACCTCTTACGTTGCCTTATTGGAAAGGGTGGAGTGGTGGCCCGGACCGGGTGTCTCAAGGCTCTGTAGGGTGGGTCCAATCATTTTCCTTTCAAGGGTCATGACGTCCTGAATGATTATTTCATTTCTCCTTTTCCAGAGCTACAGGGGCTTGCAGACGGGCAGGGGTTATGATCCGTTCAGCTTTGCAACGAAAGGAGAGAAAGGAGAGAGGGTGAGTCTAGGAGCATGAATGATGTCCCAGGTTTCATGCCAGTGCCTACAAAGGACACTGGGAGAGCCGTCTCCAGACCCTTTGCATTGGTGCTTAAGGTGTTCTGTCCCACAATGCCTTGAGAATCAAACGGAAAAAGGTTTGGAGGGTATGTACATGTGAGTGGAACATGTGAGTGTGCACGGGTGTTTGTGGGTGTATATAAAGGGAGGCCAAAAAATGGTGAGCTTATTAATAAGGAAGATGCAGTTGCCTCCCAGGGGCCCAAGTTTCTTGCAAGGCTGAGCGATGCGGCACTGCTGAAGTCAGGACCTGGGCATGCTTGAAGCCAAGAGGCAAGAAAAATGTTGGATGAGCTGGAGAGCTGCTCTGAGATCAGGACTGCTGTGCCCTAGAACTGATCCTTGGTCCTAACTGATCATGTACCATACACAGGGTTTGGCCCACCCCGCCAAGGTCATTTCTGAGACCGTAAATCTGGCTGAGCTTGAAAATCCCGCGGGATTTCTGAGTTTGGAAATTACCGGGATGTATTCAATGAGTTAAAATACCTGAAGGGTGGTTATAAAGAGGATGGAGATAGACTTTTTTTCCCCTGTGCCTGTAGAAGGCAATCGCCTCAAACTGCAGTGGAGGAAATTGAGGTTGGCGATTCGGGGGAGCTTTCTGACCATGAGGGTGGTCAAGCTTTGGGCCAGGCTGCCTGGAGAGGCTGTGGCATCTGCTTCCCTGGAAATTTTCTACAGCAGGTTGGACAGACACTTGGCTGGGCTGGTTTAAACAAGGGTGATCCCACCTTGAGCAGGGCGCTGAACTAGATATCCTTCTGGGGTCCCTTGCAGCCCTACTTTCCTACGATCCTATTCTTTCTCTAGAGGAAGAGGAGCCTATGCTTTGTACAGGATCCTCTCCCTGCACTGTGCCAAACCTGCTGCAGGCCAGCCGGGCTTCCACGTGGTTCCCACAGCCCCGTCAGGGACGTGCCCCACACTTGCCCTTGTTGTTCTCCATGTGTTTAGGGTCTACCTGGGAAGGATGGGATTCCTGGACTGCCTGGCAGACCCGGACGGACAGGGCCCCCCGGCTCCCCAGGGCGGATGGTAAATATGTGGATTCATGAGCATTGTCAACGTTGGGGTTGATTTCAAATAGTCCCCCCAGCATTAAACACCTAATTTTTCCATCCTTCTCTCTACCTACAGGGTCTCCCAGGTACCCAAGGCGATACTGTAAGTATCCTAAAACCAGCAAATCCTACTTCCTTTCACCTGTGCGAGACCCGGCACGGTGCAGTCCGTGGGTACAGAGCATTGCCCCTCTGTCTTAGTGAGACGCTGCTGTCATTGCAGCTGAGGAAGGGACGTGAGCAAGGAAGCAGGGAGTCAAGTGCCTCGTTAGCACGAGGAACACCATGCTTAAGGCCCTGCCCATTTTCTGCCTATGTCCAATTGGGAAGAAGCATCACACTGATTTCGTACCATCTAATGGTGGGGACAACACCCATCACCTTACCTGCTCCACCTCGTTGCTTCTGCTTATACTTGTCTCTGTGATGTTGGAAGATGCTGGCTTAGTGGGCAAGTTTATATGTGCATTTATGTTGGCTTAAATTTACTGCGCAGTAAATTACTGCACAGTTAGTGGGAATAGGCCCACATCTACACATGCAGGTGTTAAAGTGCATTAACACCATGCTAATTTTAATCCCAAGTCAGTCCACACACACAGTGTTACTGCACAGTAAGGTGTCTAAATGTGCATTACGACACAGGAACTATTAGGCGTAAATTCATGACGCAGGTATCAAATGTATGCTCAAGTCAGCATAAGTTGTTGTATTTACTGCACAGTATGGGTGTGCATGCGTAGATGTGCACCTGTACTGCACAGTAATTTTGGTTACTGCATAGTAAATGCACATGTGTAGACGTGCCCAGTGTGTGCAGTCATGTCTTCCTCTACAGGCCTCCACCGAGCTGGATTAGAGCCACATCCTGGAGTTGCCCTATTAGCTCAAGCAAGGGGGGCACTTGTGGTTCTGGAGTTGCCCGCCTTGGTGCAGCCTTTGCTGTATAAGGGCAGTGCATAGACTCTTACTCTTAAATTGCTTTGTTTTCCTGCATGACGCATTGTTCCCAGTCACAGCTACCACAGGGGCTCAAGCTAATGAAACCAGCATCTATAGATAGGTAGACAGATAGATAGATAGATATGCTCACTTATTCAGGGAATATAGGTGCTTACTTAATCAGAGGAACCTGTATAAGTGAGCATCTATACGTTACCTAGTGCAACTGAGTCTGCCACAGGGCATTGCTGATTGAAACCAAGCCTGTGATCAGGTTACACCACATTATTTAATTCTGTGATTTATTTTAAACCCCCAGGGGCCTCCTGGATATCCAGGCCCAGCAGGGCCAAAAGGAGACAGAGTGAGTTCCCTTATATGTGTTTCAATTGGGAAAAAAGCCTCTTTTGTGCACTGATGAACAATTAGTGTGTGTGCATACTATTGTCATCTAGTGGCTGCTGGGACCAGTGCTGGAGGCTCCAGGCTAGAGGGTCTTTCACCTCTGCTCGGGGTCAGACTAATCACCATATCTGGGATCAGGAAGGAATTTCACCCCATGGTCAGATTGGTATGGACCGTGAGGGGGGTTGCCTTCCTCTCTAGTGGAGGGCATGGCTTCTCTCTTGAGTGTATATTAACAAACGTTTAAAGACACGACACATCAGCTGCTGTGGTTCCCCTGCTTTACCTGTGGCAGGTTTGGGTGTTAGGTCTTGTGTTATGTCAGGGTTGAGGGTAGCTTTACAACGAGTTTAGATTATGGATTGCATAGGATGGGTTGGATCCAGCTGACCCTGCCCCAGGTGGGGGGTTGGAGAAGGTGACCTGTGGAGGGTCCCTGCCAACCCTACTTCTATCTGATTTCTATGAAAAGTTGTCAAATGCAAGTTGTTAGCCCTATACTACTAGGAGCCCATGAGGACTCATCCTATGGCCTTGGCTCGTGGAGTCCCTTTCTTCAGTGCCATGGTCACGTACAATCCAAGTGAGAGGGTCTCGGTTCCACCTCTGCTGAGGTTGTGAAGCTTTGGATGGCTTGGGGGTGTAGCATTGTATCATCTGTAATGCTCAAAAAGTGGCCGCTATAAATGGCGAAGTAGGTAGAGACTTTCCAGAAGGCCTCTATCCATATGGAGGACATGACTAGTGAGTGTCACTCTAGTATCTCTGTAACTGCAACTGTCCCTGAGATTTGGCTTGTCCAGATTCAATCTACTATTGGGTGTTATGGTTTTCCCACACACAAAAGTCCCAGGGTGCAGAGTGGGGACACGGAGGCACCATAAACTTGTAGGCTCAGCTCCCAATGAGCTAGACCAGGTACCTGGAGCAGTACAACCGTGTCAGCATGGTGCTCCACTTGGACTTATTACCCCTGGTCAAGAAATACCTTTATCAAATTGCTAAATTGAAGTCCAGGATGAATGGATTTAGATACACCCCTCTGGAGCTGGAGCTGTTTTGGGTCCAGTCCATCCATCTGTATAGAGATCATGTCCTACCATCGTCCGTGGGAAAGAGCTCGACAGCTGTTAACACAAAATCCTTGAACTGTTACACCTGGCTCAGTGATTTCTGAAAGGCTCTAGTGCTCTGCTTTGGGGTGTCTTTGAGTACCGCCAGCCAATATACCTGTCTCTCATTGCCCTGTCCTTTTGAGACAAGTACCCATGTTCAGGTCTCTCTACCAATCTCTGAAACAACATGGCAATCGACTGAAGACCCAGGAAGGCTCATTGCATACCTCCATTGCAGTGCATGCAGTCATGCTGACCTACGTCAGCGGGGGCTCTGGTCCACCTGCACGGAGAGGTGATGGTGGTCCATGGTTTTTGTGTTGCCAGTTCCTACGATGGCTTGGAAAGGGAAGCTGAGCACAGAAATGTTGCCAGCAGATGGAGGGAAGTGACTCTTCCCCTCTATTCAACACTGGGGAGGCCACATCTGGAGTCTTGTGTCTAGTTTTGGGCCCCCCACGATACAAAGGATGTGGAGAAATTGGAGGGAGTCCAGCGGAGGGCAATGAAAATGGTTTGGGGGCTGGGGGACAGGACTTATGAAGAGAGGCTGAGGGAGCTGGGCTTATTTAGTCTGGAGAAGAGAAGACTGCCTTCACCTACCTGAACGGGGGGTTCAAAAAAGGGTGGAGCTGGACTGATCTCAGTGGGGGCAGATGACAGGACAAGGAGCAATGGGCTCGCGTTGCAGCAAGGGAACTTGAGGTTGGATATTAGGAAAAACTGTCTCACTAGGAGGGTGGTGAAGCACTGGAATGGGTTACCTAGATAGGTGGTGGGATCTCCATCCTTGGAGGTTTTTAAAGCCTGACTTGACAAAGCCTTGGCTGGGATGATGTAGTTGGGGGTTGGAGTAGATGTGACCTCCTGAGGTCCCTTCAACCCTCATTTTCTATGATTCTCTGATCCTATAGAAACCACTTTTTGTGCCGTTTCTTGTTCAGGGAGAACCAGGCTATGTCCTAGGAGGTGTGGAAGTGATTCCTGGCCGAAACGGACAGCCCGGCCCTCCGGTGAGTAGATAATGGCGTCTGAAACAACCTCCCTCCCTTCTTCTCCCTTGACCTGTGATTATAGGGGATTGCACAGGCCCTGCTAGGGGCAGTCAGGGTTCCCATGTTACTCATGCTCTAAAAGAGGCAAAGACTGGGGCCATTAATTTATGGGAAAGGAGAGCTCCTTCCCCAAGATAGATGGAGGAGAAAGGAAAGGAGAAGACATGCAGACAGTCTAGGTCAATGCATTGCTGCCCCCTTTGGAGTAATCCCTTTCTGGTGCTAGTGATAAAGAATAGAACCAGGGACCCGGGTATATTCAGCCCTTGCATACTGTTAAAGAGCTGCTGCCTTTTGCCTCAGAGGTGGCTGCCTTTCTGGCATGGGTGTGTTCACCCTAAATAATCCTATAGGCATGCATCAGGGTCACATTCATTGATATTTCTTGCTTTAGCCCTATCCACCTCATGCACTGTGGTGACCCTCTTCGCTTTTAACAGAAGGGGGAGGGATGTCTTCCTAGAGTTCGTGCCTGTGCGGCTTGGTGATTACCCAGGCGGGGTGATAGCTGAGCACTTCACCTATGCTCCTGCCCCGCTCAGTCCCTGCCAGATTCAGGTTCAGGGGGTGATGATGAAGAGGGCTGGGGATGATGAAGGGAGCCGTCTCTCAAATATTTGGCTGAAATCCTTTCAGGGGCAGAAAGGGCAGCCAGGCGTTCCTGGAGTAGCAGGACCACCGGGGCTGCCAGGACCACAGGGACCTCCGGGGACATCCACAAAGGTGTGTGTTACTGTGGCAAGCTGCTCTTCTGCGTTGCTCAGGCACGTACAGCTGGGGGCCTGGGTCCAGCATGGGGGCATAAGGTGCATTGCTGTCATTAAGTCGGGGTGGGGGGATACACATCCTCCTGCACTCCTAGACCCCCTGGACTTCAGGGGAATTGGCTCTGTGCCTTTGAGATGAAGGGGACCTTTCCCATTGATTTCTGTGGCTGTAATAGGTGGCCTTTGATCACCTCCAAGAACTCGGTGGGTCTTAATGGTTCAGCTTCAGAGGACTGTGAATGCCAGCAGGGTGGCGTGCCAGAAGGATCGAGGCCTGAGCTTTGATCTCCCTTCCCTTTGCTTGAGGAGGATCTCTCTTTTGGCTCTCCAGGGTTGAGACATCTGGGTCATGCAGGGTACACGCAACCCTTCTTGCACCTACCTCCATCCTGGGGATAAGAAGACTTCACTCTCTAGGGATACAAGTGAGAGCTGAGGCCAAATGTTCAATCCTGTGCCCTGCTGCCTGGCAGGGGGGCCTGATGCACCCATCATGGGGGGTGATGGTCCTTGGAGGCCAACTGCAGCCCTTGTGGTTCAGGTTTTTAAGGGGAGGCACGACTGGAGACAGGAAGGAAGAGTATCCCCATCCTTGTGTTGTAACATTCCCCATCCTTCGTGTTTCAGGGAGAGCCAGGAAACCCAGGAAACAGGGTAAGAGTTACTTCCCCTTCCACTTCTGGGTCTTCCCACCTGTCTCAGCAACTGAGTAACAGCCCTGCTGTGTGTTTTGAACCAGGCTTATGGACTGTGGTGGCCACACTTAACCCATGCCCTTCTGAGGCCCAGCATGGGGCTGTATCCAGAAAAAGTCAGGCAGGACCCTTTCAGGTCTCTGCCTGTCTTCTGACAAGCACACACCTCCTCAAACTGCCCACTGGTGCTAAGTATGGGTGTGGGTCCTCAGTGTGGAAGAGGCCTGAAGAAGAGCACATAGGTCTGGACATAATTAAGGGGTGATCTTCCCCTGGTCGAGTGTCCTGAAAGGGTTGCAGTGGTTTCGGGGAAGCCACCATACCCAAGAGACCTACTGGAAGAAGACAACTAGTGCCTACTTGACATACGAATGCAACTGTGCTGGCAAGGCTTGGGTAGCTCCTAGAAACGTTGTCTGAGACAGTGATACCGTCTCATGAACTTTACAGGGGCCTCGAGGAAAGAACGGCATTAAGGGTGACAAAGGAGGCAAGGGTGAGCCAGTGAGTATGGCTGGGGGAAGGTCTTTCTCCTTTGGGCACTTTGAGCTGGATGGTACCTATTGGACAAAAGCCCTCAAGGGTGGGAGGGAAGAATGCAATGCATTCTGGGATTGCAATTTGTGTAGGTGGGAAATGTCTACTAACACTTTTCAGTTCCTAAGGGGCCATGTGAACTTCTTCAGAGTCATTTGTGGTGCTTCGTCTTATCACGTGGCCTGTTACTACCTTGGTTAATACCCAGACTTCCCTCCTTTACAGGGGAGAGCTGGCTTGCCCGGCCCCATGGGGCTAGATGGTGCTCCAGGATTTCCCGGACCGAGAGGGGAAAAGGTCAGTGCGTGTGTAAAATGCCTCTCTATACAAATCAGCTCAAAGTAGGGGAGAAACCATGGAGTGGTGTCTGTTACTAGTAGGATACACCAAATGCATGGAAGGTGGAGAGCCAGGATCATGTCCCCGTCCCACACAGTGAGGACTTGATGTCTCCTGTGTCACAGGGTAGATGAGATGCCATGTCTCTGTCCCATCCCCTAGATGCCTTTGTTTTATCTCCTTTCTTGGCCTCTCCTGACACTGGGGTCATCTTCTGTTTGGCTCCTATCAGCCAGCGCTAGAGTCCTTCCTGGTATCTGGGGCTTGCCTGCCTTGGCTGAACCTAGCTGATTTCCTTATTCCATGTTATACCTTAGCTGATAACCCCTGTGGTCCCTTTCCTTGCATGTCCCTCCTCCTCGTTCAGGTCTAAGTAGCTCTTCTACTTGCATCCCTGCCATACCGAGGGTTACGTGACCAACCATGTCATAGTCATAGGCTTTAGTCATGGGCTAAATCACTGCCCCTGCTTGTGGGAGCGTACTGCTGTGAATAGGACCAATTTGCTGGATATTTCCTCCCCTTGCTATGAGTACAATACTGGCTGTGATTGCTGTTTCAGGGGCAGGCAGGGATAGGTACCCCTGGCATGCCTGGCTTGAAGGGAGCGGAAGGAGAAAAGGTAGGCTTCCCCCTTGCAGCTGGGTTTGGATGTGTGCAGTAGTCAAGCTCTGCTTCTCCCTTCCACCTTCAGTGCTCCTGAAATATTTATTGAAGGATTGGACTCAGACTCCACCGCCACGGTGGTGACTCTTTCCCCAGTGAGGGAATCGGTGTAGTCTGCCAGCTCATTTTATTCTCCCGAGTATTTGAAAATCGGGATGGGTGTAGCAGGGCATGTTGGGCAGGGAGGGGCCCTGCAATCGCTGCATTTCTAGGGTAACTTTTAAATCAAGTCAAAGACACTGAGGGTCTAATCTGTAACCCATTGAAGTCACTGGGACAATGCATATCGCCCATGATGCATCAGGGCTATGGACTCCCGTGATGCATTGCTTCCCCATTCTAAGATATGGGGCCATAGTAAGTGATAGGAGATGCAGTCCCATATTTAAATTCCTGACCAAGGTATGGGACCACAGTAAGTGATAGGAAGCCTCCGCTAGTCCAAAAACTCCTGCTCAGGCATATACATTGAAGGGTTGGGCGGCCCTCATGCATACACCATGATGGAGGAGGATCGATGGTTGCCACGAGTGATAGGAGATGCAGTCCCATATTTAAATTTCTGACCAAGATGTTCTTCTCACAAGATCATTTGTTTCCATGATTGCCCTGTTTGGTGGGTCTGGATTTTCATGAGTGATAGATCCTGTCAAAATGAGCCCTCTGTGAATCAGTGCCTAGATCCCAGCTGAGGATGGGGCTTGGAAAGCAGGCTTTGCTGGGGTAGGGAAAGGAAAGAAACGGATCGGTGGGAAGAAGGAGTGAATTAGGAGCCAGTAATGAGTCCTAAATCTGAGCTCTCTCTTTCTCTTCTCTTCTGCAGGGGGCAATGGGGCTTCCTGGAGCAGAAGGACAGAAGGTGAGTATCGATGGACATGCATCCACGCTGAATCTTTGTCTGTATGGTTATTGAAGTTAACAAGTACCTTGATTGCTCGGGTTAGCCCTGTCCTTAAGCGGTACGTCCTACCGTCCAACAAGATTAGCAACGTTACAGATTTGTGCCAGTTTCGGCCAGCTGTCTGTTTTTCATCCCGTATTCATGTATGTCTGGTGCTTGGCCACAGCCAGATGGTGATTTATCGCCACCCTGATGGACAGACACGAAGAGTAGCTGACTTACATAACACCGTGGTGCTTCTTGACAGCATTTGTTGCAATGTTCGCCTACTTGCATTGCCTCGTTGTGTTTCATGGCAGTCGGCGGCTGCAAGTCTTTGTCCTCCAGCTGCATCTTGCAGTTTTATCAAATTGAGGTGAGGGAGAGTTTTTGTCTTCTTGAAAGAACGCTCAAAACCATGGCAGGGAGGACAGGTGTTGAAGGAGCACTGCAAAAAAGCATATCCATTTCCTGAGAGGATGGCAAAGATGAACGAGTTTTGCAACAACCTCCTTAATTCACCGGTGCTTGCAGAGGAAAAATAGGTATTATCACTCCCACCAAAACATCAGTGCATCAAGAGGTTTTAGCGGCACAATGTTTTAGCTTTTCATTAACCATTTAAAAAAAAAAATTGTCTAAGAGGTGTCCTGACAGCCAGTCGCTAATTTTGCAGATTTTCAAATGAGATTACGTATTTGCGAATTTGCATTCATTTGCTAGATGAATTTGCTGTCATGTTCTTGCCAGACATGAAACCATGCACAGACTGGAGTGTATTAAACATGGTCTTAATAGGGATTATGGATACTTATCCCATTATCTGGACTTAGCTGTTAACTGAAGTGTCCTTCCAGGTATTAACTGCCTTGTTCATATCTGTTGACCTAAACGGGGGGTGTCAAAGACACAGCCCATGAGCAGGATCTGATTTCCCGAGCCCTATCATCCAGTCCCAGTGATATCTGGATCTTGGAGTTGACCACTCATTTGGCCTGAGGGCCTGAATGAGTTTGACACCCCTGATCTACTCAACCTATTACCTCTCTTAGTTGCTTCTCCCCTTGTCCCTTTGCCTTCTATATATATCATTGTTATATATATCTGTCTGTTATATATATATATATTTGGGCTCTCTTGAAACACAATGGCCTAGCCAGCTGCTGAAGATGCCCCATTGTTGTTTCATGAGCAAGCCTGTTTCTTGATGATGGAGCTTTATCTGATGAAGTGTTCGTTGCGTTTTAGCCCTCCCAAAGTTTGTGAGGGGAGCAGCCACAAGATCCAGCTGTCATCAAGAAGCATGGAAGACTTTGGGCAATGAAGAATGAAGTAAATGTCCTCCAGAAAACATTTGACTTGTTTTGAGTTTTGCATGATCTCTCCCTCGTACCTACCGAGAGGGTCTTTTCTCTTGCTAATAAGTTACAGAAGTGAACAATGACAGAAGAGAAGACGAATCTTGGTGTCAACCCTTAAACCAATGCGGATGCTTCCACTGAATTTCAGAGACTTGCGTTCTGACTCGTGACAAACTGCGGAAGAAGAAGGATGCCCTTCATAAAACACGTGCCTCCAAAAATACCTTTCTATGAAACATCAACTACTGCTCTACGAACAAGCAACCAACTGCCTCGCTCTCAGTAGCATCTGGCATATGTAATTGTTATTCAGTTTTGGTCTACCAGTGCGCTTGCTGTCAGCATCATGTATGTAAAAACTTTGTCTTTGGATTGGGGTTTTTTTTTTCAGTAGATGGCACAGTTCATCAAAATCTTCTGTGCTGCTTATTGAAAATAGGTTTACCTAGCCTTATCAAAGACACGCTATCTTCAGTCAAACTAGCAAGACATCACTGACATTAAACTGCACTAAAGTTATGGCACGCCCCTGATATAGCCTAGAGAAAGTTGGTAGCTTTAGTGGTTGGGTGTTTAGTGGGTGGCAGTCTTGAGACAAACAGTCGTGTAGGATGCCAAGTGAGTGATGGCCTGTCTCCTCACCTCTTTTCACATCAATGAAAGGAAATATTTTTTCACACGAGGCATCGTTAGACTGTATAACTCATTGCTGCAGGATGTCTTTGAAGATAAGAACTTCACAAGATGCAGAAGGCAACTGAAGAGTGAGACCAGCCGGTCTGACCTGTGTCGACACCGTTTTTGAACAGAGTCCTGTATTTCTCACATACAACATGTAGCTTTCCCCCAAGTAGGGGGTGCATCTCCTAAGTAGGGAAGCTGTTTTCTTTGGTGGAAAAGAAGCACATCCGGAGATGTGGTGCATGCCGTGCCGCTGCTAGATGGGTGCCGCTTGTGTCTGCTCAGCAAACTGGAGGGGCAGAGTCCTGTTTTAACCCTTTCACAGCCATAGCTGTTGGCTAAGCACTGTAATTTGTACCTGAAGCACCAGGTGAGCTGCTGGTAACATCTTGATGAGGCTTGTGTTGTGGACACAACACTTTATATACAGGAATTTATATACAGAACTATTTGTTAGTAAAGAACTAACGGTCTTGCTACTGCCCTTGCAGGAGTGTGGGGCCTTGTCTTGTGTGTCATAGAGTGAGTTCTCCTGGAAACATAGGGTGCTGACAGACATGCAGCTTCCCACTACAACTCATGGCGCTTCATAGAAAGTGCCATGAGTTACAGCAACCCCTCTAACACAACAGACAATTTCTGTTGGGGGGGGAGGATCAAGCTCCACTTTGGAGCTGGCTACATGTCTGTGACCTCTCTCCCCTAGCCCCCTCCCCGCCAACTCCATTGTAGCCTCCAGGATGGGAGGGTGAAAGGAGAAGGGAGGGATCTTGGGGTTTTCTGAGTCTTCACTGGAGGGGAGGAGGGTGGTGGGTGCTCCTCTCCTACACTCCAGTGAAGGCTGAGCAAAACACACTTACTGTGTTCCCATATCTTAGAATGGGGAAGCAATGCATTATGGGGTTTGCTGAGTCTTCACTGGCGGGGAGGAGGGCTGTGGGTGCCCCCTCCCCCACCACTCCAGTGAAGACTGGGCAAAGCCCAGACCAGGATCCCTTCTCTTCCTTCTCCTCCCTCCCATCCTGAAGACAGCACCAGGGGCACGGTGGGGCTACGGCTGCGTCAGCCCAGCTCTGCTCCCAGACACGGGCTGAAAGAAATGAATGAAGGCACGCTGCTTTGGAGTGCCTTCATCTGAACCTTCATGTAATGAAGGTTAATTAGTGGCACAGTCAGACACTTCTGAAGCGCTCTGCGACCGTGCACTTCTGTCAGGGCATGGCTCTAGAGCACTTTCAGGGGGCCGATTGCACGACAAAACATCGCTTGTGCCAGCACCCATTGAGCATCCATAAAACACAGCATCCCATGGGATGGCACTGAGTGAGGCAGCGGGGTAAGGGTTAACGACTGGGTTTTTTTTTTAATGAGCAGTTTCCAAACTCACTTGATGGGAAATTCAGGGAAATAATGCCCCTTTCTCTTTTGTTTAGGGTGAACCAGGATTGCCCGGAGAAGGAGGACCAGCTGGCCCAAGGGTAGGGTTCTGGATGAAGATAGCCTGAGGTTTAAAAGGAAAACAGCTAATGAATGTAATGATTAAATGAATTCAGAAAAAACCATGAAAAGGTACAACAAGCCCCCCAGTCTTGGCTGGAGCCTGTCGTGTGACCACACACACCTAAGAATAAAATGATGAGATTTGTGTCTCGTGCTTCGGAGCTCATCAGCTCAGCGTGAAGGGCAAAGCTCTGGTGCTATTCGAAGACACCCCTTTCCTTTTCCTTTATGAACACCTTCAGAAGGAACGCCTACCGCTTGCTTTTTGCAACGTGCGGGCTTAAATGCTGGCAGGCGGCTGTTTTCCTGAAAATGTCTCTTTCCATGAATAAAGGCGTCTTGTGTTTTGCAGGGTAAAAAAGGGCAAGACGGTGTCAAGGGAGAAAAGGTGAGCTTAAACAAATGATGCTTGAATCTAGGCGAGAGAAAAAAAAAATGAGCCTGATTTGTCATTGTTGGTTACATTGGTCAAGCTCATCAAAAATGGCAGCGTTAGTCTGGTCTAAAGCCAGCATGCTTGATACGGGAACTGGGCCCCGCGTCTGAGTCCTCTGAACCTGGTGAGAGCGTGGCCAATTTTCCTTCGTTGAGAAAAATTATCATTCATGCTTGTTTTGGGGGTTTTTTAATGGCTTTCTAGGTTTCTGTCATTCAGTAAGTCAGTAATCAAAACTGAGTTAAATATATTCCTGTCCAAGAATAGCCCCTGTACTCATAGCTGCTTGGGTGGGAATAACCTACTAAATCTCATACTACAGGATAGAGGGAGGTTGGTGCCCAGGCAATGGTGCATGCCTTCCTCTGTAGCTCCCAGTGTCGGACTGGATGGTAGCTGAGATGCACCATTGGTCTGTTGTGTTCTGGCAACGCTAATGCACCCAATGCCTTTCAGGGGTATAGGTTGTAGCCGTGTTGGTCTAAGGACATAGGCAGACCCGCTTTTTTGGGGTAAATCCGATATCTCTTATTAGACCAACTCAAATAGTTGGGAAAAATTCTTCTTTGCCAGCTTTTGGGTACAAACACCCTTCATCAGGCTGAGGAGCACATTTTTGTCCCTTGTAGGGGGACTGTGGAGAAGCCGGGCCAAGGGGACCGCAAGGAATTGCTGTAAGTAATTGGTTAGGCTGAGTCTGCATCTTCCAAAGGGAGGCATCCCACAGCCTGTACGGATGGCAGGGAGTCGCCTTCCAGAGGCTGCATTGCCTGTTGAGCCGCTTGTCAAGGCACTTGCCACCGAAAACCTCATGGGCTCTGCTTGCCGTCTGCTCCAGTTATGGAGATTGGGTCTGATTCTCATGTGCATTCATGTCCCTCTTCAGCACCCAGGCCTGGTGACGGGATCTTGACCTGAAAGGCATTTTCCTTTCTGGAGAGGTGGAAAAGGACCTGAGTATGATGGCTTGCTTCCTTTTCCTTTGTCCTACCGGGTGAACGGCATTACGGTGGATAGCGAGGAGCAGCGTGCTAGAACCGACTCATCACCATGGGTTCGGTTTAGGTGCTTAATTACTGGCCAGACCTCTGGGTCTCACCCGGGAGCCCTCTTAGTACAGGCTATTGTGAGCACTGCAGAGACTTGTATTCCCACTCCTTTCAGTGAAAAATGGGGCTGGAAATCTCACGAGAACAGAAGTTTTGGTAAAATGTCATGCATGAGTGTATGGGTCTGGCTGGGAATCCATGAAGAATAGCTTCTCCCTGGTGAGAGGATCAGGCTGTTCAAAGGTAGGTGTTGGGAGACAGGCTTTATCACTTCTTGGTGACCCTTTGTGAATCTGGCCCTGGTTGGAGATCAGGAAGACTTCTGCTGGCTGATTTGGCTGGGGTGGCAAAGGGTTTAAAGCATCTCGCTGAGGCTGGAGCAGTGTGAGTGAGACCCTGCTCTGGATTCATACCAGTGGCCGTGCCCAATTGACCCACCTGCACACGTGTAACTGGTAATTTGGGCTGGGAAGTCCAAGGTGCCTGGATGTCCTGCTGGCCACGTCACTCCCCCTGCCATGCTGATGGTGGGCAGTCACCCTACGGGCCACTAGCCTTGGGTGGACCTTTGTCCTTGATGGCCGATTAGCAGCCTAAGTGATGCTGGCTGATGATTTTTGCATCTCTCCCTAAAGCACAAGCTTCCACATCATGAAAATCACACCCCCCCCCCACACAGCTGCATGTATGTAGTCTCGGCAGAGAGGCCACGGACACAAAACCTCCCTCTCCTTGCTCCAGTTCCCAGCTGAGGTGTGTTGGCAGCGTGAAATGCAAAACAACTGCTGTCATTTTCCACATTGCAAAGTGTGGCCCCTGGGGAGCCCTTCACGAGGAGACTCTTATGATTATGTACAAGTTATGCTATCGTGTCACCTCACGGCCCAATGCATAGACTAAAAAAAACATTGGATGTGTTTTATTCTACTGGAAACTTCTCTTTTACATTCTGCAGGGTCTTCCGGGAAGAGCGGGGCAGAAAGGAAACCAAGTACGTAATACGATAATAAAGCAATTTGCCCTAGTAGGTGGGCACGGGACCAGGAGTCAGGACTCCTGATAAACTGGGTCAGAGCCTTGAAGTCATGACTGCATTGAGTTGGATTTAGAAATCCCCGTTACATCATAGACTGGTTTAGTACTTGCTTAATAAAGTACTAAACTAAATGCATAGTAACTAGAGGTAATGTGCAGTAGCACCAGCGCATGGGTTTTTTTGCGATGCTTACTGCTCATTAGCCTAATCACACTGCGCAGTAGGCTATTAGCACGGTTTTTACCTGCCACGCTACTGCATAGCATTGCGCAGCTAATGCGTGGTAAGTGCCTCGTGTAGATGCACCCACTGGGTGCTAAGGGGACCGGGGGTGTGCGCAGGGCCTGAGCAAAGCCGAAGCTGGCAGAGCGCAAAATGAAGTTTCCTTCTATCCCTATACGAACGAAACAATTTGTTTATGGAAAGGAACAGCTGGGCAGGAAAGGGATCTCACAAGGCTAGAGGCAGATGCATCATGCGGTGCAAGTAGATTAAGCCAATGGGACATTTTATAAGCAGAAGACCCAGCCTCACCCTCGTGCTTTGCTTCTGAGCTGGGAGCTCACAGGTGATTGAAGAAACTATTTTTTTTGTAAATGAAAACTGCTTAATTGCCTGTTAGCTTCATCTATGTCCTTTGCTTTCCAGGGGATCCCGGGATTTCCAGGTGCTCCAGCGATGGGGGTAACTATGAGTGTTTCTGGGTCTAAAAACTTCCCGTGGGTAATGTATCCTGCAGCCTGTACTCAGTCCACACTTCTTGGCTTGTGTTACTGGTGCGCAGCTTTACAGCAAGGCAGGGATGAAGAAGCAGGAAAGATGTGTCTCCCTGACCTGTCTGTTCCCACTCGATCAAATTCCCGTTGTGGGCACTGGATGGGGGGTTGCTTGTAGAAGATAATTTGGCTCCTGTCATCAGCTCCTTGTTGGAATTCCACTTGGTTAAACACTGTTATGTCTTCGGCGTTATGATGTCCCTGGGGATCAAGACCAAGGCCTCTTAGTGCCTGGTATTGTACAGATGCTTAGGAAAAGCAATTCTGCAATCAAATCACATTCATTTAATCTGATTTCCGGTTATGAGAGTCATCGCGTGGCAGATTCATGCTCTCTGAGGGTACTTTAATCTATGCTAATGGATGCTAGGACCTGCTGGAACTATCAAGGCTCAGCCCTGGAATGACTCCAGTCCTTGATCTGTGTTGGGTTAAGCCTCCGCTAGTTCATGTGCAGGGCTGAGCTGCCTATTAATTACTTTTCAATGCCACGCTTAAATCCAAATCCCATCTCAGGGGTTTGAGACGGGTCCTAGAGTCCTCTCTGGTGTCTGATACAGCAAGGAGGCTGGATTCTGCCATTCAAATGCAGTGGGTGACGTCCGAGAAAAGAGCAGAAATGGTGTTTTTTCTTCCCCTGTGGAATTTGAATTGTGCTTTCTCCCCAGTGGAACATGATGCAAATACATCCCCCTTGGGAAGGGAGGCTGTCTTTCTAAACCAGAGGACACTCATGTGGCTTCCTTTCATCCTCAGGTTGTGGGACCTCCAGGCAAGAAGGGCAGCAGGGTAAGGGTGTTTAATTGCACAGAATTACATTGCTGTTAGCCCTTTCTCTAAGGCAGTGCAGATGTCCATTGGGTGCGTCTACACATGCATTTGATCCAGCCTAAGTTTCCTCTGGAGTAAGTGCTTTCTGGCATGCATCTACACGTGTGAGGATTAGGGAGCAGATTTGCTGCTCTATGCACCAAGTTTCCTGCAGCCCTGCAATGGGGCCCTGCCACCACGGGGTGCTAGCCCAGGGGCTGGCAGGGAGCCCGGGCCAGGAGACAGCTGTCCCCCCGTCCTGGCAGCAGGGTGCTCTTGGCCCTGGCTCCCTGATCGGGGCAGAGGACTTGGAAAGAGCTGCAGGGGAGGGCAGGTCCTAGGCCCCTGTCCCGATCAGCCGGTGGGGTAGTTAGTAACTAGCTCACGGCTAGCTGTCGCACCGGCAGATCTAGGCAGCGGGCTGGGACCTACCGCAGCCTTAAAGCTCTCTCCAAAACCTGTGCCTTAATCACATGATAGGGGCACGGGACCGCGACCTGTCTCTGAGCAGGACAATTCCCAGCCTCTGCCTGCACCTGCCCCATGGTGCTGGGCCATAAGGGTCTCCCAGCACTGGCCCTGCGGCCATGGAGCCAGCACTGGGAGATAAGTCTCCCAGCCCCCTGCTCCCTGGTCATGATGGTGTAACGGGGGCTGGGAGATAAGCCTTTCCCAGCTGCTGCTGCCCAAAGACGATCTCAGAGCAGGGAGGTTGGAGCTCCCTGCTGCCAAGGCAGGTGGACATAGACCCCACCTGGGATTTTGTGGCAGAGCCTGCCCCGGCAGCTGGCAGCTCCTGGGAGCAGAGAGCTATCTCCTGCCCCCTGATGTACAGCTGACCAGGTACAGGTTTTGCTCTTGGTCAGGTGTCTTCATGAGCACTACTTTGTCATTACTAATCGTGAGTAAATTTGCTGTTTGCATTTGCTGGTAGCGAATTTAGTCTGGATTAGGGAGGTCTACTGCATGGTAAGCATGCGCACGTGTAGACGCACATGCTTACTTCGCAGCAAACTATGCTAATGTGCAATTAAGTGTCTCGTGTAGATGCACCCACTGTGACGTGGGCAGACCCAGCATCCCAATAGGATGGAGATGAAGTGAACAGAGATTGGACAAGGACACGTGACCAGTAGCAGCAATCTTGCTCCACAAATCTGGTTTTGTGCAAATCCTGGAGTCGCGGCTTTTCCTTCACTGGAGGTTTTCAGGACGGGGCTGGGGAGACATCTCTCTGGGCAGCTTAGGAACAGCAAAGACTGTATCCACGCAGGGAGCTGGACTCTAGACAACCCTTGACACCCCTTCCAATGCCATGACTTGACAATGACCATGCGCCTAGTATTAAATTTTGCTTGGCTAAGCCATTCTCTTTCTAGGATGCCGTCTAGAACAATTACTCGCTTTCAGAGCAGTTGAAGCTATGGCCTATCATGTATACAGATTCCAGTGGCCACATAAGCAAGGCTGGGCCTTTCTGTGCAATGCTACTGACTTGCAACTTCTTTATTTTCAGGGGGATATTGGACCCATTGGTCCCCCTGGACTGCAAGGAAGCAAAGGAATGCAAGGAGACAAAGGAGAAAAGGTAAAGAGCATGTTAATGCCATCCAAGCCATTCAGTCTGTAGGCAGAAGGCAAGGGAAGGTGGCACCTTGGAGACTAACTGGTTCAGAGATGCCACGACCTGCTTTGCCAGATGCTAGGAGTGGACTGGCAGAAAGAAACAATTGTATACAGAAGGGAAAGGGAGGAGGGGAGGGGCCACTGAGAAGAGAAATAAGGAGAGGGTTGATTAGATCAATTAAGATGCATGGGTTGGTTAACACGTGGAGGATCCCCAGAGTTAATGGCTAGTCCAGGTTGTGGGATAAGAATCCATAGCCCATGTCGAGATAACGTTTAATACGATTCCTCTTATGGTTAGGGTGACCATCTTCCCCACTTTTCCAGGACAGTCCTAGATTTTGGAGGCTGGTCCCAGGCACAAGATGCAAATTAAATGAGCATCTGGGGATGTGTGGGCACGGTCCGGTGAGGAAGCGATGGGAGGGAGGAGGGAGGACAGTGTCCCAGATGTCTCATATTTCCACCTGGGATGAATGGTCACCCTACCTATGGATAATTTCTTGTTCTGCAATTTTACATTCAAGTTGGTTTTTAAAGGGTTTGGTTTTTTGTCATTTGAGGACAGCTACTCGGAGGTCAGTGATGGACTGTGTGTGGATGTTAGGGTCCCACCCCCGGCTTGTGTGTGCTTCTGGGTCTGATGTTGAAGTGGTGCCCATTTATTATGTTATGCCTCGGGGCCATGGGCGAAAGAAGTGCCGAGAGAGAGGAAAAGGTTGATGGCACAAGAAAGTGGTGGAGTACCTGCCATGCTTCTGGAGAAGGGTGGCCGGCAAGTGGAGCAGGGTCAGGGAGCCCCAGCTGGTGCCGGGGGTGGAAATGGTTATTCAGACTCTGGTTCTCAAGCGTTTTAGGGCAGAGCAGCGATGCTAACATAGTCCTGGCCGGTGTCACCCAGGGGGTGGGTTACCCGGCTCCCTCTGTCTGTCACCCAGCCTCTAGCAATGCCCGGTGCCCTGGAGGGAGATTGTTCAGTGCATTGCATAGGAGCAAGACGGGCCGCAAGAAGAGACCAGTGCTTTTCTACAAGACCCGGTCTTGAACTCCTCCATGCTGGGTGTTAAGGCCAGGGCTGGACTCTTGGCCAAGGCATGCTTTCATCTCAGATGTCTTTGGGGTGCAGATCAGGGAGCAGAGCCAAAGGAGCTTTAGGTTTCCTTGCAAGCAGCATAGTGCTGAATGTATGTGTATTGCTTGTGCTTCTACCAGGGAAGTCCAGGCTTTGGCATTCCCGGACAACAGGGATTGAAAGGAGACCCCGGAGAGAGGGTGAGTGTGGCCAAGTGGTGGGTGGAAACTGAGACAGGAAAGGGTGGAAAGGAGAAGGACCCTGAGCTGATGATTGCTCCAGTTCATTGACCGAACGGGGCTTCAGCGGGACTGCACTGAGGCAGAACCCGGCCATCTCCCTGCATGGCCTCTCATTAGCAAATTAAACCAGGAGCAGCACCTCAAAATCGAACCCCGGGCACTCTTGCATTACACGGCAGCTCGGACCAGGCTGCGTGGCTGCGAAGTAAAGGGTTTAACTGAGGGGAACCGCCAATAAGACTTGCCTGGAGGGCAGGGAGAGCATTCCTTGGGCCACCCTATGAATAAATATATGCATGTGGAAATGGGAGACCACAGCCCTTTAGATGAAAAGCATGCTTTTGTGCCTTCTTCGCATGGGTTCAACTGCAAACCAAAGAGCATAGGACTGGGCCCTTAGCAAATACAAAAGGCAGCTGAGAGCAGAGACCGGCTTAGCCAAGAGAAGAGGGGGCACCGGCCTGGACGACCCCTTTACGATCACAATTGTCCCACTTGGAGTGGGCCCACACCATCACACAGAGATGCCACGGCTCTGTCCCTAGGCTAGCATGGCAGACGTAGGTACACTTTGACCAAGGTTTTTAATTGTGACTTGTGTCTTTGGGTGCTGTGAGCACTTATGGTTTTTGGGAGCTTTGGTTTTCAGAGGGTGGGAGCTCAGCAGGCTTGGAAACCTCAGTATGTGTTGGGTACCCCATACTGGTCATCGTTTCTGAAAATCTTGGCTACAGCACCAAAGCTAGGAACAGGCAACGCATTTATCCCCGGACAAATTGTGCCTGTATTTGTCTTGGAACAGAAATACTGGGGGATTGGCACGTACACACGTTGTCCTAATCAGGGTTAAGTGACCGGTTGAATGCACGGCCACTTTTCTGGCATTGATTCACTCATGCAATCCCAGGAGAAGCGTTGAAATGCACTTTGAGATGTCCCATTAGTATTTCTTAACCCACAAACCTTTTTAGGAGGGACAACAGGCATGGACACATGAATAACTGCACTTTGTCCCAGGATAAAATGGCTTATGTGCCAAATGTGCCTTCTCTTTGTAGGCTCATATTCCCACTAAAGGACATTTTGCTTGGAGATCTCAGAGTTGCTTCCGTGGGTTTTGTCTGACATGGGTGGCAGGTAGCTGGGTTCACAGTTAAGAGCTAAGTGACATCCGCAGGCATCACTCCTGCTGAATGATTTACAGTCTGATTTTTTCCGCAGGGAAATGTAGGTTTATCTGGTAAACCCGGTCAGAAGGTGAGTGCTGTACTCCCAAAGCAAAAGCACAGCTTTCATTTGCTACCCAAGTCCGCTTGCATTAATGACATTTTGTAAAGTAAAAAAACAAACAAAAAAAATCCACCTTGAAAATGAGATTAAAGTGCAAATTTGGGGGATTAAAACCTGTACGGCTCCAAGAGCAAGTTTGGTTCTGAAGGCCTGCACATACTGGAAGTCCCCATAGGCTGGAGGAGTTTAATAGCACGGTCCTCCATCCTAAACTGGCATTTCAATAAAGGGTGTTCATGCCCCAGCTATCAGCCTCTATATGCGGAAACATAGGCCTTGATCCCAGTGGAACCAATACTTAATCCCTTCTGGAGATGAAAAAATAACATGGAGAGCTGCAGCAAAGAAGGGGCTTGAAAACCCTCTGAAAGCTGGCTTCTAAAACACTTCTCAGTGAGTATTGCTCGCCTCATGGCAAGGAGAGGTGATCTGAGGGTCAGAGGATCTGCTCAATACAAAGATTTCTGCGCTAACAATGTTCTCTAGATTTTGCGGAAGGAGCTTTCCTTTTGAAAGCGGTCCCTTGATACAGCGTGGTGCACTGAATGGGGGGTGTTTTAGGGTGGCTGTGTTTGGGTGGCCCGGACACGGTGCATGTAAGATAGTAGGGGGTGAGGGTCCGAGTGGAATTGGGAAGGGTTTCAGTGGAAAGACGTGCAGGGTGTTTGAGCTGGGAGGTAACACAGCAAAGCTGGTGGATGATGAAGAGCAGATTACCTCGAGCAGGGGAGATGTAACACCTGCGGGCCGAGAAAAGGAGGCTCCTGTAGCTTAGCAAAGACTAAGGGAGCAGACACATGACGGAGTTATGCCAGTCTCATTTACATTGGGTTGTGTGTCCGACCCCTAAAACAGGAGTGTTATGTTATGACCCGGGGAAGAAGAAAGTAAGAGTTGTGTTCATGGTTTCCTCCAGGGGGAAATGGGCCTGAAAGGACAGAGAGGTCAACCAGGAGCACCTGGGAAACCAGGAGAGACCGGACTAAGAGGTAAAGATGTAAGTAAAAACTACCGATCCAGTCAGATGGGGCAGGTCAGTCCCGGGTGCAGAGTGGCAGCCTTCTCCAGATGCAAGAAAGGGAAAAAGGGGCTCACTTTAATTGGCCTACATGGCTCCAGGCAACATTTAGCTGAAATAGCCTGTGTGTCGTTTCAGTAAGTGAAAATCAGGTACGATCCTGGCTAAAAGATAGCTCGAGCAGAGCATTGCCACGGCTATGCATAAGGCATGATGGAGGGTATGCATCCATCTACTCAGAGATACCCCAGCCAGAGGGTACGGGCTCTTTAACGCCAGCCAGAGTAGGACAAATGCGCTGTGCCTTGGCATTTAGGTCACAACCTCTTGACCTGGCAGCATCAGACTACGGCATAAATTGTAACAGCAAATTGTGATGAGCTGACATCGTGGCCTGATGCTGTTGCACCAACCCTGAAGGATATTTCAGGACACACTCATCTCTTCAGGGCAACCACCCACGGAGAGCTGTATTAATTACAGGCCTTCAGATAAGCCAATGCTGATGACGGCCGAAGACCATTCTCCTGTAGGGCACGTGGTTGAGTTGAACGTGACATAATGTTTCCATCAAACCTGTCGTCTGATGGAAGTTCAGATCTCACGAGTTCCTCGTACTTATTGAATAGGTCTTAAAAACAAGAGCCTGGCTTCAGATCTCAGGTTACCTCTGTGTAACTTCACCTGTTTGAGAAGAGTTACTGTCCATTTCTTCTGGCACCAAGAAAGCAGGCTTGGCCTCAAGGGACACATCCAGATAGAAAATGGAGAGCGACAAAGCTGGTGACAGATTTAAATTTAACCTGATGCTTTGTTTCATGCTCTAGGGAGAACCAGGGAAGAAAGGGGACACGGGGACCAAGGTAACACGGTGGAGTTTCGATGTCTGCCTATAGCCATGAAGCTGACTCCCCTCTGCTGCAGACTGTAGTAGAAAGTAGAACTCCCAAATACATATTTATACTGTATAAAGCTGCTGGAAGTTGTCCCCCTTCCAAGAGATCAGAGAGAGTCTGTTAAAATTCATCCGGTCGGCACAAAGGACCTTCTTGGGTCATCAGTAGGACGTGGCCAACAACCCTTTAACTCCTTGCTTCCGCGTACCGGGTGCGTTCCCTTCATATAAGAAAGTTGCACTTAGGTTTGGCATATTTTGCCCCATCTGGCTCAATCAATTCTGCCATTAAGCCCCAAATTCTCATTTCTAGAGTTTTCTTGTGGCTTCATTTTCACTTGCCAGCATTAGAGGGAGACATCGAAGGGTCAAACTGGAACTCAAAATGTTTAATGCTAGTGGGACAGTTCATTCGATTCTGGGGATGGCTTTGGGATGGGGCTATCGCTGGCCTGCTAACTTTGATAAGGAGAGTGGGAGTCTTTTTCCATTGGCGATGAGTTGCTGTAAACCCATGGCCCATTTCATGTACCTCCTGCAACCTGCCCCTTCTCTAGCACTGTCTCTCCCTCCTCCCCCAATATTGCTTTACCATATGGGAGGAGATCTTGCCTCAACCGGTGATACCAGGCCTGATTTATTGTCTGAGCTAGCAGTGCCGTACGCCTGACATCCCAAAAGACGGCGAAATCTGCCAGGAGTGGTGCGTGTGAGGGTAAGCACGTACAAATGACTTGTCACCGAGTGAAAGGGAGAGTTTTACTGCCTGTCAGCTGCCCATGTGTACACTCGTAGGGCGTTTGTACACGCCACGTTTCTGGCCCTTTACTCTGCAGTAAGTGGAGGGTAAACTGTTGTGTCTTCACCTGCAGAGAAAAACTACTGTGGCTTATTTTTCACTTTGGGAGCACATGGGCAGGTACCATGGGACAGCAGCCCACCCACTTTTACCCAGTGATAAGTTGTTTGTATGTCCACGCTATGAAAACCACACTAAGACAGCCGCAAGGGAGACCTAAGTTGTATGTCTGTCCACACTAAGTAAGCTTGTAAAAATACCCTTGCTTTTCTTTTAGGGAGAAGCAGGTGTCCCTGGAGAACCAGGAGGGAGAGGAATCAGGGTAATAATGCTTCCCAGGGGCACAGTGGAAAGTGTCATTTGAAACACGCCGTGGCTGCTTCCGTGGTGTCTTTCCGGCACTTGGTTTGCATGTCTTGGGTATAGGGATCAGGATAGGAAGGGGAGATGGTGTAATGTGTGGCTCATGGGGGCAGGGACCCGTGTTACAATCCCACTCCCCCTACCTGACTGGTACTGGTTCTTCTGTGGAGAGTCTTGTGAGCTTTAAAGACCACATCCCTCAGAAGAGGCCCTTCCTAGATGAGGCTGGAGAGGTCAGTGGTGATGGAGTGGGGGAGATCATACTGGCGTTCCCATGGATCTCTGAATAAAGAGAACATACCATTCCCCGGGACTCTTAATAGCATTGAACGCAGACTTTAGCTCCCTGCAGCGGGGCTGCAAAGAGGATGGAGCTGGGCTGTTCTCGGTGGGGTCGGATGACAGGACAAGGAGCAATGGGCTCAACTTGCAGGTTGACTTTCTCATGAGGAGGGTAATAAAGCACTGGAACAGGTTACCCAGAGAGGTGGTGGACTCTCCATCCTTGGAGGTTTTTAAGACCCAGCTAGACAAAGCCTTGGCTGGGATGATCTGATTCCTTGCTCGGAGCAGGGGCTGGACTAGATGTGACCTCCTGAGGGCCCTTCAACCCTCATTTTCTACGATTCTATAATACTATTTTGGTCGGACATGGTATACCTGTATGCCAAGAGCAATGTCGTGTTTCATTCCTCACCATTTCATGCATTATTTTGCAGGGTCCTTTAGGGCTTCCAGGCCGTCCTGGAGAACAGGGAGTAAAAGGAGACATGGGAGAAGCTGGAAGGAACGTAAGTCAATTGTTGGAGGAGGGTGAGCTTGGGAAACAGCACAGCTAATAAAATAAAAGCCCGTGGCTGCCCTCCTAATATTATGGAGGGCACAGGTAGTTGTGTGCTATGGAGCGTGGTAGCCCTGGCCCTGAAGGCCTCCTTTTTTAGGGGAAAGAGTGGAACCAGTTCCTCTCTTCAGTCTGCTTTACACCAAGCATGAGATATATGCCAGAACCCTGCCATGGGTGCAGGTGACACGGACCCTGCTTGAGGGCATAAAACCCCTTAGCCCTACCAGAGAAGAGGCGTCTATCCCAGGATTGTCCAGCTCTTGTGTGACCACGCTGTCCCATCACCATGTCCCTCGAGGGGTAGCAGGAAGTGGAAGCTGGAGGGGGAGAGGATGTCCGGAGACCCCAGGGGGTGAGGGAAGGCTGTGCCAGAAGCCGGGCCAGGTGATTGAGGTGTTGATGGCTGGGTTGAATGGTGCCTGAAGCCATGGGGGCCAGGGAGCCAAGGAAGCAAAGGCAGGGGAAGCCCGTGGGCTTCAAGATAACCTCTTGTCCGGCACATCCACCGGTTGAAAGTCCCGTCTGTGCCGCGCTGAGTTTCTGGAAGCACAGAGAGAGAGCCCCGTTGACTCTACTGCCCTCCCGAGTCATGGAAACTTTCTCATGTTGCCTCTCTCTCCACCTCCTAGGGAGTCAACGGAGAGAAGGGCGAGAAGGGCGAAGCTGTAGGTTTGCACGTTCCCGTTCTTCACCTTGCATGAGCGAGTCCAGCCTGGTGCCTGCAGGACTGACTTTCACCACTTGCCTTTTGGGGTGGGGGGGACCTTGTGTCTCTTCAGGGGAAGCCTGGGCTGCCTGGGGCACCTGGAAATGCTGTGAGTGATTCCTTTTCTTGACCTCCTCATCAGGCAGGGGGTGGGGGGCAGGATGCTGCGGCGGTGGGAAGGAGGGACTCGCGGTTTTTTGCATGATGGGGTGCGGAGAGTCTGAAGCCATGGTGCGATCACCCTTAGGGTGTTTCCTGCATTTGGTGTCTTTAACAAAGAAGGTGGTAGCATTGCGCCAGACTCAACCCCTTCCACTGCAGCAAGTGCATTGCAGCAACTCTATTAGTGCCACACGTGTATGTGTGCACGAAGACAGCCACAAAGGAGACCTTTTTCTGTAACCGTCCAGAAGACCAATTGAAAATGTGCCTAAGTCTCCCTGCCTTCAGTGGGTTCACGTTAAGCAGGTTGCCCCCAGCATGATGCACCACAGGGCTTTTGATTGCCCCAGCTGTTGCAGTCTTGGTTGCCACCTTCTCCTATGGCACTTCTTGCGATGATGCCCCACTCTGAGACCACAGTGCCTCTGGGAACAGGGGAGCACAAAGGTGTCTTGATGGCAACCTCCTGGCTGCCTGGCATCTTCAGAAATGGTTTAGGCAGGGATGATCCTGCCTTGAGCAGGGGGTTGGACTAGATGTGACCTCCTGAAGGCCCTGCCCAACCTATGTTTCTATGATTCCAAGGGCAAGACGATCAGCGGTTGCTTTAACCGGGCCTTGTCTGTGCCGACACAGCGACCGCTTCACCCAGCGACTCGAGGAGGTTGCCTTTGGGGTGGGAAGGCCAAGGTGGCTCTCAGGACGAGCTCCTCCTGACCCGTGCAATCACGTCACTGCTTCGTCACTACAAATGGCCAAGCAGTCCCACCAAAACGTGAGGGACCAGAGCTGAGAGTGGCCCTGAGCAAAACCCAGGTCTGGACCTCCCTGAGCTGTGCAGAAGTTTGAAGGTGGATTGATCTCATCCCAAAAGAGGCAGGGCCAAACCTTTCGCAACCCCCGGAAGCACAGATCCAGACTCGGGCACCCTGGCTGGCTTGTCCTGCTACCATCCAGACGCCCTTCTTGCTCCCTGTCCAAATATCTGGGTCATTTGAATCCAGTCTGATACCCAGATTACTGGCTAGTTTTGAAGGGAGGAAGGACAGAGTTAGTTGACCCTTGCATGCAGGGGGTAGATCACATCCAGGTGGACGGCGCCTCAGTGGAGGTCCGGTCCTCAGTGGGTCCTAGCGCACTCTGAGCCTGTCTTTCTCTTGTAGGTGTCTGCTGTGGAAAGCAGCATCCCCCTCAAAGGCGATAAGGTGAGGTCCTTCCCTTTGCTGGAGAAGTGATGCATTGCACTGAGTTGCTTTCCCTGTACGATTGGACTGCCCGTGTGCATGCTCCTGGAGGAGAGTGGGGTGGTGGATGTTCGACTGCTGACGCTTTTGCCAGCCTTCAACAAAAAAACATTAAAAAACCCCAGCTTTATGTCCTTGAAAAAGACTTAAGTGAAATAAAAACCTTAAGCAAACGATAGGAAATAGAGAGGACGGCATCCTCTGAGCTGCTTCATATGCGAGGAGCCCGAGTGCCCATGGTGCCACTAACCCAGCCCACAGCTTCATGGTAGCTCACAGTCCCCAGCACGAGGCAGGGAGGCAACTTAGAGACTAACTGGTTCAGAGAGGCATGAGCCTTCATGGGCAATGACTAGCAGTGGCATGCTGGACCTCACTGCACTACTCCCAAGCCAAAATCAATGCAGCCACCATGGTGGGTGGGTAGACCAGCTAGCTTAGGGGTGGACTAATTATCCCAGTCACTCAACAGTGCTAATTAGCCCACCCTAACTGTGCAAGCTAAGGTGCTTGAGTCCACAGCTGAATCCAGGGCCAAATTGCCTGGCAGAAAAGGGAACAGCTGTTTGTTTCTGCCAGTCCTGGCACATTTTATGCCTTCACCTAGGGTAGGAAATCTCCATCCAGGTGGGTCTTTTAAAGTATACCTGGATGATGGTCGGCCCGTTGATCACAGTGTAGTGGATCCAGGAAGGGCTGGCAGTAGACAACAGCAGGGTCCTTACTTCCATCCTTAGTTTCATTAACCGACGGGGGAGTTCAGCGTTGCTGGAGCGTTGTTCACCCTCTGGGAAGATGCATAACTCCACACAAGTCCTAAAACACTACCGCAGGAGAGGAAGAGGGGAAAGCTGTCCCTACCCCTCCTATCCTTTCCCAACGGGGCTGGGTATTAAAGCCAGAGCCTGACCTCTTTTGGACTCTGATAACTCTTGGCCCCGGTCATGCAAAAGTTAATGGACCCATGTAATGCCAAGTGTATGAGGAGTCCCACTGGAGTCAAAGGGCTGTTTGTATCCATCAACTAAGTCCTGGTAGGAACAGGGACCAAGACTGCAGCCTGACTTTGTTGCCTGACTGTGAAACCTGCTGCTGCATTTATTTCAGTGCTTTAAGGCTGTAAGATGTCACTCAGGTCATTTACACACGTTGCCCTGGCAAGTTGCATTACTGGCCAGCCTGTTAGAGAAGGACTGGGGATAAACCTACACACAGACACTGCAGTGTCCCACGAAAAAAGTGATAGCATATTTTATTCTGTATGCTTTGGTGGGACTTGATGCCCGATGCGTAGACGCATGGGGACAAATGCGACACCTAATTCTAGCCTCGGCCTTTAACGTAAAATCCTATTCAAACTCCGGGCCCTGCTCCATGCTCAGCACCATCAGCACAGATAAAAGCAATCAGCCTCCAAACAGATAAGCTCTGCTGCAAGCCCAGCTGGAAATGGAAAAGAGACGAATCCAATCAGCATTTCCCAGCTCTGGGTGGGATTTTCTTTTGCCGTATCCCATCTTCATCAGACGACTGTTGTCAGCCAGGAAAGGCAGGCCTTGCTCGCTGCCGCCGGGGTAATTCTGGGAGAACTTTGCCACAGCCCTAATTATGCCCCATTTGGCAACCAGTGATAAGAGGAGGAAATGATACCCTGATCCTTGGGAAAAGGAAATACTGTAATATTTTAGTTCTGCAAATAGTGTCCTTTTGGAAATATGGGAACTAGGATGTCAAACCTACCTTCAGGGAGCTAATGGCTGGCCAGCGCCTCTGGTGTTTCATATGCTTGTCCTTCTTTATTGTGTATAAGCCATGTTCCTTGCAAAGTTTCCTTATAAACTATGGTCTTGTCATGTGGATAAATTAGTAGAAATAGAGCAACTACATTCTGGGCTGCAGTTCTGGTCCGTGAAGCTCCTGATCTGGGATGCTTCAGCACGGTTAGGTGTGCAAACACCTACACAATGTGCAAGACAACCCCAAAGATACCAGCTAGGGATCCAGAGTGCCAAAAGCATCCTGACCTTTCCGAGTTCCTTGCATTATCATTGGCAATCCCTCGCCGTCGAGGATGATGGTCTTCCATGATTGCCTTATCCGGCGGTCTGAAGCTGGCTGACGAGGCTGATCTGGGATCAGTGGGTTTTATCACCGCTTGGGCACGTGTTTCCGTGCAGGGTGGGTGGCTCTGGGATCTCGGTTCGGTCTGCAACACACTTCCACTCCTGCTTTGCCATCTCCTGGTGTCATCATGAGGTTTCAAAGTCCTGAGATCCTTGCAGCCGACTCTCTATTTGGGCAATAGGCTCCCATGCGTAGATGTTGAAGAGTTCCTTGCAGCAGAGGAATTGCTCTAATACTTTTCCCTAGTCAAGAAGCAAGTGAAAGCTGGGAGCTGGCATTTTCCAAGAGGCGCCTTGAGTCTGCTGAAGTTGAAAACCACTGCATTAGAGTCCTTTCTGGAGCTTGTTGGATTTATTTCCTTTCCCAGGCAAACGCACTGAAGGTGACTGTGGTCCATGGCTTTCTGGTGCCCTTCATTCCACCGGAATCTGTAGGGATCAAAACCAGATTTCAGTGAAATGAAGCCCCTCAGACGTGGAATTCAACCCCTGGCTTTTTCCCTGCTTTAAAGCAAAGATGCAAACTGGGCATCGTTTAGTCCAGCGTCTGTACTCTGTGCTGCCAGGCTGCCAATTCAGTGCCAAGGTAGCTTTGACGCTCCCGTTTCTAGCAGCAGTGTTAACCCACCAGCACTGTACATGGGGAGTGTTTCCAAAGAGGGATTTCTCCTTACATGCGCAGCTTAATGCATTAGAGGGATAGCATGACTATGGGATAGGATGCGGAGTCAGGAAATCGGGCTGCTCATCATGACTCTGACTGTGCCTCAGTTGAATGAGCTGTGAAATGGGAGGAAGAACCTTTCCCCCTATGGTTGGTCAAGGAAGGTGGGAAGCAATCTCGAGATCCTGCAACGTCCCTGGTGGCACTTTCATTTTCACGCTGCCTGACTGGTGAATTTTCCTGGGCAGAGCTGACGTCGCACTGGGAAAACCCATAGCATGTCATCGATAATCGCTTGCATCAGTCAGTTCTTGTGTGCGCACGGTATCGTCACAATGCGTGTGACGTGGTTTATACCGCTATCAGGACTGGCTTGGCTCCAGGCTGTATCTGCATATCAGTGGCCATTTCCTCTGTGACGAATCAGTATGTAACTCTGCACATGCCCCCTCTACCAAAATCTCACCCCCGTGCATGGAGCAAATCTAGGTTGAGAGCTGCACTTCTCAGGTACATGGGACCCATTTCCAAGGTGGGAGAGACAGATGTTCAAATGTGATTCTGATCTGAAAAGCCTGTGGAGATGTGAGCGTGCTCAACACCTCGGAAAGTTTAGTTCAAGTTTAGCGTAAGATTTTTGTGTAAATTGACTTTTTTGGCAGGCATGCCACCATTTAACCCCACACATTGCCAAAGTGCTACTTCAGTCCCCTTCCCCTGCCTGCTCTGCTGCTCTGCTTTCTGTTCCCTGCCCTATCTGCCACTGCGCTGCCTCTCCCCTCCCTGATCTTCCACGCATCACCCACGTAGGTTGCCCATGCGGCCTGTGGCACATGTACTGCATAGGTCCTGGCAGGTAGGCACTTTGCCTTTGGATGGCAAAATCACGGTGGCATCTCATGCACATCCCTGGGTCAGGTGCCTCAGCACAGAGGCGGGTGGGGGTTCAGACGTGTCCCCGTGTCTAGCATTTCCCGTTGGTTCCTTGCTTGGAGCCGTAGGAGGCTGCTACCCATCTCCACAAGCTGTACAAGGACCCTGGGTGCTAAATTTGGGAATAAACCCCTTTCATTGAGGCACTTGCATGAACGGTTTGGATGTGACCCCTTGACATGAAGCGGTATGCCCCGGATCACACAGCAAGTCATTGGAGAAGTAGGGAAGGGATGGTCCTGAGCTCCAGCCACTGTTCAGCTTCCCCTGCTGCCATCTCTTGTTGCCCTTATTAATTAGTTTTTGTTCTTTGTTTAAAGGGAGATCCAGGTCCTCCTGGCAAAGGAGTGGAAATCAAGGTAAATACAAAGAAATGTTGAGTCACCCTCTCTTTCTGTCCTTGACTTTCCAAGATCCAGAGACAAAAATCATAAGGAATCCCATGTAGGCCTACCAAACTGGTCAGAAATCCTATCCCACCTCTGACACCATTTCAAAGGAAGCTGTGAAGTTTTTTCCACAGTGTGGTTTGGAGCTACATGTGCCTGGACAAGGTTAGCAGACCTGGGCACAGGGAATAGGAGACAGGCTCTGCAGTATTCATCGTCTTTCAGTGACATTAACCATGACAGAGAGGATGGAGATGGGCTTTCTTCTGTGCCTGTAGGGGACAGGGCTAGGAGCAATGGCCTCAAGCTGCGGCAGAGGAGTTTTAGGTTGGAGATTAGGAGGAACTTTCTGACTGAGGGTGGTCGAGCACTGGAAGAGGCTCTCAGGGGAGGTTGTGGTATCTCCATGCCTGGAAATTTTCAAGAGCAGGTTGGCCAGAAACTGGGATGGGATGGTTTAATCAGGGGCAGTCCTGTCTTGAGCCAAGAGCTGAGCCAGATGTCCTTGTGAGGTCCCTTCCAGCCCTGTTTTCTTATAATCCTGTGATAGGTGTGCAGATCACTGATGCGGTTCCTTTGAAATTTAGCTTGAATTAAATATAAAGGAGAGCTGCAAGTGGGGATCTTTGCACTATGGCTCCATTGAGTAATCATAAGCACTGAGTGGCGATCACAGGGAAGGATCTATTAGATTCCCAGGTAGTAGCAATGGCTAAAAATGCATTATTAACTCTTTGGTTGGCCAACAGGTTCCAACTCTGGCTCAGGGTCACTGGGATCAGTAGCGTTGCTTATGCTTTGGTTGCCTCTAGACTACTATACTGCCATATTTTTAGCACTTGTGGCTCTACTTGAAGTCATTTCTAAATAGGAGAGGCATTACAGAGCCCTTCACACCAGTGCACCAGCCTCTTTCATGGGTTTCAGGTTCCTTCCAGATGCAAATGGTGATGTTGCTTATTATTTGTAAAGACTTAGGTCTGCAAAGACCAGCTGCTATCTGCCCTTTGAGACCCAGCTGCTGTCTCTGAAACTATCTTCAATCTTTAGAGCCCCCTACTCCTGGTCTGAGTTGAGGCATTTCCAAATAGGACCCCCAACACCAAGCACCATGCAAAGCACAACTCCTGGCAGGGACATGAGCCTGTTGCATGACTAAGTGTTCATTCAGGGCATGGGGAAGTATCGAAAGGTTGTTTTCCTTTAGTGACATGCATCTGGTAGCTTTAGCTTGGTAGGAAATCTCGATGTGAAGTTTGTTACTAAAAGAGCAGATTAGCGTGTGCACGTGAGAACCAGCACTTCCATTACTGCCCTGACACAGATTTAGGGTCTGAGCTGATTCCTACGTAAGCCACTAACAATGCTCCATGGGGATTGGCATCAGGCTGGTAGTCGAGGACCTTATCACACCTCGTCCCAGTAAGGTCTACCTGAAATTATGTCATTTCCCTTTTTCCCTTTGTAGGATTTGGAGAGGCTTTTTGAAGCATATGGTATCAAGGTAAGTGAGCATTTTTCCTTTTTCCTTCCTTCTGCAAACTTGGACCAGCTGCTCTTTAAGACGAGATCATTATACATAAGCAAAGGGAAGTCTGATGGATGTCTTCATCCGGACCGTCAGGACTCTGTGGCAATGTGGAGAGGGGTCCCACTCTTCCAGGAATTGACAGTAATGAACAGGCCAGGCTAGATTAAGGCTAGTGCCTGCAGTTCAGGAATCACTGCCATTTATTTCTTCTTTTGCCACATGGACACGATACTTCCCTTTCTGACTGTCTTGTCTCCTCAGTTGCTAATTCTTCAAGGCAGGGACCAGCTCTTGTACGAGACGCATGTAAAACCTAACACGGTAGGCGTGCAGGTTGGGCTGGTCCTCTACTTGTGAGACAACGGACGGCGGGCCAGGACTGCGCAACGTCATGACACCAACCAAAGGGATCCAGCTCTCGACTCTGGAGCTTGCTAACCAGCTCTGGGTGGCCTCCCGGGGTGCCAGGGATAGGACACATCCAGCCAGCAGCTATTCCTGTGGTGTCTTCATTAAGTCAAACGTCAGTGCCACATGGCCGTCAGTGTAGTGCCTCCCTAGTCTCCTCACTCCAGGGTGTCACAAGCAATGCTGGGATATTCAAAGCATGTGGCGCACGGCACCCAACCCCTTTTCGATGGGATTTGGGCTCTTGGCTTCTTTGGAAAGCCCAGCCCAGGCTGTTCTTTGGTGCAAATCAAGCCCATCTTACTGTTGCAGACACCCTTAGTATTTTTCCAGGGTTTGCATCTCCGTGTTTCCATGAGGAAAGTGGTAGAGAGGCTTGGAGCTCAGATGCAAGCGCTCAAGTTTAGAGAAAGCCTCAAGGGAGCCCTGCAGTTTCCCCTCACTAGATACCAAGCAGGATGATGTAGACATTAAAAATGTCTCCATAACATCCTATTGACCACCTGTTACAGATCCTATTGACTTCCACCAGGGTCTGTGTTTGGCTTAGTTACTCAGACTTTGGGTTAGAAACCCTCATATCTTGAGGATCTGGGCTGGAGGTGCTTCTGAAAAGCCCAGCTATAAGCTCGTGTTTGCTCAGCTTGAAAATGTCTTTAGGCCAAAAATATTCCAGCGTGGCTGCCCTGCATTAACCATTGGGTTTAAACGTATCAGCTGTTGTGCGCATAGTCAAGAAACCCTTGAAGCTGCTCCTCACCATTGATTGTGTGGCCTGGCAAATGGGTCTTGTGGAAGGCAGTAGACAAAATAGTGACTTTAAAACTTACTAAACACAAGTTGCTCAGGACTCACTTCATACGTCCAGTCCTCATTTCGTATGTCTAGTCAAGCCCGTTGGCCTCTCTCTAGCCATGATTCTTTGCTGGCGCTCCTGACCCTAATACTTGAATGGCTCCCAATCCCAAATGTAAATCACCCAAATGTAAAAACTTCCTCATGGGGAGGGTGGTGAAGCACTGGAGCAGGTCCCCCAGAGAGTGGGGGGACTCTCCAACCCTGGAAGTTTTGAAGACCCGGCTAGACAAAGCCTTGGCTGGGACGCTGTAGTTGGGGCTGGTCCTGCTTTGAGCAAGGGGTTGGACGAGATGTGACCTCCTGAGGTCCCTTCCACCCTCGTTTTCTATGAGTCTGTGATTTAAGTTTCTGGCCCAGCCTGGAGCTAGAGCACAACTAGGATGGCAGTACTAAAGAGTGGAGTTGCCTGACGAGGCGCAGAAGATGCACATTTGTAGCAAAAGACGCCCGTCTGTGGTGCTCTTAGGGGTACCTTTCACTAGGCACCAGGAAGGAGAAAACTTCTGCTGGATATTGGGACTTGGAGACCTGACATCACGTATCCATGAGTCAGGCATATGTCTGGTCAAGTCTGTTGGCCTCTCTTTAACCATTGGGTTTGAACCGCTCATCTGATGTGTGTGTCCAGCATGATCTCACACCGGGTGTGATTTTGCTGTCTTCACTCATGTCAGTAAAGACAGGGAAAGGTTTGACCATCGGCTCAGTGCTCAGCAGCCATCCAAAAGGCAAACAACATTTTAGGCATTAAGAAGGGAATTGTGAAGTATCACGATTCGCCTTTATAAAACCGTGGTGCATCCACGCCTGGAATATTTGCTGTGCCCCGTTCGGATTTCCACACCTCAAGAAGGATCGAGAATAACGAGAGACGGTCCAGAGACGGGGACTAAGGCTGATCAGTGGTAGGGAAGGGTCTCCATATGAGGAGAGACTGAAGAGGTGAGGCCAATTCAGTATTTTAAAAAAAAGAGATGCTTGAGGGGCGGCATGATAAGGGTTCACCAAATGCTAAATGGTGAAGAGAGAGTCAACGGGTTTTTTTTTTATTGACTCTCACAAGACAAAGCCTAGGGGTTACAAAATGAATCGAATAGGTAGTGAGTTTAAAACGAACACAAGGAAGTGCTTTTTCACATGCCGTGGGATTAAAGCGTGCGACTTGTTGCCACCGGATGTGGTGGAAGCCGACTGGTTCACTAGATTCAAAAGGCAGGTTGGCCGCGTGCTTGGAGGAAAGGGGCATTGGTAGGTGGCGAACATGGGCTCTTTTCAGCACCCAGTCTCTGCCCCTGTGCAATACAGGAGACTGGGCAAGATGGGCCTGTGGTCTGAGCCAGTAAAAGGCAAATCTTATGAACTTATGGCGTGGTTTCTATTCCATTGCAGTTGTCTCTTCTGAAGGAGCTCACTGACCTTCTCCTGAGAGAGGGCCTGGAAGTGATCATCCAGCAGTTCGCCAGCTCCAGGAAAGGCAAGATGTCCAGGAAAAAGCAAGCCACGGACTACCCAGTGAGTATCCATCCCATGGCGCTTCTCCAAGATCAGACACAACCTCAAGAAGAGGGAGGCAACAGAGCCCAGCCCATTGCTGGTTGCAATGAATTTATGACATCCCCATATTGGAGATTATTGTCATGTCTGCTTTGGTGACTCGCGGTCATCTGTGTAATACGTAGTATTATGCAGAAAAGCACGAATGGTCTTTGATCTATGGTTCAAACGCAATCTTTTTTCAAGGATGATGGGCGAGATGAACTCCCAAGTGCAGGAAGGATGAAGGGATCGGTTAAGATCCTCTGGGGGGAGAGAGCTGGCGACAACAGGAGGTGCCAGCCAAAGTGGTGAAATCCCCGGCAGACCCTAAGCAGGACTACATTGTGCAGTGTGGGAGGTTTTGCTGGCATTCGTTGCAGGTTTAGGAGCTTGGGGGTTGTTTGACAAAGGTGTTTGTGTATGTGTGGCGGGTCTACATAGTTCCCTAGAAGCAGCTTCGGGCTATAAAGGGCACCTTGGGGTGGCCTCACCTGCTGAAGGGACCATGGCCATGGGTTGTAGGAGCAAGACTGTCCCTTCTGCTGGATGGTGGAAGAAGCCTTACTCCACATAGCAGAGGCAGGGTAAGGTTTCTGGCAGAGAGAAGCATTGGGCCTGATTGGACTCAAACTCTATAGTGCAAATGAGGGCTTAAATGCAAAAAAAAACAGCAAAAGGGAGGGTATCAGATATGTGCGTGGCTCAGAGAGGAAGCAGAGGGGCAGAACTTTTCGGGGGCGTGGGACGGGTTGGAAAGGCAGGATTGGGAACCTGCCTGCTATTTGTTGCTGTGTTAGGGAGACAGGCCTTGGCTCCATCCTTTCTGCTTAAACACTGCCATTTGTTTCTCCCCGCCACCGCGCAAAGAGCCCGGTAAGGCTCTGAATCTGGGGTGCAACCACGTGGTCTAAGGAAGTGACAGTGACAGTGATAGTGACAGTGACCTTACACTCGTCTTCCTTTTACGTGACTTCAGCCTAACACAGCTAACTATGTCTCTCCGCTCATGGATCACACCGCGCTCAGCTGAATGCCTTTGGTTCATCTATAAGGTGCAAATCCACCCTGCCTTCAACTTGACTTCAGACTAACGTAGAGGACTTAACCTTTGTCACATAGCTCATCATCCTAAAGGATCTCAAAGTCCTTTGAAGCCAGACCTAAGGCACCCGACACCTGGGGTGTTTGAGAGCTGAGCCCAAATGCGGATGCAAGTGATTGTTCCCTTGATGATGGACTGACCAAAGCCATGGATACATGAACCTTTGTAGGGCTTGGAGTACTGGGAACCAAAACGCAGATTGCATGCCTTGGTTTCTAGCGCACACTGACAGCCCCAGTGAAATGCAGACCACTCTGGGGAGGGATGGTAGCAACCGCCTGGCCCGCAGCCCCTTGCACAGCTGTGACAAGGGGGAATTTTGGTCGAGGGGACTGAACGCAATCTTTGCAGTTACAAAATGTGGCATACAACAGTCACATCTGGCAGACAACAGCCACGTAGAGCAGTAAGCCCCTATAAGAAAGACGTGCGAGACAGTGGGCTCCATGGAAAGCAGTCCATCTACTTAGAAAGAATCCAAATCTCTTTCAGCCCTTCCAGGATTTGAACTTATGATTTAGCAAGCCCATAACTCAGACCACACAACCTTATCTCATTGGTTTTCTTTGGGGCTTGCAGGAGTCACTGAAGTATGACATCTCTAGTGATGCTCTGGCCAGCATAGAAATGACCAGTGAAGATCAGGCCAAAGGCAATGACCATCAGTTTAAGGTCCTGGCTTCTGTAAGACAACCCACTAAGGTAAGAATCACTAAAGATGGCTGCGGAGAATTAATTCTCTGCGACTGTAGTTAATTGGCAGTTCAGGCAGGCTCGTTAGCGTGTATTAGGAACTACCTAGCCATTTCAAGATTGCCAAGGTCTCTGTTACATCTGCATTTCTGTGTGGTGCCTTACACCGTGGTGGAAAGCAGCTTCCACAGAGTAAATCAGGGTGACTGGGACCTAGTTCCTTGATATGAGTGGCATTTGGCTTCACTCATTTTTGGCCTCCTGTGTGGTAAACCAGCTATGCCCAATAGTGGCGCACAAACGCGCCATGCTTCTCCATCAGGGCAGCCTTTTATTAGCAGAAGGATGGGCAGGGGGCTAGGATGCTGGTCTACAATTCAGGAGCCTGTAGCTCTGCCTCAGACTTCCTGTGTGGCCTGGAGAAAGTCACTTAGATGCCTTGTGCCTTTATTTTACATCTGTAACATGGGCATATTCCTCCCTCACTGGGGTTTGGGACATGAGAGTGTGAGGTTTTCAGATACCGTGGTGACTGGTGCTGTATCTTTATTTATTAGATTTCTCTCCCACCCTATCCAGAAGGCTCAGAGCAGTTTACAATAAGCAAATACACAACTGTTCCCATAGCCATTGGTACACACAGGAGTGATGTGGCCAGCTGCTTGGGTCACCATGCCTGAATAGCCAGATACCCATTGACGCCTTGGGTGATATGTACCTTAGGAAGGTCAGTCAAACAAATAATAGGACAGCCGTGGTTGTAACTTGGGAGCTATAACTAGCAACATAACCCATATGTAGCACTGTTTGTTTGAGCATCGGTGCCTTAATTATGGACTTGCTGTCATTTTACATACCATTACAACAGTGGTGGGCACAGGTCTAGATGGCACCAAGTGTTGTGTTCTGCGGTCCTTTTCTGGTCACGATGGAGAGAGCAGCCACAAAAGCCTTCGGAGGACTTTTCTGGGACATTAATGGCACCGTTGGGACAGACTTGTTAAGCCAGGGATCCACTATGAACAAAGAGTGTCATGGAGCAGGGCAGGATGCTGGCGCCTGGGACGGGGAGTTTTACCAGGTGGCGGACACCGGCAGAAGTGGCTGAACAAGGACAGGGGACTGTGCAGAAAAGTGACCCAATAATCGGTGCTCATGGGCGACAGTAACCCATTAACATGATATCTGATGACTTTTCGACTGACCCTCCTCCCTCATGGCGTTACAGAAACCTGGGTGCTTCTATAAAATGTCTTCATCCATCAAAGTGACTTACAGAAGTGGGTGAACATCATTTGTCCCATCTCCCCAAATGGGAACTGGCAGCAAACAGATGTGACTGGCCCAAAATCACGCAGCAGGTCAGAGGTGGGAATGGGATCCAGGTCTTCTAGCTCCATGTGAAGGCAGCTCGTTGGGAGATGCAAGTCAGTAGACAACTCTAGGCGCTTGGTTGAAGGACAGTGGTTGGCTTTGCTTGCAGCTGGACATTGGTTTCTGCTAGGCCTTGTGCAATCATATTTCCCTGTTTTACTAGGATATAATGCAGCAGAAGGAGCCTCTAGCTGATGACTCCATTAGCCCCAGCTCTGGGGACAGTGCGGGATTGGAAATCATGGCAAACCTGATGACCCCATGTCAGAAATCACCAGTAGCTGGAAAACAAGAGGACCACTCTGGATCTCTGAACACAACCCAGCTACAAACTAGCCCAGAAGAAACCTCTGCAGGCCAGCAAGGAATTGCTGGATTTATCACTCTGGATTCCCAGGAGGCATCTGGGTCTCTGAAAGAGCACTCCGGAGGAGCGGGGATGGAAGAGAGCATGCAGGTATCGTTAAAACTTGCTTTCCATGTGTAACACCTGATACTTATTTCCCTCTTCCAAGTTAACCTGGTCTTGAGAACCTCACGGCATCAGCTCAAACCAAACCTTCCTCGCTTGCCATTGTGATGCCAAGGAGTTGATGCCAAGGAGTTGCCATTGTGATGCCAAGGAGTTGATTTTCTAAGTCAACCCCTGGATTTAGGGGCGGTCTTAGCCTGCCATATTGAAAGCCATGCCGAGGAGCTTTCCCTGAAACTCAAAAGAAGCTCCCGAGAAGTCTCTTGGGACTTCCTTGCCATGGGCATCCATGGTTGCTGGATGAATTGCGAAGTTCAGGGGCTTCTCGTGTGTAACCCTGTGCTGGTTGGTCCAGCTTGAGCAGCCCCGCCGCTTGCAGCTGTGCCCCACGTGTGACTGGAAAAGCAAGTCTCTCCCACGTGTAGGTCCAAGTTAGTCAATTGTGCCTAGGTCAAAGGCAACCCCTTTAAACTCCTTCTGGAAGCCAACAGGTTCTGCATCCAGTGCAGCTCCTGGCCTGCCGGTGGCTTGGGCTCCCGTTGAGAAGTCCTGTTTAAGAAACAAGCTGGTTTATTCTGCCCTGGATTTAATTTCTCAATGAAGGGTTCTCAAGGAGAGTCCGGGGGAGTAATGCAATCTGAAGAAGACAGCTGCAAAGAGCTTTTCCCAAAAGAAAACCATCCGGATCCCCTGGAATGAACGCTCTTTGGGTCCGGTTGCTACTCACTTGCCTTGTAGCATCCTGAGACTCTAGCTAGCTCCCTAGATCAGTAGTTCTCAACCTTTTTGGACTCCAGATACCCCTCAGTAGACTCGAGGCACCTCTTCATAACTTCTGTGAATGGAGAGGTACCCAGTTTCAAAACCTAACGTATGTATTACAGTGCCTACCTCCTTGCACGGGGGCTGGGAAGCAGGGGTGGGGGGTAGGCTAGGTAGGGACAAACTTCAGCTTGCCCTTACTTGCTTGTCTCCTCACACCTTGTGAGGCTCTTCGAAGGATCTGGCATCACCCTTGGGTATGGCGGCACCCTGGTTGAGAATCACTGCCCGAGGTTGTAAGCCATGGTGGCAAATGCAGGACAGGTGCCTTGTTCCCCAACGCCTCCAGACTGATCCTGGTTGCTTTCCCAAACCAAGCAGCATTCATTTTGCGGTGTCAGAATTGAACCTCCATTCGGTGCGAAACACTGATCTAGTTGCTCAGCTCTCACTGGAGAGAGAGACATAAGGATTGATTTTTTTCCAGGAAGCTGGTGGCTTTCAGATTTTCCCAAGAGCTCAGCCCATTCCAGTGTGTATAGAGATCTAGCTAGGAAAATAATGCCTTAGACTGCATATGCGCTCGGAGGCATTGCACCTTGAAGCAAAGATTGTTGTAATACTTGGGGCCTTCATGGCCTTTGTGCGTATTGCCTACCCCAGCCCTTACGTGAGTCGTATCTCCATTTTACAGAAGGTGAAGAACCGAGCGCAGGAAGACAAGGGACTTGCCCCAAGTCAGAGGTTGGATGAGGACCTCCTGAGACTTTCCCACCATCTCTTTCTGCTTTAATTTGTTAGATTGTGCTGCCTTTAACTTGTAGGCTTCGTTCTCTCCAGACCGCCGCTGGACTCTCTCCAGGGTCAGAAGACGGGTCCCCAATATTTGAGCCCGTGACGCTGCTGGAGCCCATGAAGAAATGGCCTGAGGAGCAAAGGGAGGAGAAAGACAGTGATGCTGTAAGTTGTCCTCAGAGACTGGGGTTTGGCACTCTGACTTCTGGGTGGAAATAAGGGATGATACCAAGAGATTATCATTTCTCACTCCTCATGTTTGCTGCAAGCATCTGCTCTCTAACGCAGCCCGTGGGACTTGCCCCAGCTAACTCTTGTATAGACTAGAGCCGATCTTTCAGGAAGACACCCAGCCTTGGTTTAAAAATGGCCCGTGATGAAGTATTCATGGGTAAATGCTTTCAGTAGTCAGCTATCTCAGCGTTAAAACATATCCCTTATTTCTAGAAAACATGGTCCTTCTTTCTAGTATGCATCTACCTAGGCATTGACTCTCACCATACCTCTCTCTGGTGGATGGAGGGGACCCATGTCAGAGTCCTGTAGTCCACATAAGCCCTTGTGCCTCTGACGCCGGTCATGGTATGTGAGAAGGGGTCCTGACCAGCGTCAGGCTGGAGCTTCAGGGCACGAACAGGGGATTGGGGCCTTCACCTTCAACCACGTCTAAGGTTGCATTTTACTCTTTTATATCCCTCTGCCCTCCAGCATGTCGTGAAGCTCCAGCCCTTTCTCAAAGCCTGAAAGGGGGCACGGCGTGTGGTGCAGAGGTCAGTGGCCACAAGTACCTGTAGTATAATGAATGGATCCTGGTTTTCTCTGATTTAAAAAAATCCCTAATTTTCAGTTAAAAAAAAGTAATATTGGTTTGAATCGATTTAAATGAAACATCTCTAATATACAGCTATAAATCGTGTTTCATTTTAAATCGCGGAAAAATGTGGATTCGGGGTTACAGGCGGTCCTTGCTTTTACGACATCCGAGTTACGACGAACAGCACTTATGACATTTATAAACTGCCACGCTGTTTCGATTTTCCGACATTGGTTTCGACTTTACAACCCTCGATCCAACGCCACACCGTGCAACGCCAATGAACAAGTTCACGGTGCCATCCCATCAGAAAGTCCAGCCAAGAGCCCCTCAAAGAGGCCAGCAAAGTCGTCCCAAAGAAGTCCTTCCAAATCAATACGATTGCTATTTCCAATAGAAATACATTAATGAACCTATATTACTCATCCATAATTGGTTGAGTACAAAATTCTGGGTTATTTTTGGTGACTGTAGGGTACTGGGTCTCAGTTCAGGAACCAATCGACCATGTCTAACACTGTTTCCTATGGGAAAATCGGTTCTGAGTTTCGTTTTTAGGAACCGGTTGTGCCGTAAGTCCGAGGACCACCTGTCCTTTTTTTTTAACTGAAAATTGGGGATTTTTTTAAATTGGAGAAAACCAGGAACCCTGGTAATAAACCCCAGACGCAGCCTCATGCTGTTAAGTTGTCCTACATGAACAGGCCCACGTACTCAGGCCAGCCACCTTTAAGGGATTCACCCACTGGAAAGGAGGGTATTTTAGGGCAGGAAGTCATTTCTGAACACCCGGGGGCTTCCTGGAGAGGAAAATATTATTCAGAGGAGATGGCGTGCTTAAGAACTGCTTTCACTCCCTTATACCTGCCCTAGCCTGAAGTCTAAGAAGTTATTTCAGTGGATGCAAAGCAGCACAGCTCAGAGCAGCGGTTGTCTCGGGGACCGCTAGAGGGCACCCACTGCACGCACAGGACTGGCTCTGGTCTGAATTTGGGCGCTAGAAACCAGGTCTGGTGTTTAATTCCATCATTGACAGATTTCACTTGGAAAAAGCTTCCCAGCCAGGAGTCCCCCAGCTGATAGCTTGCATTTCTCTGATTCTCTTCCTCTTCCCTTTGCTGTCTTCCTTGATCTTGTTCCTCTGTGTGCTAGGGAGATTGAAATCAAGACCATCTTGTTCAGAAACACAGACAGTGACCCTGACCTTCCTAAATGGCTGGAGGTGGGGAGGGGTTGGAGTCAAGAACCTATTTAAGCAGCGTTTTTAGGAGTTTCTTCTTGTTTCTCCCAAAGCAGATAAGGTCCAAGCTTAGAAATGTAATAGTCCGTCTGGCAGGGACCTCCAGGAGACATCCAGCCCAACCCCTGCCAGAGGCAGGCTCATCCTATCAAAACCACCCTGTACAAATCATTATCTACCTTATTAGAAGAGCTACACAAGGCCAAGCTCCTGAACCTGCCACAGGTAGACCACAATGGCCAATGCCATGCGGCTGCAAGGGTTGTTAAAATGCGCTCAAAAGATCCCAGGAGGAGGGTCATGTCCCCCTGCTGCAAAGGGCCACAATGTCCTTAGGCCGTCTTTTCCATTGCCTCACTGCTCTAACGGTGAAAATGGTTTGCCACTGATCCAGAGGCACGAGACTGAGACTCACTCCATGCTCTTGCCGTTCCCCGTTGACCCACCTGGGAGCGGGGGCTTGGCCATCAGGCTGGGGATCCACAGATGGCTGGATGTGATGAGAGCTACATTACTCCCTTACGTGCTGGTGGCTAGGGCACTCCCATGCCATAACCCTGCTGGCCTAACTGGGCCATCTAGGCTTGGATGGACCCTAGTCTTGGTCCCTCCCTGGAGATGAAGGCTGAGGATGAAAAGGGTGATATTCAGAAAACCAAGAGATCTCAGTTGTGTTCTGTGCTCTACTAGAGGCTCCCCATCTGACTCCAGGCAGGACCTTAAAACCTCTGATTGCAAAAATATCCCCTTACAGATGGGAGCTTCAATGCCTGGAGGTCCAAGTCAAGACTTCCAGAGCCTGGATGGTCAGAGATGCAGAGCTCCTGCAGCTCCTTTTGATATCATTTGGCATTCAGGGCAGGAATTGGGTCCCAAATGTCTTTGTTGGGCAGCCCAAACATGAATGTGCCAAAGCTATGGCTGCTCCTGAAGGTGTAGACCATGACTCTGGAGGTGGTTGCATGTGAGCCAGACCCAGCAGGCTCTGAGTATGTCAGTGCTGCCTCCCTGCTGAGCCCCAGGCTCCTGCCTAAAATCAAGCTCCACCCTCTTGCTTCCAGCCTTGACATATCCAAGCCTAGCTACTATGCAGCAGAGATGACTTTGAAGGGTCCTGAGCATGTGCCCCGGGCCTGCTGTCGCCCTCTGAAGAGCCAGAGCTTGCTCAGGACTCCTATAAGCCATCTTTGCTACCTAGCTGTCAGGCAAAGACATGCCAGAATGAGCAGGATTTGACTCTTAGCAGCAGTCCCCAGCTCATAAATAAGTTGTATAGCCATGCAGGTGGTTCCCTTCTACGTGGAACGGCCGACAGGATCAGAGCCATGGGTCTTACCATCCTTGTGCCTCTCTTTCTCCACAGAAGATTTTATTTGGATATTCCTCACACATTTGTCACTGTTATGTTGGCAAATCACTGGGGTAGGCTACCTAGGGAGGTCACGATGTCTTCTGCAACAGAGGGTTTAAAGGCTAGATTAGACAACCATATCAGAGATGGTCCAACTCATCCAGCATGCTGGGCCTGTCCACCAGCCAGATCAAGGTCATGGACTACCCTCCCAACTCCTCCCTCATTTCCCCTCCCCAGCAGCCCACATCTGGTGCCTGCTGCATGTGGTACAGACTATCTGGGGTGGGCATGATGTGTAGCCAGTCTGGGATCTGCATTGCACGCTGCTGTCCATGCAACGTAGGACCCGCATGTGGTGCCTGTCCCAAGCCCTGCCCACCGATGCCCGTTGTGTCTAGGTAGGTCTATTCACATCCAAGGGAAGCAGTGGGACCATCTATTTGGCACCCCTAGTCTAAGTAGACTTGGTCCTGCCTGAAAGGAGAGGAACGGACTAGGTGACCTCTTGAGGTCCCTTCCAGCCCTATAATTCTCTGCTTCTCAATGGGTATAGTGCATCTTTACCTACCTCCCAGAGGAGTGTCACTAATTATGTTGCTTGATTTAGCTTCTGCCACGATGGCTGCCCTAGCAGTGAGTCTGAAAAGGATTGAGGGGTCATAGCGGTTCCTGAACATGGGTGGCTAGCATGATGCTGCAGCAGATAGGACTAGGGCAATCCTCGGGTGTATAAAGAGGGGAGCAGAAGTTGGGGAAAGGTGATTTTTTTGCCTGTAAGCATCCTGGGTGAGGCTGGCATTGGTACAGTGAGAGCCGTTCTGGCATCTGCATCTCTAAAAGGATGTAGAAAAATTGGAAAGGTGCTGAAAAGTGCTTGAAGCTTGAGTAAGACTGTTTTAGGAGGACAGAAGAGCTCAATCTATTTTATTTAGCATGAAGAAGATAGAGAGGTGGCTTGATTACAGCACAGAAATGATTTTTCCAGGAGAAAGTATCAGTTGCTGAAGGGTTCTTGAATGGAGCTGAGAAACACCAACAGCTGGAAACTGGAGCTAGACATTTCCAGTGAGGCATGAGGTTCAGTTTTTTTAATTGGGATGATTAGCCCGTGGAACCGACCACCAAGGGAATCGGTGACTTCACCATGTCATGTAGCCAACAGACCAAGACAGAAAGTCTTTTTGGACAATGTGCTTTAATCAAACATAAGGTTTTGGAATCAATACCGAGGTAATTAGGTGAGATTTAATAGCTGGCGATGGTCAGAAACTCAGACTACTTCATCTAAGTGTCCCTTCTGGGCTTCAACTCGGTGGATCTATAGATAAGCTTATGGATTGTCAGGACCATATCATTGCTGATAGGCACTAATTATGGGCTTCTTCCTGCAAATGCTTGTTATTGAATTCCTTCAAGTGAGAAATAACAGGGGGGAAGAAGATAAATGGCTTGATCATAAATAGCTTGTTTTCATGCAAATGACCCTGGTGCCAATCAAGGCAGGATTATGTTACAAATGGACTATTTCCCGTGAGTTGCTGGTGGGTCTATAAAAAGGGCCTGTCCTTCTTATGGCCAAAGGGAACCCCCAGAAATCCCCCAAGCACAATCCAATCTCTGCTCCAAATGTGTAGATATTGGCCTACCAGTCCAGTTGGCCTCGGTGGGAACAATATGTCTAAAATGAAGGCAGGATACCATGGCAATCTCCTCCGTACGTGTGCTACAGATGTTATGAAGCCCTGGCATCTAGGGTTAAATACCCGCGTAAGCACTCGAGGGGTATGCACGGAGATAAACATAGCTAGTTGTTCTCTTTGGCATCGGCTGCAATCAGGGTGAATGTCCATTAAAAGGTTCATGAGGCCCTTGATAGACATAGCCAATAATGGTCCTAGCATTCAGCTCCACTGGTCTAATTGCTTGCTGGCAGAAGGCTTTCTTAGTCGTGGACTTGAGGACCCAATGAATTTGTAGGACGAGGTGAGTGAAGTCAGTCCAAGCACTTGGCCTCCATCTAGGGCTCAGGGGCAATGTGACATCTGAGGCCTCTCCCAGTTTGCATGAGGCTATTTTTCTTCTGCAGCGTGACCATGCCGTGGCCAGTGGATCGTCTGAAGCAGCTGACACACTGCTCCAAGGTATAAAGGTAAGAGGCCCCTTCTGCTTGCCCTTGTATAGCTTCTTCCCCACCTCCCTCTCCATAAGATTGAACAGATTTTAGTCCCCAGGGACCCGGGGCTGGGCTCGACTCACTTTGGCTTGGACCTTGCAGACTGAAGTTAGCACTGTAGTTAGAGCCACTATCATGGACTGGGATGCCACTGTGCTTGGTGCTGTGCAAATGCAGAAAACAAAGATGGCTCCTACCCTGAAGAGCATACAGCCCTGGTGACCCAGACCCTTATTTTTAAATTTCCCTTGCAATGATCTAGACCAGAGGTTCTCGAAATGAGGTCCATGGACCACCGCCGGTTGGTGAGCTCCATTCATGTGGTCCGCAGGAAGGTTGCAGAACAATCGAGAATATCTGTACTTGTAAGGTAAGACTCCCGATATTGCAATATCAGTTGTGTGCTTTGATTTGTAGAACAAAAAAGTTGATCCTCGGCCATTTTCAGGTGGTCCATGCAAAAAATAGTTTGAGAACCACGGATCTAGACCGTTTGAGCAGCGCCTACTCAAGTTCAGCTTGCCTTTTACCAGTCTCATAACTTTCTACAACATTCACCTCCAGGGCTGAAATGTTTTGCCCTGGCTAGAAACCTCCAGGGAGTAAGTTTAGTACTTGGTTAACAATGCTCAGTAACTTGCTCTACTGCGCAGTAGCTCTGGTGCATGGTTTTTTAGTGGCACCTACTACGCAGTAGCTTAATAACACCGCGCAGTAGCGTATTAGCACGGGTTTTGCCTGGCACGCCGCTGCGCAGCGTTATTAGGCTACTGCGCAGTAAACATCGCATGTAGACGTGCCCCATATCTGGTGGGAAGATTACGCAGCATTGCACAGAGCCCTGCAGGTTCTTGCACTATAGGGGGCACCATTTTTTGGTATGGGGGGTAAAGAAGCCAACCAGAGGAAAGGAAGAAAATCATTCCTAAACAGCTGACTTTCCTTTTATGACAAGGTGGTAGACCTTGGGGCTGGGGAGGGAGCAGTGGATGTGATATGCTTCGACTTCAGTCGTTATTAGCACTGTCTCACATCATTCTCATTACTGAGTTCGGGGAATATTTTCTAAACGAAATGACCGTAAGGTCCATATATAGTAGGTTGGCTCATCCTGCTGAAAGAATAGTCATCAACAGCTCAACGTCAGGCTCGGAGGAGGTGTTAAGTAGAGTCCCCCATGGACTTGTTCTTGGTCTGGTGCTGGTCAATATTTCCATTAGTGACTTGGAGGTTTCAATGGGGTGTATGCTTAGTAGTATGGGTGATACCAAGATCTATGGGAAAGCAAACACTTTAGGAGACAGGATTAAGATTCAGGAAGACCTTGACACATTGGCAAAGCAATCAGAAACAAATAGGATGAAAGACACCTATTCCGGGGGCAAAGTCAAAGCCCTGCATTCAGGAGGGATCAAGTGCATAGAGACTGGGGAATGAACAGCTAGCTGCAATATTGCAGGAATGGACCTGGGGCTTGCAGTGGATTTCAAGCTGAATATGAGCCAGCAGTGTACTCTGGTTGTAAAACAATGCCAAGAGCGTAGTCAGTTGTATTAACAGGAGCGTTGTATGCAAGTCAAGCTAAGTGAGTCTTGCACTGTTTGGAGGCCTCTCTTGCGAGGGTGAGTCCCGTGTCTGATTGCGGGCACCGTGCTGCAAGAAGTTGGTGGACAAGCTAGAGAAGGGTCCAAGAGATAGCAGCAAAATGATGAGACCGTTAGAAAAGATGGCACATGGAGAAAGGTTGGAAGAGCACAAGCTATTTACCCAGGAAAGAGAAAATGGAGGGGGGGGGATTTTCTAATAGTCTTCAGACACCCAAAGGGTGGTTATAAAGACCGTGACGGTCAACCGTTCTGTGTTCACAGAGGACAGGGCAAGAAATAATAGGTGTAAATTGAAATAAGGTTGGATACTAGGAAGAACTTTCTGACTCCGAGAGGCATCGTGCGCTGGGGCGGATGATGCGGGGAGGCGGTCGACTTTTGGTCGTAAGTGCAGGCTGGATGCAAACCTGTGTCTGGGATGGTTTAGACAGGACTGATCCTACCTTGAGCAGAGGCTTGGACTAGTTGTCTCCTCCCAAGGCCCCTTCCAGGCTTCTGTCTCTCTGAGTCTATGCCCCCAACTTAAAACCCAGGCTTAGCGGTACCCATGCGTTGCCCAGCGCCCACCGCAGGGCACTGAGCACCGAACTGAGCGGGCTGGGCTGCAGTACTAGTCGAAGGAAAAGCCGTGGCTGGTGAGGATTGGAGACCGGTACCTTGCTGTTAGCAATGCCCTGTCCAGGCCTGCAGCGCGTGTGGGCAAGAGCTTGGCCAATAGAGTTTATTCAGCTGAACTGGGGGTGTTGGGAGCTGATGCTTCTCCTGGGCCAAACCTAGACAAACCCCAAGTTACTTGTCTCCTGCTCAGCTCTCTTTGCTCACCCCTCTTTTCCACAGTCCTTTCTGCTTCCTTCACATCTGTGTCTCTCCATTTTCGGTTCATTTTGGGCCCAACCCTCCTCCTTTCCCTCTCTCGCCCTGCTCTCTTTTCCCCCATCCTTTTCTGGTCTCATCCTGTGTCTTTACCCCACCATTGCCGCAGGGCTGCAAGCTCTGGCTTGCCCCCTGCTAGCAATAAAATGTGAACAAAGCAGCCTCTGTACCTTTTCGTGGTGCCCGATTTGCTGGTTTCCGAGACTGTGCAGCAGCACAGGTGTTTTTTTCGTGCCGGCAGCAAATGCAAGGTACCACTAAAACGGCAAGGAGACAAAGAATGGAGGACTTTTTATCACGCCTTGTGATAAAACCTTGTCCTATCGCCCTGGCTAATACGCTGCTTTAGGAGGAGGACTGCATGCAATAGATACCGTCTAAAACAGGCCAAGAGCTGAAGCCCTTCAAAATCCAGGGGTCCGTGGGCATGCCGCTTCACTGGCATTTATCTGATATAGCTATTTATGCTCTGTGTGAAGTGAGAGCAAAATGCTGCCAGATCAAAATGCACAGGTGTGCATTTTGCATAGGTGCACATGATGACCAGAGAAGGAGCAAGCCCAAAGCCACCTTACTATTGAGCACCAAAATCCAGGATACAGTCCCGGGTGCTCCACAGATCTGTGGTCCACTCATATGGACTGTATGAACAGGACATAGTCTACATCGCTGTGGGCAGATGCATTTCACTGGAATACATTAGGTTACCGAGCACCCCAGCAGATATACTCTCCTGGAAACTCCTGGTTGCTGACCACCGGAGCAGATGCCTGCAATCTGCATGCAGGACGATGGCCAGTAGACTTGATTCTTCGCGGGCGTATCTTCAACAGCGCAGGGGGTGTATTCTTCCTGGAAAATTCATTGATGCTCAAGCAACTAGTGCTAAAAGTGCAATGTTTCTGTCTCTTTTGAAGAAGCAAAAAGTGCTGGCATGATATAAAATCATGATGAGACTTAATGAGTCTGGGCGCTTTAATAGCTGCTGTTTCCCTTCAAGGAGGAAAAGGCAGATCCGGCTGATGGCACAGAGCTAACAAGGCGTGCTAGAGTTAGAAGGAGGGCTGAGAGCCCAAGGCAAATGGTAAGGACCCTCCCTCTTCCCACCATCTTTGTCCAGCGTGCATGAAAACAAAGCAGTCCATATGACCTGGAAGGGAAGTAAGAATAGCTCCTTGTTGTACAGATCCACTCGCCTGGTGTCCCAGGAGGTTGGAAATCCACAGCTGGAGAAGTGGTGAGTGGTGTCTGAACTCTGGAGTATGCAAAAATTGTGCTTAGGAGATGGACATTGGGAAACAGCACTCGCTGCTTCCACACCCATCTGTTGAAGCAGGTTGTTGCCTACAAAAGCTCATGCCTCTCTGAACCAGTTACTCTCTAAGGTGCCACCCTGCCCTGCCTTCTTTCCCTTTAAATGTGGTAGTACACTGGCAGTGAATGTGAAAAGTTTCCCTTTTTCTCACTAATATCTCTGGCATTGGTTGCACGTAAAGCAGTGTCCCTAGGCAGAGCTGAGTATTGTGCTCAAGAGAGTTGAGCCAGGGCAGAGCACAAGCCTGAAGGATGCAGCCTTAGCGTCATGTTGCACATCCCATAAGCCCTCAGATAAAACAAGCCCTGCTTTTGGGAAGGCAGGATCAAGAGGGGAGTGGGGAAGGGGAAGATTTTTCCAGAGTTATGACCATATGAAGGAGGAACAGAGCCTAATCTTCCGCTCACTCGCCTTCCTTTTCCTGCTTCACCAAAAGCTACAGTTTTAACCTTTCACAGGGGAATTGGCAGTTCTTAGCTGTTCAGCCAAAAGCTGAAATTATAGCTGCTGCTGACGAAGGGACACGGTGGACGGGCCCAGGATTTTGAAAAGAGCTAAGAGTAGTTTGCAGAGATGTGACACAGGAGAAGAGCACAGGAGTGGCTAATTTACGAATTCTTCAGCACAGTTGCCATAGAAAAGATAGCTTGACGAGTACAATATCCAGAACATTAAAAAGGAGAGTGGGCCGTTAACATCCCTGAGTGAAGCGCAATTAGGAGGAATCAAATAGATTATTTAGTGAGCCATAAAATCAATTGGTTCTCTCAGTGCAGCCTGAATAGAAAATCCAGACCCGCTGTTCTGGGCAGAAAACCAGCTTCTCTGCCTAAGACATGCACTACAGTTTTGGAAGGCTTGTTTTTGGGAAAGGTTATATGCGACATGCAAGTACATAGGGGAATCACTGATGGATGAAAATAACTTAATCTGCAGAGGGGATGATGTATAGGATGTGTTTGTAAAATATATGTACATATACATGTACATGTGCATATACAGATACATACATGTCGAGTTATGCATACCTGTTCTAATGCTGATACATTTGAAAGTCTAGAAATGTGAAACACGGTACACATAAGGAATATGTGTGTAAGGAACATAAGGAGTACTGTGGCCTGGGAAAAGGGGTAGCGCTGATCATGGGGCGTGTAGCTTGCCTCCAGGTTCAGACAGCTCGTTTCCATGGCTCGTGGATCCCCTGTCTCTGAAATCTCAGCACATCATTGTATCCCCACTTCTGAAAACCATTTTCTTTTATGTTTAATTCAAGATGTATCCAGGAGCTGGAGGCACAAGGAGGATCAAGGTAATATTATTTGGGAGTGTCTATACATGCACATTTATGGTGCAGTAACTGAAATTACTGCGCGGTATGGGTGTGCATCTACATGTGCATTCCCATACTGCACAGAAAATATGGTGACTTAAGCTGACTTGAGTGTAAATTTGATACCTGCTTGATTAGTAACTGCACAGTAACGCACGTGTAGATGCTTTACTATGCAGTAACACTGTCTGTGGACTGACCTGGGCCTAACTTCAGTCCACACACCACGTTAATGCTCTTTAATGCCTGCATGTGTAGACACCAGCCTATTCCTGCTTACTGCGCAGTAACATACTGTGCAGCAAATTTAAGCTGGCATAACTGCACGTGTAGACACATACTGCATGTTATTGGGGTCCCGTTGCTACAACTATGGGTGTCAGGCACAGCTGGTTTTTCAGACGTTTACTTTGAAAACTCCTGACCGACACCGTTTATTCATGTGCAGATATATTTTTTTCTTGCAGAAGCAGGAATCGGACACGGTGGATTTGCCATTCCAAGGCCCAAAGGTGCGAGACATTTTGGCTGCGGTGCTTACAGACGGAAACCGCCCCCCCCAAAAAATGGCACGTTAAACTCCACGCACCCCCACGCCGAGCCCAGCCCATGGCTGGAAGAGGCATCAGATTAGCTGGACCTGGTTCACCAATGTCTGTCTCGATCAGGCATTTGAGTGGGGGTTTTTTGGTGCTTTTATCTATAGCTGATGGTAGTTTAGGCATTACCTTTGGTGTATAATATCTGCTTCAGACCCCAAATGGGAAAGTCCGTATTTTAAATAGAAATCAAACCTCTTTTAAGATTCCAAATCTTTGCCAGCCAATTGGCTCATTCCCACATTGCCCTGCAAATCGGGAGATGATGCGTCCTGGCGAATAATTCTGGGTACTGATTTTCTTTCCTGTTAACCGTTTGTATTACGGTAGCCTCCAGATGTCCCAACCGGAGCTGGGGACAAATGTAACCAGAGATATTTCTTAGCAGAAGCACACAAGGTCTTCTGCCCCCTGATCTTCTTCTGCCCCCTCCATCAGGAGCAAGGCCTTTTGCTGGGGTCATTCCCGCACTGATGTCAGCGGCACCACCTCAGGTTTCCCTTCTGCCTGGGGAGACCCCACCTCTTATTGGCTGTTTTCCCCATAGCCCAGCCTCCTGGAGAACAGCAGCCAATCAGGGCCAAGCAGTGCTCACCCCTCAAACCTTAGGAGATGCGGTCTCACCTGGCGGTCCAGCCTGTAGCATCCGGGCGCTAATAGAGGGCTCTTGTCGGTGAAGGAACGGCCTTTCCATTTTTCTTTCAACAGGGAGCAAAGGGGTCTCCTGGAGTCCGCGGTGACAAAGGGGAAAAGGTAGTGTTCACGCTCTGCTTGCATTGGGTGGTTCGGGGGGGGTTGACGAGGATATATGCTACAGGTGATCTGTTCTGGCCCGAGTCGCAGATGCTCTGAGAGGTGGGTCCGGCTGTCCGATAACCACCAGCGACAGGTAAAGTCGGGGATGAATACGTGGGGCTCTGGTTGTCACAAGAGCAAGGTGCTTCTTGGCGGGGCCCAGAAATATGTATATTCTTTGTGGGGGCTTGTAGGGTTAGAACTGATGTCCCGGGAGTGTGTCGAGGAGATGGCTTCTCATCCCAAAATGTGGCTTTCCTAAAACTGAACTTTTTGGGGCCAAAACATAAGGTCCAGTTTGAACCCGGCTGGCGTCGCCGGTCAGAACCAGGGCCGGAGAATTGCTATTGCTCAGGCATTGCAGCTCTCCCCTGGGAGGTGGGAGAGCGTAGGAAAGGCGTAGGTGGTGATAGGTGGCTAATTTAATGATGTACGAAATGAGATTGTCTGTACGAAATAGTATCTAGGATCATTTCTAGCAGGGCTGTTGAACTAGTGCTCCCTGGGCTGAGTGCAGCCGCCCTACCCACAAGAATATGAGAACTGCCATTTGCTGGGTTGGGCCACGGGCTCACCTTGCCCAGTCCCCCGTGCCACACTGGAAGGGAGAGAGGCCTGGGAGCGACCGGGGCTTTTTGGACTCTTCCTTTCCCTTGCAGCCTCCAGCATTTAAGGCCTAGGAAGTTCCAATTCAGAGGTTGTCTCCCTAACTCCCATGCCCAATAGCAATGTGTGCTATTCCTTTCCTCCAAAATTGTGTACTTTTTCGAACCTGGTTAGACTCTCAACATCTGCAATGAGTTTCACACTTCGGAGTCATAAAATCACAGCCAATGAGAGTCGGAAGGGACCTCAGGAGGTCACAGCTAGTCCAACCCCTGCTCAAAGCTGGACCAGCCCCAGCTGCATCATCCCAGCCAAGGCTTTGATCTGCCCCCGCTGAGAACGGTCCAGCTCCATCCTCTTCGCAACCCCTGCAGGGAGGTGAGGGCTGCTGTTCAATCCCCCTCGGTCTTCTCTTCTCCAGACTAAATTAGACCAGCTCCCTCAGCCTCTCCTCACCAGTCCTGTCCCGCAGCCCCCAAACCATTTTTGTTGACCTCTGCTGGACTCTCCAATTTCTCCACATCCTTTCTGTAGCTGGAGGCCTAAAACTGGACACAAGGCTTTAGATATGGCCTCACTGGTCCTGAATTGAGGGGAAGAATCGCTTCCCGTGATCTGCTGGCAGTGCTCCTAGCAATGCAGCCCAGGATGCCGGTAGCCTTCTTGCACCAAGGGCACACTTTCGACTCATGTCCATCTTCTTGTCCATTGTCCCCCCAGGTCCTTTTCTGCAGAGCTGCTGCCCGGCCCGTCACCCCCAGCCTGCCCCGGTGCAGGGGGTCGCTCCCTCCTCAGTGCAGGACTTTGCACCTGTCCTTGTTGAACCTC
>JAGPOW010001296.1:138203183-138218441 GCA_030014935.1 Caiman crocodilus
TTCCGACCCTAGCATCTAAATCTATGAATCCACGCTGCGTGCAAAAGAAAGTCCTTGTGTTAGTTATACACTCCCTACCTAGTCATTGCATTTTGCAACCCTGAGTTCTTGTATTGAGAGAGACAGTCCATAATAAATCCCTAGGATGTCCCCTTCACCATTCAGTATGTTGTAAACCTTTCTCATGTTCCCCCTCAAGCATCTCTTGTAAACTGAATAGGCCTGGCCCCCTGTGGTCCCTTCTCATGTGGAAGCCCCTCCGTGCCACTACTGATCTGCGTTGCCCGTCTTCTCTGGACCTTCTCAATGTCCTTTTTGAGGTACGGGACCAGATGAGCTGGCGTGTGACTCCCAGGCTGCCACAGCCCCTCTCCTGCCACAGCAGCCAGGCTCTCTGGGCTCTTCCGGCTTCTGCTCCCTGCTCCTGTGGATGGGCCGTGCTGTGCGGGGGGGTCTGCACGAAAGCTGGAGGGAAAGGGGTGCTGCGATGGGAGGGGGGAGTCAGGCTGCCTGCACCGTGGGTGCAGCAAGGGGGTGGAGTGCACAAGGCTGCCCTTGCAACAAGGGCGACCCCAGGACCGGGGCAAGAGCTGCCCTCCATCTGCGTGGTGCATCCCCCAGTAGCCCTGACTTATATAACAAGATCTCCCCTGGCGCCACATTAGCCCTTTTCCAGTCCCCTGGCGCCTCACCAGAGCACCACGAGCGCTCCTAAAGCAGTGATCACACCCAATGCTAATAAGGCAAATCCAGGGAAGAGCCATGCTCCCCGGGACAGGGCCCCCATGTCCTGCAGTGCCCTACGCGCTTTATCTCTCTTCGATTCATTCCCTCCGCCCCAGCACCTGGGGTTTGTCTCAATGCAGAATGGGAAATATTTTCAATCAAGCTAGCTCTTGCACAGTGGGATAATGGTTTCCTTCTCAGCTCTACCGGGGCTGCCTGTGCACTGTGTACAGCTTCTTTTGGGTGGCTCAGCCTGTTGCACCCAGCACGACTCTGGGGCCTTTATTTTATACAAGAGACGTACAAGCAAGTTGTATGCAAGAGAAGTACAAGAGAAGCTGAAGCAAGTTCCCCCGAACTATACCCTGGTTTACTGGGCTATTATCAGTCAGACAGCGTTGCTGAGAGCAGCTACATCCAGCAGAAAGTACACAGGCATCCTCGCTACCAGGTGGTGAGAGCTCAGGCCCCTCCAAATCTGTCCTTGTGCTTTGAGGCAAGGTCTAGACTCCTATGCCCTTGTGTGGAGGACTTTTCTACAGTTCGGGCTCAAATGCCTGTATTTGCACCCATTTCTCTGAGGTTATCCTCTCTTGGCCAATTGAGTAGGGAGCAGGGAAACTGCGGCATGGCTCACGAGCATGATTCTTCCCTGGGGTCGCCGCATTAGCGCTGGGTGCGATCGCTGCCCCGTGCATGTCAGCTCACTCGCAAATGCCCCGCGTCGTTTCACAGACGTTTCAAGTCCCGTACTGTGATTTGGACTGAACCGTGTCTGGGATCAGAGTATCTGTGGAGGAATATAGTGACACACCTAGCACAGCAAAAAGGGGGTGTTCAGGACTCCCCGACAAGTTACGTGAGCTGTCTGCATGGGTCCATCAATACTTTGGACCCTGTGGCCACCCTTGGGCACCTGTTGGACTCCTCTTCCTCTTCAGTCCCCTGCTTAGGCGGGTTCCTCTTCTCTCCCGACTCCCCATCTTCACGCTGGACGGCTCCTCCCTCCTCTGTTCCCACCCGGTCCCAGCAACCCGGTGTCTCCTTGACACCTGCCTGTCTTGAGCTCCATAAGCCCATTGAGCTGGACCCCAAAATGGTCACCTCAATATGCTCCTTCTACAGCAAGCCTTGTGCCTTTCCCGTGGTCCAAGTAGGAGTGAAATGCTCCCAGACACAGATGTGTCGTGTGTCACACCGATGTGTACCGTTTCACGCTCGCTTTGCAGGTGTGGCAATGGCTGCGGGCGAGCAGGCTAGAGCAGCAGGAAATTGGGCCCGGCAGTGTGACTTGTGTGGGATGGACTGTGGTCGTTGCCCTGCTGACTGAAGTGCTCCCAAGAAGATGCTGTTCTCTTTTTAATCTGCTGTTCAGCAGATAAGCTATTTGGAAATATTAAAATGTGCATTGACGTCATGGGAAGACAGACGGGGTTATCAGTCAGGGCTAGGAGCTAGCAGAAAGGGCGGCTGTCCGCTCCAAGGCACGCGCCGGACTTTGCATTGTATGCCAGATGACTGCAGACTGCAAGAGATTTCGGTCTGGGGTGGCGAGGCGGTGGGGGTCGGGGTCACACAGCAGGTCCCACCAATTCCTGGTGACAGACAGCCCCGGACCAGGCTCTTCATTGATGCGCAAAGTCGCTTGTCCATGAAAATGGACTGATATGAGTCTCTGCATCGTTTGCATTCAGGCTGTGGGTGGGTGGGTGGGTGGGTGAGGCAGCCAGCATGGCAGGGTCTGCAGTGACAAGCAAGGACGTGTCCTTGCACAAGTTTCTTGGGAAGAAATTCTGAGCCTCCAAGGGGCTTGTGTGGGACTGCACCTTTAAATACAGTCCCGTTAAATGCACCTTTAAATCACAACCCAGGATTGTGATTTAAAGGTGCATGAGTGTCTTGGTAATGTGGGAGCTCCTAATGAAGGAGGTGAGGGAGGACCAGGTGGCTGCATGACCTGGTGCTTTTTGTTTGCAGGGGGAGTCCGGGGAGAAGGGCGAGCCTGGAGAGAAGGTGAGCCTGGATCTGGAGGAAGAGCAGAAGTTCCTTAGTCTGAGAATGGGTATCCAGCATTTAGGGGTGGCACAGAGACGAGATACAGACCCCAATCCAGATTCCCCCAGGGCTGCAGATCTCCACACCCAGCTCTTGTCCTGCCCAGCCCAGGAGTCAGATGTGCCAGACAGACTGATGAGCAACCCGGCTCCGAACCCCCTAGCTCTTGGGGCTTGACGGCATCTGCCTGTCGACAAAAGTTCCTGGATTAAACCCCCTGGAGCCATGACCAACCTATTCATACTGGCCAAGGACCAGGATTTGGCTGGTGAATCCAAGGGTGAGGCTGGAGGAGGGATCTAAGACGTGTCTACATGCACTAAGGAGTGGTCGGTCCATGCGGTTTGTCCCTTTTAGCCCATGACCATCCCTTTGTGCCTCAAAGGCAAGTGCCTCGACCCCAGCTAGAGATCCTGGATCAGCTCGAGGTCCTCTGTGCAGCTTGTGGACTGCATGGAAACCTCTGACCTGACCCAGGGCCCCATACAGGCCATGTCCTTCTCCCTGTGGGCGAGCAGAGGCTTCCTAGCTCTCTCTTTGCTTTCTAGGGCACCAAAGGAAGCAGAGGTGAAAACGGCCAAAAGGTAAAAGATGACTTTGGTACCAGTGTTAGCAACTCTTCTGCGTAGGCCGCTGTTCGGACACCTCTGGCCTTCACGTGTTGCTGTCCTACCCTTCTCCATGCATGCCCACCTGCATGCCAGGTGCCCGGCTTAGCAATGCAGCATGCGTTAACAGATTGGCTGCTACCTATTGGCATCTCTTGGGTTTTCAGCAAGCTGGAGCTGCTTATTTTCTCCTTGCAGTTCTGTCCTGCCATGAGCACAAAAGCTAACTCTCCTCCATCAGCAGGGGCCTTGCATCCGCCCCTCTGCCCATCGTGGTCTGTGGGTTGTGTGGATCCCATCCTGGTGATACTCGGCGGTATGACCTGTAGGCAAAGCAAGGTGCCCGGATTGATCTCAGTGGGCCCGTGGTGCAAGGAGTGGGGCCCTCCTGCTTGCTCTTCATCTCCTCTTCCCTGTCTCCATAGGGAGAAGACAGGGTAGATATAGACTGAATCAGAGGTATATATAGCACGAGCGTCTGGGAGTCCAAGCTCACTTCATCAGGTGCTGTGCAAGGACAGCGCACAAAGTGGAGAGCAATTTGAATGCAAAAGGGAGGAGACAGGGTAGCGGGGAGCAAAACTTTCAAAACCAGCCTCAATGGGAGCCGTGGAACAAGACATCATCCATAGGCTGTGTTGAGTATGGTTTAAACGGGGGCTTATCCCCTTACCGACATCGGTTTTTGTGATCCCTTTGTTGCTTGATTATTTGCCTCTCCCAGCACTGCCCCGCCTTCCTTTCTTTTGTATTCAAACCACTTTCTCCAGCTTATATGCTGCTCTGTGCATGTCCTATCACAGCATCTGCTGAAGCGAGCTTGGGCTCACAAAAGCTTATGCTATATCTATCTATCTATCTATCTATCTATCTTCTTTCCTCTATAAAGTCAGCCTAAGCCCGAAGTTCTTCGCTATATACAATGTATTAAGTTATAACATAGACATAAAACTAAACATCACGTATACATATTGACACAGGGAGCACTAGCCAGTCCCCAAGGTCGAACCCTAAATAACACTATTTACAACATCGCAATACAACGTTTCAATCACAAGATTAAAGGTGCAAACGCGAACGATCTCAATAACATCTATTCCTTAATATAGTCGCTGGCCCATGGGACGAGAGGGTCCTCCTTCCAATGGGGTCCCTTGGGTGGGGGTGTCCAGGAAGCCCCGGGGCCCCTCAGGTTAGGACCTTGACGAGGCAGGGGTTGCTCACCCAGCCCCTTCTCTGGGTTTGCCCGCCCCAAACGTCTGACTTCGGGCGAACGTGGCTAACTGCTTCTCTCTGTCTATAGGGAGAACCGGGAGTTGGGTTTCGAGGCCCCACTGGTCAGGCCGGACCCCCAGGACTGAAGGTCAGTGTCTGTCCGGTTTGGAGCGGGAGGTCACTTCTGCTTTGACATGACCCGAGGAGGGCTCAGCTGGCTCTCTGCATCCCTGATCCTGCCTCCTAGGATGCCACAGGGTAGCTGGGGCTTGCAAAGAGCCAAGCCCTTGCAGGTGGGCTTGCCGATACGTTTGGGTCTAGGGAGCACGGGACGCGTTTCCTTTCTCCCGTTGGGTTGGGAGATTAAGGATCATTTCACCACTTCAGAAGCAGGCTGACGGAGAGGCAGGAGCGAATTAGATTAGCAAAGCGTGAAACCCCAGGACTGGGCTCACGGGGCCGGGGTGCAGCGTGCAATAACAGAGCTGCAATAACAGAGCTGAGCTTGTTGGCTGGCTTTGGGGCAGCTGTGTGTAGCACTAGGGGTGCTGGTGGGGCAGTGGGGGGTATATGAGTCCTATGGGTAGGGAGGGACCTGCCTAAATCACAGTTTTATGGATTTCACAGAAACTCTGAAATCCAGGATTGCCTGCACAATCGATGCAGAACTAAAACTTAATAAAAAGAAGTTTTTAATTCTTCCTCCCCCACCTCAGGCAGGTCTCACAGGGAGGGGGAAGCCGCCAGCCAGTGGGGCAGCATGAAGGGGGCAGCAGGCGGGGTGGCGACTGCCCTTCCTCCCTCTTCCCCACCGCCAATGAGCCAGTGAGCACTGCAGGACAGGGCTGAATGAAGGGCAGCCAGCAGTTAAGATGGCCACTGCCCCCTTGTCCCTCCTCCCCCTGGGGCTTTTCTGCCAATCAGAGCTGAGGGGCGGGGCGTCCCCACCTATCAGCACCGAGGGGCGGAGCTGCCGCAAAGTGCCCACGAAACGGGACAAAGCGGCGAGTTAAGTAGGTCCCTACCTGTGGGGAGCCCAGGACTGGAGTAGCTGGGACGGAGCAGGTCTGTCCTGCCAGCAGCGCTCACAGAGATGGATGCCCACCACCCCCGTCCCTGGCACATGCCATGGGCTGTAGCGCCAGGTCAGGACAGGGAGCAAACCCACCGCGACCCAGCTGATGAACGGGGAGTGAAGACTGCCAGGGAGCCAGCTGGCCGGTGCTGCTCGCCACGCACATTGTGACTGCATCTGCATGGTTTCTTTGCAACAGGGCGAGCCCGGGGCACCAGGGCCTACAGGGGCACAAGGCATCCAGGGCATCCGTGGCAATCCAGGGATCCCAGGATCGCAGGGGGAGAGAGGAGCCCCAGGGCTGCCGGGAACGCCCGGGCGAAAGGTAGGGCACGCGGGACAGGGGCTGGACCGTGCACGCACGTGCATGGGCGAAGAGGCATTACATCTGGGGCTCTTTGGGACGACTGCAGGAAGGGTCCCTCGGGGAGGAGGGGGACGCAGTCCTGACGGCCACCTTCGGCCCCTCTGTAAGAAATCAGGAAGCAGCGCTGTTCTCCAGGCACGTCCTGAAGCTGGGGCAGTGGCTGTGTCGCCCTGACCCAAGCTGAGCAGACTCAGGCTTCCCACCACGCACGGCACTTGCCGGGCACAGACCAGGCCGACCGGGGGCGGCAGGATGACGCACGAGGAGGGGTCGTTCTGGGCAGCACCGCGGAGGCACGGTGCTCCTTGCCTCTTCTCAGGAGACGCCGAGAGCAGCCCCAGGCGCTCAGTCCCCACGGAGGGGATGTATCATAGTATCATAGATAGATGTGAAGCATCTGAATCCAGCCCTGTGCCACGGGCCAGCTGCAGCTCAGCAAAAGCAAACTGCATCCCCCTCCCCGCCACCCCTCTCACCACTGATGTGCTTCTGGCCGGTCTGCTCAACCCTGGCATGTGCCATGGGCGCTAGGGCATGGGTTAAGGACAAGAACAGCCCAAACCAGTGCACCGTTGCTCTTACTATAAACTTCTCCTAATGCCCAAATCATTCAGTGCTGCAGGTCCCCCCGCCACTGCGGAGGAAGCTAGAGAGATGCCCCTTCCCTCTCTGGAGGTCTGCAGCCCTATCTCCTTCCTAACCGTGTTTCTCTTCCAAGGGAGATCGCGGGAAGAGAGGCAGGAATGGCTTTGCTGGGCCAGCTGGACTCCCCGGGCCCCTGGGAAAAGAGGTGATCTTCGGAGCTTCAATTCGGAGCACACTGTAGTCAGGGATGGGAGGGCACGTCGAGTCTGTCCGCGTTATGCCTATAGCCCTAGAGCAGGTTACGGGCTGCCTGGGTCACGGACCCCAGACTGAAGCTCTGAGCCCAGGTGGGGAGGAGGGCTTTCCTCATGGGTGCCGGGGTCCCTCCACGTGGGGCAAGACCCGGCGAGAGCTCACCAGGGCACTTAGTGCTTCTGCCTAGGTCTTCTCACCAGCATGGAGGAGGAGCCCCCTCTGAAATCTCCGCGGCATGCCTTGCCGTCCACCCTTGTGGGACGGGGCGGCAGAGCCCGGCCAAGGGCCTGCAAACCAAGTCCTCCGCTTTCTTCCTCTGCAGGGACTTCCTGGCGCCGACGGGCCCAAAGGCAGCAAGGTGAGCGGTATATGCCGGGAAGCCCAGTGAGGATGCAAATGGGGGTGCCTGTGTAGCAACCTCAATCCAACGCTGCTGGATGGGGAGGGACCCCCATGCTGGATAACACAGAAGGAGAATGCATGGTGACATCCTCCCATTGCCCTCCACATCCCAGCCTTTCACATCACCCCTTGCAGGTGGAGTCAACCCTGACCCCAGTCACATCCCCCTGCTCTCCGAGGGGCCCCCGCACCTTCCCCAGAAGCGTTGGCAGGAAAGGGACCTGACTGAAAGCCCCCTGAGATTTTTTCCATGGGTTGCTGTGGGCTTCAGCCCCAGCCCCTGGGTGAGGGATGCTCTTAGAAAAGGAAATAAAATGATGGGATGCATGTAGGGTTACCAACCCTCCCGGATTGCCCTCCAGGAATTAGATATAAATCTTTAGGCGAGACTGCTGAGAGTCACCCAGGAGATAAAGGATAGAGCATCCTTTCAAATGTTGGCTCCAATTTATACAGTACTGCAGTGGGTTTTTAAAATGCAATAGTCACGTGCATTTGACTTCCTGAGCACAGGACAGTAGATCGGTCTTTAATGTCCTAGCATCATGTAATAAAACCTCCCGAAAAAGATTGAAACAGAGCTGGCAACCTTAGGTCCACGGGAGCTCCCGTGTTTGGCCTTCCAGGGCAGGGGTTAGAGCACTTGGGATAACGCTGATGCGGGGACTTGGCTTGAACTCAAGTGCTGGGAACGTTTTTGATGGCAATGGGTTTTGAAGTATGCCACAAGTGACCTGGGCAGCCTCTGTGTGGCACATGGGGACCAACAGTGCAGCAACAGATAGGGCAGGGAGCAGAAAGCAGAGCAGCAGATAGGGCAGGGGAAGGAGGTTGGCGTGGTCCTCAGGGAGGGCACCGGGCTGATTTGCGGTATGCCTGCCAAAGAGGTTGGCCCCGACTCCCCGCAGCGATTAACGACAGAGAGAGCTGGCTTTGGCCGGAGAAACGTAGTCGTGTCTCTGACGTGACACCTTTGTGCCCCTCTGTGCTGCAGGGAGAGAGCGGCGTCGGCATACCTGGCCCAAGAGGTGCCCGTGGACTCCCCGGCCCTCGGGTAGGTCTTCCCATCAACGCGCCTGGCTCTGGCCCTTGAATTGCAGAGCCTCCTCTGAACAGCCTGTACCTGAGGCTGCTTTTTGTGATTGCATGATGATCCCGCCATTGGCACGGCCCTTGAAGTGTCGGTCCTGCATCCTCTCGATCGTTTAAGTGTGACTAGTTCCCAAGCAGAGACCACATGTGCTAGATCCAGAGGAGATGTCCTCTGTGCTCCATCTGGTTTCACTGCTCATGGCTGCTTGTCCGTAGCTGTGGTGCTGGGGTCAGGCCTGCGCTCTTGCTCACACGTAGAGGTTTGCACCCACGCTGTAGCCAGTGGACAGGCTGGGTCTCCGAGCAGTAAGGCCATTTTCACCTGTCCAGCCCTTTGCAATGTCCGTGTTCCTGGTGGCACGCATGTAAGGTGCAGATGGAGAAGAGACTAAAATGGGATCCAGGGTCCTGAGGGTCCTTAATTGGCATCGCTCCCCATTTCCTTCCTGTCCATTAGCTCATCCTCTGAATGAATTTGTGCCGCTCGATAGGTTTCTACAGTATTCACTTTATGGTATTCTGCAGTGAATACCACATAGGACATTCACCGTGTGTTTGGCCATGTCTCCTTGGGGGGTACTCGAAAGGTTGTCTCCCACCCGACTATTGGCTAGGCTCAGGACCGCTTCATTTCCAAGCGAGCAGATGCGTTCAGTCAAGCACGGCCCATCTCCTGCAGATTTACAGTGTCATAAACATGAGTACAGCCTGAACTCAGGGGCCTTTCTAACTCATTAAAATAGTACATGAAAAAAGTCAAGTCGTATGAAATAGAGGAATAACCTCCCCAAATAGGACATATGCCAGTCTTTTAAACATAAAGATACCTGTTTGCAAAGTGATTCCCAGGAAGGCGCTTTCTAGTAGGCATCGAGCCCCGATCACGGCTGCTTAAGAGCTAGCGTGGCAGAAATAATAACGTGGGGGGGAAAGTAGGAGCAAGAGATGGGGTGTTTAAGCAGAACAAAAGCACCCAGCGGTCCCGGGGCAGGATGTACATCCTCGGGGCGAGCAGAAAAAGCCGTGCATCATTCACAGCTTCCTCGATGGCCGTGCCATGCGTAAACTGACTTTATTACCCAACACATTTACACAAACGACCAGCTGCCAGGAGAGCTGCTGCGGCAGACCCCGGGGACGCGACGCCGCGGGAGAATGTCAACACCTGCGAAAGGTCTAGCGCAAATCTTCCAAAAGGTTGTTGTTTTGGGAGGAGATGGTGCAACACTGGAGGCCTTAATCTGTTCTTCGCTCCGTTAGTGTCGCTCTCGCGTGAATTATTGAAGGCGCTGGAATTATTTGGGATTGACAGCAGTGTCACGGAAGCCAGAATCTGGCAGGGGGGCGGCGAAGCTAGCCAGGCCGCAAAAGCACTTGAATCAACCAAAGTCGTTTCCCTTTATATTAAGGTTTATAAAGGGCTCTAGGTACGCTAAAGACATGTGTAAAATGGGATGGAGAAAGTTGTGTGTGTCTGGGGCGCACTTTCCCACGCTCTTGCATGGGAGATGCTTTACCCTGGTCTTTCATCTTTACCAGGGAAGCTGCACCTTTTACAATTAAACGTATCATTAAAAGAACCATGTCTTGATCTGAGTCAAAATGTAACGCTCTCAAACATGGCACAGAAACGGTATCCTTGAAACCATGCATTTGTTCGGTGGTTTGGTTTATTCTTTAACTGTGGGGGTGGCAAGTGTGCATGCATCTCACATGCAAGGGTGCCTTCTCGTCGAAGGAATAACGCATGGGATGGGCGCGCAGATGCATGGCTTACGAAGGGCTGGGGGAGTAACACACAACTGGCTCCATTGAGCAAACGCAGGGGGTAAAACCATCTGACCCTTCCTCAATCCTAAACTCAATCTCTCTGCTCACAGGGCGACGAGGGGCTCGCAGGCATTCGAGGCCCCATTGGCATGATGGTAAGAGCCAGCGGAGCTCGGGAGAGGGGTTTTACGGCACGAGTGCCGGAGGCGTGGGTCGTGTGTGCTTGCCCTGAATGAGCCCGCTGCTGGAGACCAAGCTTTTCAAAGCCAAATAGAGGGTCCAAATGCCCCATTCCCTATGATTTCAGTGGCGGCAGTGTGCGCGTGGAGCAAGTCTCCGTATTGCTGAGTAGAGCCGAGTTGCATGTCTCGTGAAATCTATAACGGCTCCGTTCTTGGCGAGGGCGCTATCAAGGGACCGTGGTGCTGGGGGCAGGAGACGCGAGTGCCAGCCCCAGATCAGTCACTGACTCTGTCCCCACGTGCACTGAATTCGAAGCAGATGTGCCTCACTTTCCCTGACACCTATAAAATGGGACTAACGATGCTGGGGAAAAGTGCTCTGAGCTCCGGGCGTGAACGATGCCCTGAGCGTGCACAGTGCCGTATTAGGGATGTGTTATATTACTGTTCTTTAGCTCGCGGCCTAACAAGCTGGATGGGATTGGGACCCCATGGTTGGTTTCTTTATAACTGCAGGATAAGATGGGATGGGAGGGGACGGCTCCACTGGTCTGGAGACAGTCTTGTTTTGGTGCTTCTGCTGAATGGGTCAAATGAAACCAGCAGGAAAAAAACCTCTCCTAAGAGGGAGGCTGCACTCCACGGTGGCACTTTAGTCCAATGAGGACCGCAGAGGAGAGCAGTTATTTATTTATCAATTGATAAAGAATGACTTGACTATTAAAATAATAATAATTATTTAAGGTTTGAGGTGGTCCAGTGATTAGGGAGTGAGGCTGGGACCCAGGGAACCAGGATCCAATTCTTTGCTTCCCTGCGGACTTCCTCTGTGGTATTGGGCAAGCCGGTGAAAACCCACCCAAGCCTCAGGTCTATCAAATGGGGGACCTGGCCTGCCTTCCCTCGCAGATCCCCATCACCTCTGGACTCCTCCCTTCCCTGGAGCTCGGTCCCCCACGAGACCTTGACGCTATCACGTGTTCTCAGCTGTGGGTTGCTTGTTCTGAAACATCATTTCATGTGCTTGCAGGGTTTGAAAGGCCTCCCGGGAGTGAAAGGAGAAAGAGTAAGCAGCAGTGGTCATCATCTCTGCACTTGGTACAGTGGTTATGGGCACTCCAGCCAGAGGAGCCACCCATGAAAGCCATTTTCTACAGCGTTGCATAGTCGTAGCAAGGGTCTAGGCAGGCACACGTCAGCCCAGCTCCCCCCCCAAGTTGCTCTCTCTCTTCTTTTGCGTGGGTTTCAGACGTAAGCTTTGGGGCAGAGAGCACCAGCGTAGATCCTTGGACCATAACGCAGGCAAGAATGAAGCCGTGTTACAATGTGGTTTGGCCACAACCGTGTTAAGCCTGGTTATTTTCTGGTGTAGATGGGACCTGTTCCTGTTTCCCCATTTGTAAGATGGAGATGATTATCCTGACTGGCCTCATGGGGCTGTTTGGGAAGGTGGATCAGTTGTTTGTACGGTGTTTTGAGACGGTCAGGTGCTGTTTAAAGACTAAGTGTTACAAAATCATGGAGTTAGAGACGGGGCAGATCCAAAGGGGGTGCTGCGGTGCAGTTACACCCCCTTGTCCCCTTTGACTCCTCGTCCACCCAAAGTTTAAACCCAACAGCCTGGCAGAGGCAGCAGCATTTCTATTCAGGCAGGACTGCAAGACTCAGTTGACAGTGTAGCTAATTATAGTCACCTAAAGTTTAAACCCAGCAGCCTGGCAGTGGCAGTTGCATTTCTATTCTGGCAGGAGTGCGAGACTCAGTTGACATTACAGCTAATTATAGCCACCTAAAGTTTAAACCCAGCAGCCTGGCAGTGGCAGTTGCATTTCTATTCCGGCAGGAGTGCGAGACTCAGTTGACATTATAGCTAATTATAGTCACCTAAAGTTTAAACCCAGCAGCCACCTAAAGATTAAACCCAGCAGCCTGGCAGTGGCAGCAGCATTTCTATTCAGGCAGGAGCGCAGGACTCAGTTGACAGTGTAGCTAATTATAGTCAGCCTGAATCCTTGTAAGCACTTGACCCCACATCTGTTAACAACCCTGTCTCCTTTTTAATAGTCTAAATCTTCCACTAACCAAGCTAGCCTTTCTTCAGCCATTCGGCTGTCTGGTAGCTGCTCCTGGTAATATAGCTCCTGATTCTCCCTCTAGCTGAAAACATCAACTCAGGTGAACATTAACTCATTAACTTTCAGTGAAGCATTGGATGGACTGCCAAGAACCTCAAGAAGTCTAGGTTTTGTTTTATGACTCTGAAAAGAGATGCCCATTTAACTCTAATGACTATGGGACTAAAGAAACAGCATATTTTGATTATTTTTTGCCTGGTTTGTGTTTTCCATACATAATAGCAAATGAACGCACCTTCCGATGAAGTTATGTTTGTTTTGGCGTTGATTTTAAATGGAATAAAATAGCCCTCAGCCCATAGCATGTTAGTAAAGCATCTCATTTCTTTTTAACTGGGGAAAAATCCGTGCTGTGTTATACGGGACGGTGCGCTACTGCACCCACCTTTGCAAAATCCCTGACCTGCCCATGATTAGAAGGGGATGTCAAGCCTAACTTCCTGCATAGATGACTGTTTATTCCAGCCTAACGAAGAGTTTCAGGGGTCTCTCCTTCTGGGCTCTCATGGGCTCGCTACAAACATACCATGAGAAGGAAGCTCCTGGGTTTTTTTGCTGCACGAAATTCTGATTTATGGGGTACCTCCGATACATCGCATAGTACTGCGTAGTCGACTATATTAGCAAGTGACGGATATTTGTTGCTTGTGAGGTCTTCTACCCTTTACTCTCTTAGGCCTGGTTTTTCCCCTTTATAAAATGATTCCTTACACATGAATTTCTGCGCTGAGCTAATCCTGACAAGGTGATGCAAGGGTCCCGGATGAGCTGGGTACCATAAATACGAAGAATTATAACGATTTATAGCAGCAGCTTATGGGTAGATCAATGTACTGAATAATGTAACAATTGGAGGAAAAAGCCATCCATCGTCCTTTTTTCTTTTCCCTATTCAGGGTGATCGTGGCCACCTGGGACCCAAGGGAGAAAGGGTAAGTGGTATAAACTGTTAACTCTATGGGGAGGTGTGGAGGATTTTGGCTGTCGTATTTGGGGTCAGGAAGAAATGGTCCGATTGGCATGGACTGCGGGGGGTGGGTTTGCCTTCCTCCGGAGCAGGGGGCAGGGCTGTCTTCCTGGGATCTCTTGAACATATATTAACAACCATTCATAGAAGCATAATGTTGGCTGCCGCGGTCCCCCTGCTTTACCTGTGGCAGGTTCAGGTCTTGTGTTGTGTCAGGGTTGATGGTAGTTTTATGAAGTGCTCAGATCATGGGTCTGTATGGGATGGTTTGGGCAGGGATGATCCTGCCTCGGCAGGGGGGTTGCATTAGATGACCTCTGGAGGTCACTTGCAACTCTACGTATTTATGACACTATGGCTGCCAATTAGCAACTGGTTAATTGTGTGCATAATGTCAGCGAGTGCACCAAACACAGCCCTAAAGAGGGGAAAAATGTTTCCAGGCATCTGGGATCTCTGCCATTTTTGCAGCAAGGTGTAGAAAAGGTTTTATAAGGGGATAAGGGCAGCTTATTGCATCTGTACGTGGATCCTAACGTATGGTGCCTTTCATCACAGAAGAGCTGGGTTCAAATCCTGACGTGGTTCCCAGATGACCATTGGGGCCCCAAATTTGCCTGTAATAGAAATATTGCATAAGAACATTTGGGCTTGGAGAGCTTAATACTCGTAGATCACGAATGCGTGGAGCTGGATTTTCTTCTAGCTCCGTCGCAGGCTGGAGCCACTGCAGCGAGACCCTTGGCATGGTAATTCAGAAGTAATTCTGCACCCGATACAAAAACGCAGCCACCTCTGGGATGCAACATGGCTGGTGTGTCTTGATGCCCATCGTTGCTTTTTTGGGGAGCTTAGGCTGGGAAGTGAAAATGTATCTGAGTTCAGAAGCGCGCCGCTCATCCCAAAATGCATTCACATGTGAAAAGCCACAAGTGCGAGGATACTTCAACTGACTGCAGTAAGAATGACCCCGCTGCCTGGCTCCGGAAAGTAGTGAACTTCTACCCAGCGTCCTGTTAACTTCCCTCCCGGCTGAAATGGCTGATTGGAAAATGAGGTTTAGAAAACCGACATGGCAATTCTCCCTTTGAGTCACACTGTACTAAATGATTAAGGCCAATTTGTGTCTGAAGGCACTGCTTTCAAAGGGGCTGTGCTCTAGTGATAAATCAATTCTTAATCGTGAGGGAGCCTGAAAATACTTTCCCACCTAAAGGAATGGGTAATGCCCTCCCCTTAATAAAATATAAGCTGGAGAGTGAGATAAAACAGGAGGGGAGAGATAATTGGTTTGCACTGGCTCCATCTTATTGCAGTCTCGCTTTTTGTCTAGCTCCTGCTTCCTCCACCCAGAAGTAATGGTGTGAAACTATGGGCTGTGCTCTGCGGCACACCAAACTGTAGGATCTCTTGGTGTCCTTGGGTTTCCCAGCTGTAAAGCCGTCTGCTTCAGAGCGCAGCACACGCCAGGACATGGACGAGCATATTGAACCGGAAGGCCGGGTTACTTACCGTATATTCTCACATACCACGCGACCCGCCCCCCCCCTACCCAAGTCAGACACACACCTTGTTTTTGGAAGGCAGAATCTAGAGAAAAGGGTTTTTCCGCAGTCTGAGCCAGCTTTTTCACGGGGAGGCTGCATTGCAAGATGACCGCCGCCGCCTTTTTCAGCTGCCAGAAACTGTAGAGACTGGGCACTGCCCCTCCTGCCCGTTTGCAGAGGGAGAAGCTGGCAAGCATTTTGCAACGTAGCATTCCCAGGCTTCAATTCTGGCAAAGAAAACCAGCTTCTCCACTTAATGCATGCCCCCCAGTTGTGG
>JAGPOW010001296.1:138240261-138252976 GCA_030014935.1 Caiman crocodilus
GGCACAGCCCAGGAGGATAACGGCACTGCCCTGCCTCGCAGAGATGTTGTTAGAGGACTTGCATTAAAAATGATGAGACGTCTAGGTATCGTGGTAATGAGGCCTCTCTCCTACATACCTAGGTATGTCACCGCTGTTCAGTGATTAAATATGAGCTCAGATTTGAGAGCTACCAGCACGGCCTCCCTGGCAAAAGCAGTGTCTACCTGCTCCAGACGATGAAGAGAGAGTTGCCAAAGGGCATTGTCGTGATCCTCTCCCGTTCCCTCCTATTCATCTCTTCTTTCCTATCAAGGTTGCTTATATCACAGACAGACACGGTTCTTTGGGTAGATGTGATATCTTTTATTAGACCAACTAAATAGCTGGAAAGATTGGGTTTTTTGCAAATGTTGGGGCACAAACTCCCTTCTTTAGACAGAGGGAGAGTCTGCAGTCGTTTCGTGCTCTCCTGGACGGGAGAAAAGCCGGTAGGCTAAAATGCAGGTCTGTGGAAATGCAAATGTGCGGCAGTGACAGGGGTTAGTTGGGCAACTTCCAGCCGGCGTCAAGGGCCAGCGTAGGGGTTGGACTGGATGACTCTTCAGGTGCTTTCTATGCCCGCGATTCTCTAAGAAAAGCTATTGGTGGGGGGATGGAGATCTCCTACCTTATGAGAGGGGATTGAAAGAGGTCAGCCTGTTCAAATGAATAAATCAAAGGCAGGAGGGGGTGTGAGAGCTCTCTCCGAATGCATCCAGGAGGGGGAAGAGTCATTGAATCTAAAGTCCTGAAGGACCGGGGCGGGGGGAAAGTGGCCAGTTACGCTGGAAATTGGAAAAGCGAGGCTCTGGACCAGCCTCCCAATGCAGGGCTCTGGGGGACATAAATGCCAGCTGGCTTTAGGGCAGAGTTTACAAAGGGCTTTGATGACGTGGATCCCTGCAGGGGCCCGGCAGGTCCCTCCCACTCCCGCGATCCCGCATGAGGTTTCTCTCGGAGGCTGGGGTTGCTCCAGAGATTGAAGCTAGCCCGCAGCGCTCGCTCCTGCTGTTTTGATGGCATAACACAGGGACGCAGGGAGTAACCCAGCCATGCACACCGGGGCAGGCACACACGCGGTCGATCACAGCAAGAAGTTCCCTTGGGGTTTTGATGCATTATTGATGTGCATTATCGACGCATTATCGATGCATTATTGATGTGCATTATCGATGCATTATTGATATACTAGAGGACTCCACATGCAGTGCTTGATATGTGTCCCTTTGTCACTAACCCAGCAAAACCCCATCTGGATAAGGCTTTATAAATGGCATCTTCCAGGCATTGCTTGCATTTCCAAGTCTCTAAACTCCTCTGTGTTTGGATTCCTCAGGGCGCCAAGGGTGTTCCTGGCTTGGGTGGCTTTAAAGGACAAATTGGACTGCCAGGGAAGACCGGTATTGCTGGGCTGCCTGGATCTCCAGGACCGCCGGGGGAGCCAGGCCCACAGGTGAGGACTCTTAGGAGACTGCACGAGGCGACCCTCGGCGCTGAGAAAACACCGGTGATCGTGCAGAGCAGCGCGGGCTGGTTGTCTCTGGAAACCAAGGCAGATCCCTCCAGGCTTGGCTTGCACTGGTGCAAAGCAGCTGTGCATCCAGCTGACCCCGGCACGTGAGAACTAGTCGCCCCCGCACGGCAGCCAGCCTAGACCCGCACGTAACGCTGCAGGCGGCTGCGGCAGCCGATTCTGGGCGGCGACCTCCATGTCTTATCCCAGCCCTCGGAGGTTTTGAAGACCTGGCTCCACTAAGCCATGGCTGGGATGATATAGTTGGGACCGGTCCTGCTTTGGACTTGACATGACCTCCTGGGGTCTCGTCCAGCCCTCGTGTTCTCGGATTCGAATCCAAGTCGCCACGTGGAAATCGGTGATGCTATTGAAAGAAAGAGGTGAAACAAAGCTCTCTCCAAAAGGTGCCTTCCACTGACGAATAGCTCCGTATAAGGCAGGATTGTCCAATAATGTGTTGAATCTGCACCCGTGAACCTAACGTTACAGCTGAATCTGCTCGTGCCAATGCATGTTTAGTTTTACTTTACCTTTGGGATAGATTTGGTGCCTGCCGGTCTAGCACCACTCTTCCCCAGGCTCGTAGCTAGAGTCATTTATTTATGAAGGCGCTGGGACGAACACCTTTGGCTGTAATATTTTGTCAGGGTCTCCTGCAGGGTGGATTAGGATCACTAGGTGAGGTGCCAAAGTCGACTCAAGATCTGCAGTATCTCGGTGCGGGGATGACCTTGTGCTTAAATTACTGCACCACATGCAGGGGGGCTGGGAGTTTTCCCCACCTCTATGGCATGCAACCTCAGGAAAGGTCTCCAGGTTGCAGCCATATCGGTCTAGAGGAAAAGGCAATCAGGACTCGTGGCAGAGATGAGGTCTTTTATTAGACCAGCAAGACTTTTGCAAAAACAAAACATTCTTTAAAGACCTTTTTTTGCAAAAATCTTGTTGGTCTATTAAAAGATATCATCCCTCCTATGAGTCCTGATTGCCTTGACCTCAGGAAAGTCATTTGAGGGGTGGGTACGCTGCATCCCCAGCGAAGGACGCTCAAGTGCATCCCACCCGCCTGCTCCCTCTGGCACACGCCGGACCTCAAGATGAGTGACAGAGCCGCTCCAGGAGTGCTCCTTACAGGATCCCAGTCCCTGGTGTGTGTGGGAGCAGCAAGGGTGGCCCCCAAAGGGGCTTCCTACCACAGGTCTGGGTTTTGCATCCGTGAGCAAGAGCAGGCGCTCCCTAGGAGCCCCGAGGACTTCGGGCAGGCATCCCCCCCACTCTTGCTGCACATCAGTTCCCCGGGGGGTTTAAACAGAGCACTAATACTCCTTTCCTCCCATCTTTTGTCTGCATCACCTATCGATGGGATAAAGTCTTCCAGGTGAAAACCTGCTAAATGTTACGCTTCTAACGAAGCAAACTTCCCCGTGCAGTGCTAAGGATGGGGATATTCAGGGCCCGTCCTTCACAAGGATCTATTTAATCAGCACCTTTGAATGCAAGGCTTGTCGGGCACCTTCTAAAATATAACAAAAGGACTTGTAAATGAGATGTGTGGACGCTGTTTAGGAACGGGAACATCCTGCCCCCGGATTCTATGGTAATGAGGAGCGCGGCGCTGATACAAACAGCATGCAGTGGGGGATACTGGAGGTTCGTGCTAATCACCAACCCACGGGCATCACTTATTGAGTAACCAAGAGCTCTGCAAATGAAATGGGGCTAAAAATAAAAACAGGCCTCTTGCTGGAGGGAGGCTGGGTTTGGGGCTGGATCTAATTAAAGGAGCTCAGAAGAATCGAGAAGAAGTTGAGAACTGCCTCGAACAGGTAAGTGTCTGAAAGATCAACCGCTTCCCCTACATCCATGTGTAGACAGGAGTTTAGCAAGCAGTGATCTGGGGGATGGGTCGGTGGGGCGTGTGGGGAGCCTTGTCTCTACCCTTGTTCGCCACTGAATAGCTCTTTGTACATCTCATCGGTAACACCCTTGGAGATGCTTCTGGGCGAGAGGTGGTGTGCGCCTCTGTTCCTGGGAAATGAAGAGATGCCAGGTGTTTTGTTTTATGGGTACGTCCTGTTTGGCTCTTCCACCCACGTACCAAGCTGGGTAGAGCAGTAGATGTGCTGGAGGGTCGGGCTAGGATTCAGAGATTGGAGAAGTGGACCAAAAGAAACCTCATGAGGTTCAGCAAGGCCAAGTGCAAAGTCGTGCATCTAGGACGGAGCAATCCCCTGCACCGGTGCAGGCTGGGGGTGACGGGCTGGGCAGCAGCTCTGCGGAAAAGGACCTGGGGTCGCAGTGGACAAGAAGCTGAACCGGAGCCAGCAGCGTGCCCTTGTGCCAGGAAGGCTAACGGCATCCTGGGCTGCATTGGTAGGAGCATGGCTAGCTCCCAGTGTTGGGGCCCCCACTCCAGAAGGGGAAAATTGGAAAGCATTTAAAAGAGGGCAGTGAAAATGGTTCAGGGGCTGGGACACAGGACTGGTGAGGGGAGGCTGAGGGAACTGGGCCTTTTTTAGTCTGGAGAAGAGGAGACGGAGGGGGATTGAATAGCAGCCTTCAGCTCCCTGCAGAAGGCTGCAAAGAGGATGGAGCTGGGCTGATCTCGGTGGGGGCAGACGACAGGACAAGGAGTGATGGGCTCCAGCTGCAGCAAGGGAAGTTGAGGTTGTATATTAGGAAAAACCTTCCCACTAGGAGGGTGGTGAAGCCCTGGGACAGGTCACCCAAAGAGGTGGTGCACTCTCCATCCTTGGAGGGTTTGAAGACTGGGCTAGACCAAGCCTTGGCTGGGGTGATGCAGTTGGGGCTGGGCCTGCTTGGAGCAGGGGGTCAGACCAGATGTGACCTCCCGACGTCCCTTCGACCCTCACTGCTAGGACAAGTGCCTCTGTCCATCAGCCAGGCCGCGTCTCCCAGAGGGGGAAGGCAGAGTGTTGGAGCATGGAGAGAATTTGGGGTGGGACCGAGAGAATTTGGCACAGCCAGGGCCATAGAGACGCGTGTGTGGCGGACTGTCTTGTTTCTTGGAGGGACCAGAAGTGCACAGAAAAGCAGAGCACAGAGCAGCCCGCATCTCATCGCATAGGAAACAAATTTCACTTGGGACCTCAACCCAACCCATCATGAATCCAGATCCTGAGGTTTCCTGAGGGCAACACGTTCCTAAGCCTCGCTCCCTTACTCCCACTGGGGCAAACCAGCACCCGGCAGTACGCACGGACGGTCGGAAGCAGCCCCAAATGCACGCCTCGGGACCGCGCTCAGGTTCTCATTCCAGCCACGGGATTGGGGTGAAAGAGGGTCTTCAAACCCACCGCCTCGACTTCTCATTTGGACCACACAAAGGCAGTGCAGCGTGGCCATCAAAGAAAGAAGGTGCATGACGAAGAGATAGCTGGAAACCAACCGGAAGAAGAAACAGGAGAAGGCCCCAGAGAGACATGGGTGAAGGCAGCAGAGAGAAGTGAAGAAACGTAGGATAACTTTGGATGCTTGTATAAGAGAGACAGAAAGCATACCAAGTATTTTAATGTCACCAGGAAAGACATCACCAAGAGGTAGAAGGCAAAATAGGAAATCTGCTGAGCTGTGACATCATCGTCTTTCTCTAGTCCAGGGATACTCAAACTTTTTCTTATTACGTGCACCCAGCATGCGTGTTATACATCATACATTTCATATTTTAATCCCTTAAATCAGGGGGTTTCAACCTTTTTTAGTATGTGTAGCCCCCGCGGCCGGACGTGACTCCGTGCAGGGTGCAGTGCAGGGTGGCAGTGCACCTCACAGGTGCAAGCTTCCTCACGGGGTGCCCCTGCCCGCACCCCCTGGCCCTGCTCCCGGGAGGGGGTGGTGCAGTGTGGTGGTGAACAACCCCTGGGGGGAGGTAATGCACTGACAGAGACGCCCTTCGTCATCCCCTGTCATTCCTTCAAACGAAGAACGGATTAAAAAAAGTCGGGGGGAGGCAACCAAAGCCAGACCCCATCCCTGCACGTACGGTTACACAGTCTGGAGCTTTCAGATGAGCGGTGCAAGCCACACGCACTAGAAGATCTGTGCAAGAGATCATTAATGATCCCAGCCTTGATGTTGACTAACGAGAGCGCGTGAGAAGGCTCCGTGCACACCCACACGCCTCCTTGCCTTTCCCCTGAATTAAAATAAGGAGCTCGTAGGGCTGAAATACATCACCGAGGCTGTCCAGATGCCAGTGTGGGAGGGAGCAGCAGTCATCCAAGTGCTTTCCCTCCTGCTGAGACAGTTGCTTAAATTAGCAGCAGAAAGGAGATGGGAGACGGGGCGAGAGAAAGAAAACCACTCCCAAAAAAGGGACCTAGACAGGGGGCTGCTAATTGTCTGACGCTCTCGGGTAAGTTGGGGCTCCGTGATGGCCCATGCCTTCCTGCTTGGTTGACTCACCGGCTCCCATTCCCTGGGCATTTCCCTCCATAGGGACCAATGTCGTTCCCCAGGAAGGAACTAGATTAAAGGCACAAATAGAAGGGGGGATGCATTTTTAGAGCAACTAAGCCCCAAGTCATCCTTGACGATTGAAATCTTGTGATGCCGAGGGTGGGATTTAGGAGGGCGGGGGAAACCCGGAAGCTGGGAGTCAGTGTGGAGGCAAGAAAATGATCCTTTTGTTTGGTATTTTAGGGTTCGAGAGGTAGGAGAGGAAGACCTCAACTCTGCCTCCGGGGACCGCCGGGCACCCCCGGCCAAAAAGGAGAGACGGTTAGTACCGAGGGCAGCTCAGAGAGAAAAGTGAAGCTGCGACCTCATGGTTCATCCCCGGGCCTTGGGCTCAGATCCCTCCTCTGCCGGATTATTGGTGCTGCCCCTCCACTTTCTCTCGGGCCCCGTCGCACTTTGTGCGTGAGCGCGCCGTCGGGTCCTATCTGTGATGCTGCTGTCATGTGTGTTTCCTTGGAGACCTCGATAGTCACACACATGGCAGCCGCAAGCAAGGTGTTGCGAGACACGAGCCCTGCTGACAAGGCGCCTGCCAGACATTAGCTCTGGATGCTTGCCGTGGGATGCAAGGTCAGTTCGCATAGAGACCATCCCTTCGGTGTACTGGGAAGTGCCAAAAATTCCCAGTCCTTCTCCTACATGTGCCAAATACACCCAGTAATTAATACCCAGGAGAGTATTAATTAGCACATTTGGATGCAACCAAACTCTCTAGGAAGCCTTCTGCTGACCCCCCAGGAGCAGGACCAGTTGCCAGCCGCGCTTTGGGAAGGCAGCATTTGCACGTAGGTTTTTTCCATGCTCACTCAAGGGCACCTTGCAAAGAAAATAAGCTAGAGCAGGTCTTGTACACATACTGATTACTTTGGCTTGGAGTCCCAGCTCTTGGTGTCGGCATCCGATTTCTTGAGGTCTGCCTTCAGTAGGTCCTTGCAGCATTTCCGCTGGCCACCGCAAGGTCTCAGGCCGCAGCTCAGCTGGGAGCAGAGCGCTGCTTTTGGAAGCTGAGAGTCCGATACCCAGCTATCATGTCCGGCACAATGAGGTTGGCGCTTGAGGATCACCGACTCAATGGCGGTAGCGCTGGCTGCAGCAAGGATCCTGGTGTTTCGGCTGTGCGATGATCTTCCCATTTTCCTCGAGGCATCATTAGTGATACCTCTGCAGTCTCCTGAGATGGTGATGGCAGGTGTGCAGATGTACACGCCCACTGTCACACATTAAATAGGTGTGACGTAACGCTTTTCCCAGCGCAATTGTGGCCAATTTGAGTGAATTGCTGTTCACTCCAGGGACCAGCGGTGTGTGTAGAGAGCCGTGCCCCTCCTAGGTGTGGCCAGCTCAAACCCACCACCTGTTTTTCCCCATCGTTGATCCCATGCATTTCTCTGCCTTTTTTCATCGTTTGCCAGTCATCAACTCCAAAAACCACACGTGTGCTCGTTCTCCTTATGGTGATGTCCTATTTTGTGCTCTCTGTGCAAGAGCATCTCTCTTTTAGCTGTCCGGAGAGGGACACGGACTCAGATTAAAGAGCACTTTAAACAGATGGCATTTCAATGTCATCTCAAAGGATCCCAGGGCCAGCGAGGCAGGCATCATTTTGCCCGGCAGACCTACTTGGCAAGGCAAGGACCGATAGTTTCAGAAGCAGGAACATGAACTTAGGCTGCTACATCCATGTGTGGCAATTAAATAAATGGGCCTGACTTACCAAAGTGCAGCCAGCTCAGCAGCCCCCGGCAGTTACTGGTGGTTTGGTTTTCGGAAGATGAGTCTGCTTATCATAAGATCAGAAGAACTGCCTGTGACTGGGTCTGACCACAGGTCCGCCTCGCCCACTCCCTGCGTCGCACAGGGCAGAGAGCGGATGCTCAAAGGGGTAGGACTACCTATTTCCCCCACCGTTCTGCTCTCATTTGCAGCCTCTGGATACCTAAATACAGACTGAACCGAGATTCAAGCTCCCCCCTTTTGAAGTCTCGCTCTCTCCATTTGCACTGCTAATTGAGGGAAATTGCACCTGGAAAAAAAAAGAGGGGGAAGTGCAAGACATGAAGATCCCTGCATGGCTCTGCACACAACTCCAGGCATACACTTGCCCACGCACAAGTAGCGAAGCCAGACAGGAGGTGAAAACCAGGCAGAGACAAACCATTCGCGCCTCTGTGTCTGGCTGTGAGGAAACCAGGGACAGATCTGCAAAAAACCGATCAGTCCTAAAACCCTCCCTCTCCGCACTGAGTCTGCTTCCGATCTTTGTAACCCGGGCGTCTTCTCCGACTGAGTTCCCATCCGCTACAGGTGTCGACATCCCTGACTCCCGGCCTTCTTGCGTTAGCGAGTGTCCATTGCATTTTGGCCCCTAATAGGTTTAGCTCCATGCTTCCTTGGAGGTTAATGTAATCTGCTCCATTTCTGTTCCCCAGAAGAACAGGCAAATTTAGAAAAATGGCCCCAGCCGCTCTCACTTGGACAATTTGTCCTCTGCTCTCTGCACTTTTTCTCTTTCCTGAGCCCAGGGTTTTAGAACCAGCAAATCTGATTTTTGCGAGGTCTCCAAGCAGCTGTTGCAGGTGAGTGAGTGAATTGAGTGATTAAATCTGCCGTCTGGCTTCCGTTCCCCTTATACTTGGTGGCGTTGCGTCCTCCAAGCTGTGACTGCAATGGCCCCGGGAAGATTTCCATCCAGCATTTGTTTGCACTCGTCGCAAGAACATCACAGTCCCCCTGCTCTGAGGCCAAGCTGTCACCCCGTGGCTTTTGTGCCGCCTGGATGATGTAGGAACAGGAATTTGGCTGTCATTGCTAGGTGCTCACCCTCTCCTTGGCCTTGCCTACATCAGCACAGCAGCACGTCCCAACCAGGGAAGGTTCGGGTTGTCTCACCCATGCATCTGAGGACACGCTTCTACTGGGAATGATACAGCCTTTGGCTTGGGGTCAAGAGCAGCCTCAGAGTCCACCCCCTAATGACTTCACGTCAGGCATGGAGTATGCCTGCTGGTGCCCATTTGTGGAGCACGTGTCCTGGTGGAGACCTGCTGCTACCATAATGTAGACCAGCGGTGCTCAACCTTTTGGTCCCACCGGCCAGATGAGTGGTGCAGGGTTCATCTGTGGGCTGGACCAGGCCCTGGGGTCCAGCGCCATCCCCTCCTTGCACCCAGGGATTGGGCCCTGGGGGCCCAGAGCCAGCCCCTTGCACCCTCCACACGTTGGATTGGGTCCCGGGACCTGGCATTGCCCCCTCCTGCCCTCTGTGCACCAGAAGTGGGTCCTGGGGGCCCACTGCTGCCACCCCCCATTCCCTGATACTGGTATTGGGCCCTGGGCACAGGCACTTGATTCAGTGCATGGGGCCTGGGGCTCTCCATGGGTCCAAAAATTAGGCAGCAGGGGAGCAAAGGCCGATTTCTAGACCGCTCTGTTTTCTGGCATCATCCCACATTTGTGACAAATGCTGCATTTGAGCCTTGTGCCTTTCCCCCCTCCACCTCCTCCTTTCTATTTTAACAGGGAGAAAATGGGCTGACCGGTCTGAAAGGAGAAAAAGGAGAACCGGGGCTTTCTGTGAGTACTTTCTCCCAAATCGCTGCCTATTACACAGGCCTGAAAAGAGAAATTAGGACCAAGTACCACTAAGAGGTATGGGGAGAAGGGTGGAGACACTAGCAGCACATTTCTTTAGTGCATCCCCACTAGATACAAGCATTTGGAATAACTAAATTAATAAACTGATTCCTGATCATAGGAAAATAGGGCTGGAAGGGACCTCATGAGGTCAACTAGTCCGGGTCCTTGCTTGAGGCAAGATCATACCTGATTAAGCCATCCCTGCCAAGCATCTGACAATGTCCAGGGGGGGAGATGCCACAACTTCTCTAAATAGCCTGTTCCAATGCTTGACCACTCTCCTAGTGGTCAGATAGTGGTCAGATATGCCCACTCTCCTAGTGGTCAATCAAAGTGGTCAGATATGACCACTCTCCTAGTGGTCAAGCATAGTGGTCCAGTAGGGACTAGATGACTTCACAAGGTCCCTGCCAGCCATACTTCTCCATGACTCCTAGTCCGAAAGCTTTTCCTAAGCTCCAACCTCAATTTCCTCTGCTGTAGTTTAAGGCCATTGCTCCTAGTTCTCTCTCCTGCATCTCTGTTTGCTTTCTCTTTATAATCCCCCTTCAGGTATGTGAAGACTGTTATCAAATCTGATAAAAGAAAGGTGCAGGGAGAAGTGGACTATCCATCACAGCCATGCAGGGAGAAAGACACCATGAAAGAAAGCAGGAGGGGCAACCCCATTAGCTCTGGGTGAAGACAGGGAGGTCATGAGGAGATCTAATGCTAGGGGGTATCGTCTCCCCCATCACAGAAGACTTACATTAATAGCCAGGGGGCAGACGGCCCTGTGGACATGGGCTAAGACAATCCAGGAGGCAGCTTCATACTCTGTGAGGTGTGAAGGGGAGTTTGGGGGCCTGGGTCAGTTCACATTCAGTAGGTGCATCTATACATGCATTTACGCCGCATTAAATTTACTGCGCAGTAAATGGAAATAGGCTGGCATCTACACGTGCAGGTGTTAAAGCACATTAATGCAGTGTGTGGTCTGACTTGAGACTAAAGTTAGCCCCAGGTTAGTCCACAGACACGCTGCTACTGCACAGTAAGGCCTCTACACATGCATTACTGTTCAGTAACTAATTAGGCATAAATTTGATACCTGCATGATGCCCAAGTCGGCATAAATCACCATCGTTACTGCACAGTATGGGCATGCATGAGTAGATGCGCACCCATACTACTCAGTAATTTTAGGTTACTGCACAGTAAATGTGCACATGTAGACGCACGCAGTAAGAACCAATGTGCACCCTTGGCTCAGGCTTGGGGCATGATCGTTGGGTAAGGTTTGCAGCAGCTGGGCTTCTCTTGTGTCCCAAGCCTGGGGAAGGATGACCTTGCAAGGAAAGTGGGGCTGGGGTTTAGTAGCAAGTGTCTTCTTCAGCTTCTGAACTGATGGCTCCTGTTTGAAGGGAGGAAGGAGAGCCATTTGAAAACCCAATGGCTCTATTTCTCGAGTTGGAGTAGGTCCACCTTGGCTATGGAGGTGTGTTGACCCCTACTTCCCAGATGCAACAGGAGACACAGTGAGAACGCCACCAGCACTTGGTTTCATTAGAAAACAGCTGTGGCCCCAGGTATTTGTCACTGCAACTGTGTTAGCTGATTAGCCAATAAGTCTAAACCAGACGCCTAAGTCTTGACTGTACGGAGGCCCCTTTATGACACTCGGGGGGCCTGAAGTAGATGCAGCTTTTCGCCCCTTACCTAACGGAGCAACATCAGCTATGTGCAAACACAGTGCCTGAAGGAGGCCAAAGAGAAGACGTCCTTGTGCCCATAGATGCTGGTCTGAAACAAAGCTTTCCCCCTCTGCAAACACAGGAGGAAGCCGTGAAGGACGTGGTGAGGAGCGAACTGAGTGACAAGTGCGGTGAGTCTGCTTGAGCAAGCTCTGCTTGCAGAGACGTGGCCCGGCAGCGACTCCCGGCAGGGGCTAAATTGGAGCAATTTGAATGCCTGCACACCCCAGCTTGGCAGAGCGAATATCACCCCATTAGCTGCAGGCAGGGGACGCATCGCCAATCAAGCCCTTAGATGAATGCCAGTGTGCACTGGGCACAGGATCCCTGCCACAGTCTCGACCTCTTTCCCGAGCTGTAATTTTGGTCCTGATACCCTTGGCTTTCCTGTCCCTTTTTCTGTGGCTTTATGTGCAAAACCCTTGCTTTATGGTCAGGCTAGTGCTTTTGTAGATGGTTAATGATATGGTTACCATAAGGGAGCAACGCAGGATGTTCCCTGGCTCCAAACAACCTCTGAGTTCATGCCAATCTCCTGGATTTTCCTAATAATTGTGAGCGACGCGGGCATTTCCTCTTCTGCAGCCAGGTTCGGCCCGCTCATAGGATCTGGTGCAACCCTGCACGGCTGCAGGAAGATTGCCGTCCTCACCAGGACCAGGTTCACCGGCTTTGTTTTGGGCTGACTTGAAATTAGAGTTGTCTCAAATTAGAGAAGTCACAAGAAGTCATTTGGCGGGCAGGGATGGAGCATTTGCTGTCGTTTCCGGGTTTCTTACTTCTTCCTAAACTACGCTGGAGTAAATTTAGTAAATGAAGCATTGTTTTTTAAATGAAAAAAAACCCAACACAATGCTGCCTGACATTTTGGAAGTTATTCTTAGTGAATAACTTGGCTTTTTTCCTTCGGCCAAAGCATTTTGATGATATGACTCCATGATATAAATGGCTGGTCTGAACCTGGATTCTTGCCCCAAAATGTTGTGGTCTTGCTGGTTTTACCCTTTCCCTGTTACCCCTTCAGGAATCAGATCTCCACTTATTCATGTCTCTCTCTCCTTATCTTTGCAGCGTGTGCAGGTGAGTTGAGATGGCTGCCCGTAGGAAACCGGTACGGCTGGTAGTGTTTGAGTGGACGTTGAAGCGAGCAGGGCCTCTTGCAGGCAACTACAAAGGTGGTTCCTACGCTGCGGAGTTTCCAACACCGGGGAGGCCGAGGAGGAGATCGAAATACTTTTCCTTTGTTTGCAGCTGGGTTATAGATTGCTTTTAGGTCCTGAATCTCAAGGTGCTGTTTTCTAAGGAAGCATTAATACAGGTTTACAGTGCA
>JAGPOW010001296.1:138253076-138269428 GCA_030014935.1 Caiman crocodilus
GGCGAAGCCATTGGCCCCCGGGAACAGATTTTGCAAATATGCTATAAGGCATTGTTATTATTTTTTTAATTATTGCATGTTTAGCCCTTGTGACACGCTGTGGTTTCATACTGCTTGAGACCAGGCTGCCTTCAAATGAGAGGAAGCTTTCTCAATATCAAGAATTTCGTAAGTCTAGAAATAGAGCAGCTTTGGTTGTCTCGAGGCCACCCGTTTCCACTTGACGTTGTTCACCCGGCTCTCGTTCTCGTGACGCCGCTCGTCATTTGTGTTGCACACTGTAGCTCCAGCTCTGAGTCTGAATAGTTTGAGCACATGCCTTTTAGCTCCTAGAGTACTGACCTGCTAGGCGGGATTGTCTTTCCGTGGCAAGGTACATGCCACCACATCTGTATGTGGTCCTGGGGGTCTTACCTTCGTAATCTAATCTGCCTTCCTATAGCATTTGCTTTCACCGCACCGGTGCTCAGCGCCCCCCTTCCAGTCTGTGCCAACACGTTTGCCTAGGGTTGCCAAGCTGGTCAAGTGACTGGTCAACTATTGTCAATTGGCTGGTGAATTGACGGCGTATTTTTTACTCATCGAAGGTGATAGTAATTTTTTTTTTTTAAACTAAATTTTTTTTGGCGGTTTTCTTGACAGAAACCCGATTTTTTAATTGTTTTTCGACCCATTTCTTAATGGAAAACGTGTGCTTTTTCTGTGTATTATTTGGACCAACTGGCAACTTCTTATAATTTGGTGATTGATATTTGACCAGTCAATTGACCGAACTTTACCGGTCAAATGCCCAACCCAACTTTATATAATAATATAATATAATAAAATAATAAAATATAATAAAAGACATCAGATTCACCCAAAGAACCGTGTCAACCCAACCTTTGCCTGCAGGGGAAGATTTTCACGTGGCGACCAGACCTACAGACCTGGATGCAGGCTACACAGTAGAAATCAATGGGAAACGGGGCGGCCATTTTCGGGCCCCAGAACGCATCCCGAAGCAGGGCGACGACCCAGGAGAATTACCTACAGGAATACACGGTACAGCAAACCCAGAGACACCCATCGTGGACTCAGCTCCCTTTATCGCAGGTATCTCGATGTAACTGTCTGCTCGTTTTTCTTTAGATTTGGTCGTAGTGGATGCCCACCCCCCTGCTTTGTGGCCATTTGGAAAATGCAGTTGTAAATTCCCTTGGGACTCAACAGATGGGAAGGCGGGATGGGAGACGGGAAGAGAGGAAATGGTCTGGACACACGGTGCTGTGGGGTGTGCATGGACCTTATGTAGGAAGAGTCCGGAGGTTGTAGCTGTGGGAAGCAAATCCTAGAAGTAGCGGCGGTGCTGGTCTACACGTTGCATTAGCGCTGGTATAAGCTGTACAGTCCTGGGACATCGCCCCAGGAAAGAGTCCTTTCCTTTCCGTCCTGTCCACCAGCTCAGCAGCCACAACAGGTCCCAATCTCATTGCTATTGCCGCTGATCAGGCCCAACTCCTTGGCTCACAGCTCTGGCCTCTGGCACTCCAAGGGGTTTTCACACTCAAGCAGGAAATAGTTTCAGGGCTGGTTATCTTCCATGATGAGAGGTAACCCCATCCATTCAGTCCTCCTAGGTGCTTAGGACGTGCACCATTTTGGAAGGGCTAACTAGGAAAAAGTTGTGTGGAGTAGGTAAGACAGTACAGCAGGGTTGTACACAACCTGCTCTCTGGGTGTGTTGGTTGTCTAGCTTTGTGGTTGTCAAAATGTGGTCTGTAAGCAGCTGGTCCACAGATCATACCTCCCCCTTTATGTCTTTTATATTGGTTTCCATCAGACATTAGGGCAGAAGGGCACTTGTTGCCCTGGGGACTGACGGCGGGTCAGGGGCCCATAAAGTTAAGGAATCAGGGGTCTAGGTGGTCTTCTTATGGTCTCGTGTATCGTCCAGGAGGAGGAAGGATAAGGACCGATGCCACCATCTGTCTCTGCTGGTCATCCAGTACTATTTCCCTGAGCAAGGAAGGAGGCTGCATCCTGCGTCCCTGCTTGTTCATTCTCGGGGCATGGCAGAGGGGAACGCTCCTAATCTTCATTGCAATCAGGAGCAATTTCCCTTTGCAGAGAGCCGTGTGCTGCTGTGGCGGGAGGGCTGCCTGAGGTTAATAGCACTGCCGAAATGGGTGGGATTTTTCTTCTTTCTCTCTCTTTGGCCTGGACTCTGGCACAACGCTTTCAGCTGCTGGGAAACTGCGTCCGTCATCAGCGCCTCGCAGGAACGGGCTTTGGCCTTGAGGCCAAGCACCGAGAGCCCGAGGGGAGCAGAGACGGGCTCTGCCTTGCAAATGGAGCGGCTGTTTCTGCTCGGCAGCCTGGGGTCTTTGCAGACTGGCTGAGCCTTGCAGTGCAGCTGCCTTATCGCGTGCCCTCGCAGGCGGGCTGGGAAATCCCATATTTTCTCATATACAACACACCCCACACTATAATATGTGCCTTGTTTTTGAAAGGCAGAATAAAAAAGAAAAGATTTTTTTCCCCAGAATGATGGCTGCCAAGAGCAGGGACAGAGCCTAGTTTTTAGGCTCTGAAGTAGGAGGAAGGAGACCAGGAGCAGCTAGCAGAGAGCAAAAATGGCACTAAAAAAAAAGGTCATATGTTATGTCCTGCCCAGGAGCAGGTGCTCCTGGTTGAGTGGTGCTCAACCGTTTGGCCCCGTGGGCCAGAAGAGTGCCAAGGGAATGGTCCACGAGTCCCAGCACCACTCCCTCCCTGCCCCATGCTCCAGGATTGGTCCCAAGGACCTGACACCACCCTCTCCCACCCCCTGTGCACTGGGATTGGTCCCCAGGGGCCTGACACGGGCCCCTCACAACTCCCATGCACTAGGATTGGGCTCCAGGGCCCCTGAACTGCCCTTCACATACCAGGATTGGGTCCTGGGGCCTGGCGCTGCCCTCTCCCAGCCCTGCTTGCAGGGATCAGGTGCATCATCCAGCACTCGGGGTCTGAAAAATTTGCAAGAGGAAGCAGTGCCACCACTGTCCTGCCACCAAATTTCTGGCCCCGTGGGGAGCATCCATGTCATGGTGCTGTAGGCCATGTCCAGCCATGGGCTGGGGGTCGGGCCCCCCTGCCCTAGTGCGTTTCCAGAATACCCCAGTGAGAAACAGGGAGCTGCATTAGTCTGAAGTCAGGCAGAAGGGAGGGTAGAGGTGCACCTTGTAGACTAACTGAATCGGGGTGGCACGAGTCTTTGCAGTGCTCAGCAGGGTGAAGTGAGCGGTCACTCACAAAAGCTTGCACACCTCTGACCCAGTGGGTGCACGTACACATGTGCTTTACCATGAAGCAGACTAGTTAGCTCCGCAGCAAAGCATCGCCGTCTACCCGCGCACCAGTTCAGGGGTCAGCCAATTAATTAACTCCGCTGTAAGAGAGGCACGTCGGGGGCAAGAACTTACTCCCTTCTGGCAGAGTCATTAACTGCGATAAAATGCACGTGTGGACGGTGCCCGCGGGGGTCAATTGCTCCCAGGCAGCCCAGGCGGCAAGGGCCTCGACTGCTGCCTGCTACTAGCCACCGGGCCTTGCGCCTTTGGCTCTCCCGTGCCCCAGCCAGCCGCTCCACCACCACCTGGAGTCCAGGGCTGACCCCACTGAGCTGTTAGCAGCCTGGGCCTGCGGCCCCCAGCTCACATTGCTGCTGTCCTGGACGCGTGTGTAGGTGCTGCACTGGGGAGCCGCACGCTCCAGCTCAGACAGCTCCGGAGTTCATCCCTTTGCATTCATTGCACGCGTAGATGCCTCCAGTTAGCCTGCAAGGTGCACCTCCACCTGCCAAAATACCCCAGCATTTTAGAAACAATGCCTTTGCGGCTACCCTGCAAGATAGCTGCCCGGATCTTTCCCAGAGAAGGAACGTGGTTCGGCAGGGTGGAAAGCGTGGCTAGTTCAACCCAGGGACAGGAGGAGGAAAAGGCAAATCCAACTCTGCTGTTAGTAAGCAGTAATCTCTCAGCTGTTGGGAAGGGGGAGAGAAGACGGGGCCTTCGGGCTGGGTATGAAATCACGGCACTGGCGGTCATGCCGAGCGGGACCTGTTGGCTTTCCAAGGGGCACCGGCTTTCACTCCTCGTGGCTGTCCCTTAGGCGCTGAACTTGGCACGTGCCTAGTTTGCCTCTGCATTAATCCAGCCCTGCATTTTGCATCTGGAAACCGTGAGACCACTGGTGCCGCCGGCATGGCACTGAATCACAGCTGTAGCCGGCTCCGGCTCGCAGTCCCATTAGAGCGTGGGCCTTAGGCAACAGGGCGCATAAATCGGTCTGCTCGGCACTGAGCGCGGAGAGACGCTGGCAATGGTAGCAGGATTCTGCAATCAGAGGGTTATTGCTGCCGGATTACAACTGCTCCTGGCTTTTCAAACCGCTCAGATTTACAAAACTCCCATCTGACATTTATCTCCCCTCTCCCACAAACACCGCCAATGCTTCAATTTTCTCTGACTAACACCCGACCTTTTTGACTGAGTTGTTAAAAGCCATTAAGAATTTTATCGCTGCTGATTTCCACTGCTCCCCAATTGTTCCGTGACATTTATCAAGAGCTCGTTATACGACGGGAAACCGTGTACGCCTGTAACGATCAATATTTAAATCGCGGCTAATTTATTTGTGCGCCCTCATTAACTGTGATTTCCATTTGCTTTCTCGGCAGCTCTCGGTGATAAGCAGATAATGGAGCCGGCCCAGCGCGAGCAGGGACAAGCCCGCAGCCCATTACAAGGTGAAATGCACTGAATTAAATGGCATTTAGGGAAGTCACTTCCAGGGGAGGAAGCGCTTTTGAATATTGAGCTCTAGGGGATGCGTGCTGGAGCGGCTACGCGTGTTAACTAGCACGGCGAGTCGCTCTGCCCCTTCCACCCTGCATGCAGGGGATGAGCTCGGGAGCTGGACTCTCCTCGCTGTCGGGATAGTTCTTTGCAGCCAACAAATGAGGTAGTTCAGTGATTCTCCGCCCGCGTGTTACAGCCCCGGCTGACGGGATGAGGACAGCAATAAGATGCTGTGGGGGAGCTGCACAATATTCCCGCAGTTCGGTGTGCAAATGTTGCACGGGATCAACCCAGAGGTTTCAAATAGCATCCAAAGTGCTCTCCCCTGCTACGGTCCGAGCTCTTCGCAACGAGAATTGCTCTAGGGCTTTTGAGTCGTCCAGAAACAGCTGGCACTTTCCAAGGGGAGACCTGGAGCCTAACAAGGTGGAGAAGTTCATGGCCGACAGCAGAGTGCTGGCACCTGCGGTGATGCTGTATGGGCCGTCTTGGGGCAAATGCACCGTCAGGTAGATCCCTACGTGCTGGGGAAGTGGTGATGAGGCAGGGGCTGGGGCCTGGGCGATAGGGCAGCTGCTCAGCATGGGCCCACGGGCCACAGATCTCAGTTTCGTAGACATTTGGGCTGGAAGGGACCTCGGAAGATCATCGAGTCCGGCCCCCAGCCCCAGGGGCAGGAAGGCAGCTGGGGCCACAGCAAGATAAGCATCCACATCTGGATGCAACAGCAAGATAATCCATCTGACTTGGTCTTCTCCATAGATCCTGTTCCTCTAATAAATAGCAGGGGCATTCACGCCCAGTTGGCTCGTGGTCACAGCCACTGCCGTCTGGTTACTCCCGTTGGGTACTACCTTTGTTGGGGAGGAGGCCTGTCCAAGTCAGTTGTGCTCGGTGAGGATCTAGGTCTCGCTGGGCTGGGCTGGACAAGCCTTTGGAAAAGCCAAGTTCAAGACTCTGTCCCCCTCATACTTGCATCCAGTCCTTGCATTAGGGTTGCCAACTCTGACTGAAGCTATTCCAGGAGTATTCCCCCACCGCCCCCACATGACGTCACGTCATTAATTGCACTGTTCAACCCATTCACAATCTCAGTCTCCCAGCTTGCTTTCAGCAGTCACCGGGAGCTCGATGCCCATTCCCATAGACTCTTGGCCAGTCTGGGAGGGTTGGCAACCCTTCCTCACATCCACCTCAAGCGAGGGGTTTCATAGCAGGGTGGTTGGGGCATCTCCAGAGGCATCAGTTTGGACCTTGCTTGTGGCCCCCTCCCCGCCACGGATCCCACTGCATCTGAACCTGCTCATTTGATCGGGGCATCTAAGATGGCTAGATTCACAGATGCTAGATGCTAGGGTTGGACGGGACCTCAACACAGCATCGAGTCCAGCCCCAGTGTGTGCCTTTGGCTACAGTACCCGGTGCCTTTGAATCACAGAATCAGAGAGACGCTGGGCAGGAAGGGACCTCCAAAGGTCATGTAGGCCAACCCCCTGCTTGCAACCAGATCACCCCTATCCAAGCCACCCTATACAAATCCAATGTCTAAACTCTTAGTAAAGCAACAGTCAGCCCCGGCATTGCCGTGAGACCGACCACCCTAACTGGCCACAGGTAAAGCAGGGAAACCGCAGAAGCCAACGTCCTGCTGCTGTCGGTAGACGCTCAAGAGATCCCAAGAAGAGGGCCATGCCCCCGCTACAGAGGAAGGCAAACCCCCCCAGAGTCCACACTGAAGCATGCTAGCCAGGAGGCCACCTAGACTGCACCCATAACCCAATACGCTGGGTCAGCTGGAGCTCAGTGTGAGGCCGGGGGCAAAGGCCGGCTCTTGGTTCTCCATTCACGTTTCCTGGCAGGGCGCCGGCAGCGCTCCCGTCTCCCCTGCTTGTGCCTATGGCAAGCTGAGGCGTGTGGCTCTGCGATGCATGAGGGGGGACGTGATGAGTTTGGGGCTCCTCCTGGGGGAGTGATGGCTTTGAGGTCCGCACAGTCCCGCGTCCCTGTATGACCGGTGGGGGTCTGCTTCCTTTCAGACCCCTGTCTGCTGCCTATGGACGAGGGCTCCTGCTCGCAGTACACGCTGCTGTGGTACTACCATCCGGAGGCGAACCACTGTAGGCCCTTTGTCTTTGGAGGCTGCGGTGGGAACAGCAACCGGTTTAAATCCAAGCGACGCTGTGAGCATCGGTGTAAAATCCCAACAGGTGAGGGCCTTTCTCTTCTGCTAGCCTCATGGGTCTGACCCCAGTGCCCGGGAAATGATCTGCAAAGGTCCCTTCCAACCCAAATGTCTATGAACCTGTGACTTCCCTGGTCCTCCCAGGTCGCCCGTCTGGCAGAGGACAGCTTCCCCGGGGGTTGAGACAGCCCTCTCTTTCCAGGGTCTTGCCCCCACCAAAACTTCACTCCTCTGCTTGGGATAAATCATCACCTGATTTCCAGTCGAGATATATCCGCAGCCAGTTTGCAGCTGTGTGATCTTGTGTTGGTGTTTTCCAGGCTGGAAAACGTTTCCCCTTCCCTAATACTCATTTTGCAAATGGGCTCGAAAAGGGTGACCTGGTCCTAGGCCTTGTCTCTGTGACGTCTACCCCATCTGATGCATGCTAAGAGGGTAACAGCCTTTTTCATAGCCAAAGCCAATTGGGCAATTAGTTTTAGCCAAAAAAAGAAAAAGGGAGGGGAACAATTGGAAAAGTCAAAATGAAATGATTTCAGGTGTCCGGTCAGAAATGAGATCGGGGGGCGGGAGGGGGCAGATATAAGTGCTGGGACTCCCAAGCATCATTCTGCACGGCCTGGTTTCCAATCGGATGGTATCGCTTGCAGATTTCTTCCCAAAAAAACAGCCTGACGCTCGAAGCGGTGACAGCGCTGTTTCCCTCGGTGCGCGACACAGCTTGCTCTGACACGGCTGACATGTGTGAACGTGCTCCCTGGAAACACAGACTTGTGCCTGAAGAACTCGAGCTGGCGAAGGCAGAGGGTGTTAACCACTGGTGGTATTAAAAAGAATGGGAAAAAAATCCTGTTAGACTGCTTTTTTTTTTTTAGTGGGAGATCCTGCTGTATAAAACAGGCCAAAAATAAAGCATTCCTATGCCTGGAGCCTGCAAAAAGGCTTGGGTCCGTGCCCTTGGCCCTCTGCCCTCCCTAGACTTGTTCTGCATCTCTCCTGGGTGCTGTGATTCCCGTGGCTGACAAGGATCTGTCCTTCCCTGAGCTTGAGTTACACTGAGGACCATCCTTAATGGTTTTAAAGACCCGGGTAGACAAAGCCTTGGCTGGGGCGATGCAGTTGGGGCTGGTCCTGCTTGGAGCAGGGGGCTGGATTAGATGTGACCTCCTGGGGTCCTTTCCAACCCTCATTTTCTATGAGTCTATGATCACGCTCCAATACTCTCCGTGCTGAGACCAGACCGTATACGTGGCAGAAATTGGTCTCGGGCACAGCTGGGCATCTGGGACGCTTAGACACGTGCATCGAAGCTGCCCCAACATGCTAGTAATTACCACGCTGCAGCAGACTCCACTGGAAAATGCTACTCAGACGAGCTTTAGCTAAAGCACCCCGCCGCCGTTTTTCAGCACTGGGATGCTGATACACATGATGCTCCAGGTGCTTTAATTAGAGTGGCTCCAAGAGCAGGCACTTTAATTAGAGTGGCTCTTGATGCCACTCTAATTAAAGCACCCCCTGCCCCCGAGCATGTGTATAAACACCCCTGTTGCGCAGTTTTAAGCCTATTGCCTCCTTTTGCTCTTTGCGAGGGCAGGCGGTTTGCAGAGGCACTCCAGGGGAAACGGGAGGCCATCGCAGCTGGCATTGGCAATAACAGCCTTACCTGCTGCTGTCCGGTGCACAAGGGGTGGCTACAATCAGCCGCCTGAGTGACACGTCTGTGTCATCATAGATCAAAGATCAAAGTCACTAATGCCACCAGCAGTCTGTCTCTGTTTGCTCTCCCCGGTACGTCTTAAAAGTTTCTGATGAGGTTTATTATACAGTACTTGATGGATGTTAGGACACAGGATTCAGATTCACCACAGGATTTGCATCGAGGTGTTTCCCTAATATAATTAGAACATTTGCCCACTTCTGTGCAGGGCATTCGGCCTCAATGATATCTTTTTTTTGATAAGCAATTGAATGGGCTTTGGCCCAGGCTTGGATGCAATTGTGTTGCAGTCCAGGCTGATTCAAAACAGGCACAACACACATGGTGGAGAGCAGGTAATTGTTTCACGTGGCAAGGGTTTATTGACTCTAGGTTATTCCAAACCACTGACCACGAAGTCCCAGGTAGTCCAGGTGTGCAGCTTAGCAACAGCCAAGGTGGCCTTGGATGGCACTAAATTTGACGCACATAAAATTTCAGCTGTCGAGCTGAGGGATCTGCTCCCGCCTTAGGGAGACGAACATCTTTGCAATCTCGGGGCCTGCAGGAACATCAGACACCCGGTCCACCGTGCCGGCTGTCTCCTGCAGGCAAGGCAACGAGGGAGGAGGGGTAAGCATTGCAAACCTCATTGCCCAAAAAGCATCTCAAGACAATGCAATGGATTCTGCGTGCCAGAGTTAGTGGGTTTGCAAGCCTGAATTTGAACCCAGAACTGGGATACGTTTTATTATACTGTGCTAGCCAAAAGAATGGAGCATGCTGGGACAGGAGGTAGGGCAATATGAGAAAGGCTAGATCTAATGAACCCGAACAACTTTCCTTCTGCAATGGCAGAAGCGAACCTTTCACAAGTGCTATCCGAAAAGAGTCAGAAGCCCAATGAGTTGGGATCTCCACCGGGCTGTCCTCGATCTGCCTGATTCAAAGCAGAGACCTGAACCTAGGTCCCCTCAATCCCAGCTATATGCCCTAAACAGCGGTCTGGTTCAGGATTAATCCTATTTATCCTCTGGTTTTGGCCCTATATTCCATCCTGGACCAGAAAGACATTTCCCAGCCAAGTTTCATCAAAACTGGTGGTTTCTACAGAACTTTTTTATTTTAGGGAATTGACATTTTCCAACAAAAAAAACCCCCAACCCACACAGAGCTTCTGATCAGCTGAGAAGCTGAGGGCCTAAAATGATCCTGCTTGTTTTCTCTTGCTTTCCAAACCAATCCTAGGAAGGTGACCGCTTGCCATCCCACAACTACGTAAAGGAGAAAGGAGCTACAAGAGGTGATTCCAGGGCGTCTTGGAGGTTGGACATATAGCAAGCAAGACATACCATTTTGCACAGAGAGGTGATGGATATGCGCTCTGTGACCCAAGGAGACGGTTATCGTGGACATGAAGTCCCTGGGTTTGCTAAGGGTGGGTTCTTTTTGCTGGGCTTGAAAAAGCCAAAGTGCTGAGATGCTTTTGACATTCACACCATGGAGCGATTGTGCAGACCCCCAAAGATGCCTACATTTCATGTCGTCTTAAATAAAACACAGTTTTCAACCAGCCTTGTATAATTCTAGTTACCCAATAAACTGGGGCAGGTCGTTCTCTGGGCTGGGCAAGTAGACAGTGTTTGAGTTTTTCGGTTGCCATCATTTTAGTAAATGGACAAGCAGCTTTCTCCCTGGGGCTGATACCGTTTTCATGCTGAAGTGCTGAGGCCATCCTAGATCACTACCACAAATGGCCAGACCCTGAGACCTCTTTGTTTCGTATGGTATCAGATATCAACTTCCAAATCTATGCGCCGCTGTCCGGTATTACTGCCCAACGTTTCCTGCCTGTAATACAGGGATAATACTTGCCTCCCAAGTAAATTCATCTTACATTAGCTAATCTCATTGCACTGGAGAAGATGCCAAACATTCCTAAAATGTCGTTCGCGGCCAGATCCTGTGAAGACATGCTGGAAACCATTGCCTCGCCCTGGGAAATCTCCAGCCAGGTTTCTAGATCAAAGTGCCTTGGATACATTGAATAAATTGAAGGGGCTGCCAAATTAGGTGCCAGATGATGAGGTTGGATAGCCTCATTAAAGGCAAAGGGTTAGTCTTCTGGATCCCATAGCACCAGTGTTTCACTGTGCCTATCTGATGAGAAGAATGGAGCCCTTTGAGACATAAATCACAAGGTAGGATGGTAACTTCTCAGAAGAACTGCCCTTTATCTATCGTAAGCGGGACAAAGTGTGTGATGCTGCAGTATCTGATGCACGTGTATGCGAGGTTAGCTTAGATCCTCTTATAGCATCTGTTCATCATTCCTTCAGAAAGCAACATAGTGGGCATGTCTACACATGCAATTAATGCTACGTGGATTTACCGCGCAGTAAATTTACTGCGCAGTAGACAAATTCCCTACTCAGCAAGCACCTGCACTTGTAGATGGTGACGCTTTACTGTGCAGTAGATTAGTCTACTGCAGCGATTCCCAATCTATGGTACGTGTACCACCAGTGGTATGCAAACAGCCTGCCAGTGCTACGCATTAACAGATTCATTATAATTACTTCATGTGACATAAATTTGCCGGTGGTACTTAAGGTTGAACTGAAAAACGTGTTGGTGGTACTTCAGGTTGTATCGTTTTTCAGCTGGTGGCGCACGATCCGTCAGAGTTCGGGAACCGCTGATCTGCTGCGCCATAAAGCACCTCACGTAGACACGGCCAGTGTGTAGCACGGACGATTAGACTCTGCTAGATAGATGAGGAAGGAGGCCACGAGCGGGTTAGATTGGAAACCTCAAATGTCTTTATGTGACAGCCTTCATCTAAAAACATCAGGTTTGGTTAATGAAAGCCATTTGTGACCTCTCCAATTTTTTGACTTGATGTAACTATTCTGGTGTCTAAGTGATGGTGTTTTCAGTATAATTCCCATCCTGGTACCATGCTGAATGGATGGCATGAAGTGCCACCAAGTACTGAGTTTTTATTTGGCATCTGCCACTGACTAGTCAAATAGCCCCAGGGAGGTTTCTCCCTTTCCTGTGGCTCTTACTCCTTGATTCAGCGAAGCGCTGTAAGGTTTCACTACGCATTTGGTCCTGTTATTCCAACATCTGTTAGATCTTCCCAGTAGGTGAAGCAGATGGAAGATGACATCCACAACGCTAGCCAGTTTGTACGTGCAATCAGTGACTTTAACCTGGGGAATGGGGTTTTGGACAGGAATGGGTTTCTCATTAATGGTTCGTCAAATGCACGTGTCAATGGCCTACCTTCTGTTCCAGGTATGCCAATATGTTCGCATTAAACCATGTGAAACACAGCTTGTCTTCATGAATTTTATCATGCAAGCTCTTAATGGGATTTTCTTCTTCAGAGCAGCCCTGGTAGGGAAACTGGAAAAGCCAATGGTTTAATACGCTTTACGGAGAGGGACCAGATGAATAACAGCTGGCTTTCTGCTCCTTGGATACAACCGCAGAATAATCTCTCATTGGCCATTTGTGCAGGAAGGCGCATTGCTTTCGCTTGTGGATGCCGTTGCCTTTAACAAATGAATCTTTTATGGGTGTTACGCACACAGCAGCCGCGGCAATCAGTCTGGCCAACCTGATTAAGCAGAATTATTCATTTACGTGCAGATCCTGTCATACGGCACCCGTGCAAAAAAGTTGGCTGGGCCCACTCCAGCCCTCTAAATGTATAGGGTATATGGGTAAAATCAGCAGGATTTGACCTCAAGGATGGTCAGCGTTACAGCGATCCCATTTGTGAGCAGGCTCCTACCTAGCAGGTAACAGGGCCAGACTAGCTGATCAGCAATTCAACAAGCAAGCGGTTGAATGATAGAAGATGAGAGTTGGAAGGGACCTCGGGGGGTCACATCTAGTCCAAGCAGGACCGTCCCCGAGGCAATATTTGGAGATACGGAGAGGTAAAGGCAACATTTGAGGGAGCCAAACTTTGTATTTTCATTGCAAAAGCACATTTGATGTTGCCTGGAACATTTAGGCAGCTTTGTCTAATGATCTGGCATAAACTAACTCAATAAAGAAACCAATAGAAAACAATAGAGGGCTTTTCATAGAAACGTTAGCTTTTGCAGAGCGAAGCCTTATTTTTTCCTTCTTTTTTTGCTCGCTTGCTTTGCAGCAATGTGGCCCTTCAAAATTCATTTAACAAGGTTTTCAAAAAAAAATTCAATTGAACTGAAACAAAAAACAAAAGGTTTCCGGTTGAACCAAAATCAGCGGTCTTTAGTTCGGGTGGGAGAACAGACTTCGTCTAACTGAAATAAAAAAGGCTGCGGATGTCTTTCTCGGCCAAACCGGATCAAGTGTTTGCACGGCTGTGAACGTGACGCCAACATGATACGGGCAGTGATGCGTCCCCTCTATTCAGCACTGGGGAGGTGATGGCTTTTGGGTGCCGCACTATGGGAAGGATGGGGACAGTTTGGAAAGAGTCCAGCGTAGGGCGACAAAAATGATGAGCGGCCTGGGAAGCAGGATGTCAGAGGAAAGGCTGAACAAGCTAGGGCCACTTCATCTGGAGATACCTGATTTGGTAACAGTCTTCAAACACCTGAGGGATGCTTATAGTGAGGCTGGAGATGGGCAGGGGACAGGACTAGCTGCGACGGCCGCAAGCTGCAGCCGGGGAAATTGAGGTTGGAGAAGGAAGTTCAGGCCGGGAAGCAAGCGACGAATACACGCAGCACAGGCCCCTGCAACTGCGACCCATCCGGCCCTTTGGCAGACAAGCGCTTCACTCATAAATGGCATCAAAAACAAGCAGACACGCAGCGCTACCATTGCATCCTTGAATGGGGAAGGCGGCATATTCGAATTAGTCGGCCGTTCATTCGACACCCTGCTTTCCCAAAGCCTTTTCACGAGGAGCGACCCTGCCGGAGAGCTGGAAAAGCCTTGCATGAACTGCACAGCTGCAGTCTGCCGAGCGTTGAGCTCCGGGACGCTGGGAAGGAGAAGAAAAGAGCCGGGAGAAGCAAGTGAAGCGAACCTGGGTGCATCCCATAGTGGCAGAAGAGATGGATGAGGCCAGCGTGAGAAGATCAGACCCGACCAAAGCCCCAAGAGAGTCCTCCTGGCAGCTGCCCGACGGCTGCGTGCCTCCATTGCCCTCTCCCCCGCCGCCCTCGGGGTAGCTGTGCAGCTGCCTCCCCTTCCTCTCTACCCTACCCGCAGTGCCGGCCGCTAGCTGCCAGCTCCTCCCTTGGGCAGACGGGCATCGGCTCCCAAGGAAGGGCGAGGAGGGGGACGTACGCCTCACCCCGGCTCAGCCCCCTGCGCCATCACCTTCCCAGGACAAGATTTCAGGGCATCCCTCAGCATCCCAGCTCCCTCCTCCGCATCTCCAAGCAAGGCGCCTCTGCTGCTGCTCTGGTTTCCTCTAGCAAATCGATAGCGGGCCCCTCGACATTGCTCTTATTTCGCACGAAATGGAGACCCCGGTGCTTGCCCCCGAGGCAGGCACGTCGCAGCTCCCTTCTCACCTAAGACCTCAGCACTTCCTTAGCTTAAGGCAGTGGTTCTCAACCTTTTTGGTACCAGGACCTGCTTCGAAGCACCGATGCCAGTCCCTATCCAGTGCCCCTCACTCCTGCCCCGCTGCCCCCGAGCCCCTCGCGGCCGGGAGCTCGGCCCTTCTGCAAGGGAAAACCCACTGTTTCCCACGTTTTTCTCCTTTAAAGGAGAATCTGGTTTTGAAGTTTTCGGGTATTCTTGCGACCCGCTTTTGGGTCAAGAGCCACAGGCTGAGAGTCCCTGGCCTTGTAATAGATCCCGAAAGAACTGATTCGAACTCGTTCGGAGTCTTTAACAATTAGCCCTCGCTCAAACGTCGCCGTTTCCTGATGTCCTCGTCGCAGGGAAGTTAGACAACGGCGTTTGTCCCTCTGCTGCCGCCGCTGTGCTCTGACCCCTGCTAACTTGCACACACGAAGTTGCTTGCAAGTGAAGATGAGCCCGTGTCTACGTGCTGGCTCTCAACCTCGAGCCTTGCCCTTGGGCCACTCCTTTCTTCTATGTACTCAACCACTCTCAGCCATGCAGTTTACTCTGTCAGGTGCTCAGCGGTTTACAGAAGGCATTTTTACCACTGCTTCCACCTTTCCACATTGCAGAGATAGTCCTCTTAGTGTCACAATCTACGGCCCACACTGGAAGGTAGGGACGAAGAGCAACTGAGACAGATTCAGTGACCCAGACAGGTTGGAGGATTGGACCAAAAGAAATCTTGCGAGGTTCGACAAGGACAAGTGCAAAGTCCTGCACTGAGGACGGAGCAATCCCCTGCACCGGTGCAGGCTGGGGTGACGGGCTGGGCAGCAGCTCTGCAGACAAGGACCTGGGGGTGACCGGGGACAAGAAACTGGATATGAATCAACAGTGTGCCCTTGTTGCCAAGAAGGCTAATGGCATCCTGGGCTGTATTAACAGGAGTGTTGCCAGCAGATTGAGGAAAGTAATTATTCTCCTCTGTTCAACAGTGGAGAGGCCACACCTGGAGTCCTGTGTCCAGTTGTGGGCCCCCCACTGCAGAAAGGATGTGGACAAGCTGGAGAGAGACCAGCGGAGGGCAATGACAACGGTTAGAGGGCTGGGAGGCATGACGGGTGAGGAGAGGCGGAGGGGACTGGACTGACTTAGTCTGCAGAAGAGAAGACCGAGGGAGATTGAATAGCAGCCTTCACCTCCCTGCAGCGAGGTTGCAAAGAGGATGGAGCTGGATTGCTCTCAGTGGGGGCGGATGACAGGACAAGGAGCAATGGGCTCAGGTTGCAGCAGGGGATTTTGAGGTTGGAAATTAGGAAAAACTTTCTCACGAGGAGGGTGGTGAAGCACCGGAGCAGGTCACCCAGAGAGGTGGTGGCATCTCCATCCTTGGAGATTGTTAAGGCCCAGGTAGACAAAGCCCTGGCTGGGAGGATGTAGCTGGGGCTGGTCCTGCTTGGAGCGGGGGGTTGGACTTGATGTGACCTCCCGAGGTCTCTTCCCACCTTCATTGTCTATGACTCTATGAAAACAACATTTGCCACCTCTCCCAGTAAGACAGAGCTGGACTGAGGCTCAAAGAGGTGTGAGGCTGTTTCCACCAAGTTTGGGGACATTTATTTGTTCCAGGGACGTTGGCTCAGGCCCATCCCTGAGGTGCCTCTACCCACTTGCGGAAAAAACAGAGCTCGTTGCTGTCTGTTGAGCAACGAAATTGGGACGTTGCCACTGGAGAGCTCGTTATTGGAGGAAAGCAAAGAGACGTTCATTTGTTAAAATGCATAACCATTAACCAAGAACATCTCTCTAAGCTGAGTCCTCTCCCCCTCAGTTGAACTTGGCTCTGTGTTTCATTTTCTTCCAATCGGCTATTAACGGCAGAGAGAATGAGAAAAACAAAGGCTTCATCCTTCTTGACCAGTAGAGCCCCCTTGGGAATCGGGTTGACATCAGGCATGGGGAAGAGATAAACAATCATAAGCCGCTCGTTGCTGCCGGTGAATCAGCAGCTCGCCGAGCCTCTGACGGCAGCTTCCAGTGGGCGTATGCATGATATGCCAGACCGGCACACTGCAGCTGTTTTAGCTGAAAGGGTCCCATCAGCTGAGGAAGA
>JAGPOW010001296.1:138277863-138287976 GCA_030014935.1 Caiman crocodilus
GAGCTATGCACAGCAGCACTCCCGCATCTCGCCGTTCGCCGGGAAAAGTCCCCCGACCCACGAGCGGCACAGCTGTCTCCTGGTCCGCGCCAGCTCTGCAAAGTTGGAGGCCGTTGTAAGAAAAGGACACGGGCATTTGGGACCCGTCACCAGCAGCAATGCAGGGAGGTCTGCCTAGGGTTTTGCGTGGCTGAGCCATCAGCTGTAAAGGGGCCTGCCCACCTTTCTTGGCTGTAATTCTCCCTTCTCCAGCCGTCTCCCTCGCCAGCAATGACCGACTCAATTAAAAGCCAGTATCAGCGGTGTTGCAAGGAAAAACAATCTCACGATCCCCCCCCCTTTTTTTTTTTTTGCAGTTTCTCAGTTGGTCTAATAAAAGGTATCATCTCCGAACCAAGTGTTGGGTTAGATTGCTTTTTGTCTCGGACCAACACAGCTACCGAGGACACCCAGGAACAGAGCCTGCGTTTCAAGCAGTAAAGCAGAGACCGACCCTGCATCAAGGGGCGCTTTGCTTGCAGCTGCTTCACGACATCAGTGTGGCGGGTCTGCTCCGAGGGCCGCACGCGGGCTCCTCCGTGGCAGAGCCGCGGTATAAAAGGTCAGCTTGCTGGAGGGCTCTGCCCCCAGGGCTGCAGCCAGCATGCTTGGAGCCCAGGTAGGTGCAAGGCCTACCCCACGAAGGCGCTTGCCCAGCCTCCATCGCTGGAGTATCTCAGCACCTCACACCCGCGGGCATCTCTGTTCTCGCAGCTCTCTCAAAGGAGACCGGGCAGTGCCACCTTACAGACTGGACTGGGGGAAGCTAAGGGACTTGCAAAAGGTCACGCTGAGGGTCTGTGGCAGAGCCGAGCCCAGCTCGCGCCTGCACCTGCCTTTCTGTCCCGCAGCTCCGGCCCCAGCGGTAGCGCTCAGGTCTTCACCAGTCCCTTGCACCAGGACTTCAATCCTCTCCCGCAATTTCTGCCCTGCCGCTCTTGGGGTCTTTGCTCGTTCCTGTGAGCTTTCTGCTCTTCTCTCTCTCTCGTTGCTGTTTCTCTTCCCTCCAGCCCCCGCGGGCCTGTCGTGCTCTCACCCACATGCACCCATTAGCACGGTCATGCAGCCAGCCCCGGATGCCTGGGTCGATTCATTGCCATCCAGGGAGCCACATCCACCATCCAGGCATTGGCAACCATGCCTGCCCTGGCCCAGCCAACCTCACAGCTGGGTCCATCTTCTTCCCAGGCTGTGAGGAAGGGCCTTGTGCAAGCAGAGAGCGCTAGACCCCACCGAGGGGTGGAGAGAGGGATCCCCCAGCCCTCTGACGGGTCCTGCATTGGAAGGGGAAGGTGGAGGAAGAGCCAGCCATGCAACAAGAGCACTAGGTCTAGCGTCTTGGCCAAGCCGGAAATGGGTAGCACAGCAGCCGGCAGGCCCAGGAGCGGGTCCCATAGAAAGGGGCGCTGGTGCCCGGCTGTACCGCGCGGCCATGCCCTGGGGACGTAGATGCCCTGATGAGACCCCAGCGCTATCACTTCTTGGCTTCAGCCCCGCCGCATTGAAGCCTATGGCTCTGCTACTCCGAGCCTGGAAACGCACACGGGAACAAATCGAGAATTCAGCAGAGAAACAGCATTTGTCTGCAGTCTAGGAAGATGGAGGGATGACTCTCATTTAATTAGATCAAAGATCCTGCTGATAAATAATTGCTGGGGGGCATAAGAGGGCAGTTTAATCCAGCTGAGGCCTATCTGCAGCTGTCATCGACAAACATGCCATTGCTGTAGCACTTTCTCCCCCTCCTCGACCGCGACAGCCTCATTAGCGGGAGCAACCCATGCACTGGGAGGAAAGAAAAATGCTATTTTTATCATTTGATCCGTGTGGTATAATTAGTTTTTGTTTGTACGGCTCCTGTCAAAGTAAGGCAGCAGCGCCCAATGGAGCCGGGTGCGTGGGCTTGGGGAACGGAGCCCCTCATTGTCTCCGCAGACATCTTGTTTTTCCTCTCCGGGTCAGCTATTTCCCCTCCACGGACATGCATGCTACATACACGCCTCTCTGGAAAAGGGAGATGGCATTTAAGCACTGGTCGGCCATGCGAAGAGCTAGGTTGCCGGTTCTCCGGGCTTGGCAGGCCCATGGACGACGATGCCGAGTCAGTAGCCTGCTGTGGGCCACACCAGACTTTGCTCTCCTTCTCATGACACTTGTGCCCACGAACGCAGACTTCCACAATCCATAATCCAGAGATTATGAGTAACACTGGAAGGTCCCCATGATCAAAGGGTTGAGGGCCACCGGGACACCAGGGACCAGCCGGGTTTGCAGAAGTCGGGAAAACAGATGCTCGGAAGGAAGGACTGTCTTCTAGGCAATGAAGTGGGGAGTGTGGAAGGGAAGGACGATTTGGGGGCAATGGCACTAGACTGGATGTCAGAAGATTGAGTTCAGCTCCTGGTGTTGCCCCAAACGTCCCGTATGAGTCGAGGTGAGCCACTTAATTTACCGTCTGCAGTCCCCCACCTGTCAAACGGGGCTAATCATCTTCCTTTCCCTTCCCCTTTGTCTCTCCTGCTTATCGACACCCTGCATTAAGCACTGAGACAGACACCATCTCCCCGTAGGTATTCCCAGTGCTGAGCTCACAGGGCCTCTAGTCTTCACTGCAGGCAGAGATATGACATGATAAGCTATATGGGACTATAAATAACAATTATGCCGCAAACTCAGCTCAAGCGGATTCTCGCTGCATTTTTAAGATGATTTTTCTCTCCGCCAGGTTTCTTTTTTTTCCCCCACCTCCCAAGATCCAGACTAGTTTTATTCCATTCATAAGGGACTTTTAGCTGCTGAAGTTAAACACATATTGGGATTTAATGCAAAAAGAGAGCTATATCTCTATATAAAGTGAGACCAGTGATACTCAGATCACAGGCCTCAAGTCACAAGCGTCTGCAACTTAGCACTTGAGGCTCTTGGCAGAAAACGTGATCAATATTTTTTTACTAGTGTAAGTTATTTAACACTATACGGATGCCTACATCTAATAAACACTAAAGAAGCTGACTGCTGGTTAGTACTTTCCCCTGTTGGACTGTGCACACATTAACAGTAGTGTAAGAGTGATGTTGATGCTGTGATGGTCCAGAAATTGTGTGAGGGGCAAGGATTTCTTAGGGTGATATCTATTATTGGGGTAACTATGTAGCTGGCACAAGGTTAGATGAGCTTTTGAATGCAAGATATTCTGGCTGCCTATGGATTTGCTTGTTCATGTTGTAATCAGATTAATTGAGTCTGCGCCATGTTCCAATTAGAACGTGAATGAGTTGTCTCGCCATCATGTGTATTAAGACCCCATGCATTTTAAAATGGCCGCAGGAGCACTTTAACTAAAGCTCGTTGGATGAGCTTTAGTTACAGGGCCCCTACGGCCATTTTAAATTGCAGGGTGGGCACTTAATACATGTGATGGCGAGCCGTTTTAATTAGAGCAGCTCTTGGGGGACTGTTTTAATTAAAACAGCCCCTCTGCGCCCCCAAGCACATGTATAGGCACCCTCTCTCTGAGTCTCTGATCACAAGAACCAGGCACAGCACGGTGGAAAAAGAGCAGAGGGGAGGGGTAAGAGAGATTCCCGGGGTAGCAGACAGACAAAAGATGCTGACTGCTGGGAGATCAAGGCTTAGCAAAAGGGAGGAGGGTCATTCTCACCTTTCCCGTGTGGAAAGAATTCAGGAGCTGGGTAAATAATATATATGTGCTATAACGGGGGTTGTCCACAGGGGATACTCGAGAGGCCCTAGGGGGTGTGCGCAGGCAGGTGGGGATGGGGAGCCACCACGACTTATCCTGCACTGCCATGCAGGTGCCCCTCACCTGGCTGGATGCAGGGGGCAGAGGAAGCTTGCACGCAACGGCTGCCGCCGCTCCGTATTCGACTGCACGCCATCTCTTCCCATCCACCCTGCTCTGCATCCAGCCACCAGGGGTATACTGCTCCACATCTGGCTGCCAGGGGTACCCTGATCCAAAACGGTTGAAAACCCCTGTGCTATAAGACATATATCAGCACATATATCAGCGTTTAGTCCTTGGGTCTTAGAGAGCATCTACACATGCATTAATGAGCTTTAGTTAATGTGCATTAAACGTAGTACCTCCATTGTGAGCTACCTGGAAAATTCATATTAGCCTGTCTTAATATGCATTGACCAAAGAGCAAGGTTTTTAAGTGACACTTTATGGCGCATTAAAATAGGTCAACGCACATTAAAACGCACTTGTAGACATGCTGTTATAGCCAGCTTATGATTTTTTATTCCCAAGCTCTTCTTGGGAGTTTGGTTGATCCAATAAATAGGAAACAGAATTGGTCCAATAAAATATACCACCCTAAGAAATCCTTGCCTCCTGTACATGCTAACATACAGTCGTTTGCTTTTGGTGTGTGCTTGCCACAATTCAGCTAGGGAGACAGATGTTGAGGTTTTTGCTTAACATTGATTATTCACATTGGACAGGAGTGAGTGCCACAGGTTTCGGCTCTGAGTTTCAGTTTGGCAATGCAAAATTGGAAGCATTCAAGCTAGTCTTGCCTAGGAGAACCTCTTACTCCTAGGGCATCAAATACATTTGGTAGAAACTGGTATGATACCTAGCAGCACCTGTCTTTGTACACTGCCTTCAAGCACACCAAACAGCGTTCATTAATTGCCAGGACCATGGGACCAGCTTGCATTGGAGAAATAGCTTCAATTCAAATAAACCAAGCCCCCCAGTGGCAGTTTTTATTCCAAATCCTGCCTAAGGCTGCAGAGATGACAGAACTAAAAAGCCACAAATGGATGTTCGGAAATGGGCAGGGGGTGAGAAGTCAGTTAAAGCACACACCAGGTTCAAGCCAGGTTTCAGCTGATAATGCTTGTCTGCATACAATTAGTGCTAGTTTAATGAAGCTTGCTGGGATGCAATGCAGGGTGAACCACACTAAAAGCACCCATGTGTATCAGTGTCTCCAGGCATCCCCGTGCTAAAAAATGGTGGCGGGGCATGTTGAACAAAAGCTTATTGAATGTGTTTTATTTCAAAGTGCCCCGCCGCCATTTTTTCAGCGCACGGACGCAGAGCAACGCTGATACACATGACACGGGAAGCTGCTGGAGAGCATCAATGTCCATGCTGCTGCAGACTTGACTAATCAAGCCTCTGATGCACTAGATTTCCAGTGTGGCTCCGCACACGCCTGCAATGACTAGCCTCTTGCTTAGTAATGCCTTCTCAATTGAACTTAAATGTTCAGATACAGACTTGGGTGAAAAAAGGAAATGCCTTCCTGATATAGCATCGGCCCATAAATATGCTTCCCCCTCTCGCCCCATGTATCTTACATTAACAAAGTTGGAAAGATCCTTTGTGCCTGCATTGCTGTGATCAAGTCCCCTAGGCCTGAATGGAGAGGCAGAGACCTGAGGGTTGCAGCCACCTCTAGAGGTATCCAGGAGGCAAGCTAGGCAGAGCCACTGAACTGGTTTCAGACCAGAGTTTTCCAGGGCTGGTGGGTAGCCAGTGGCCTGCGAAGCTGATACGGGCCAAGAGGCTGGGAATGGAGAGTTCAGCATAGTGAAACAAAGCGTAAGGGAGCTAGGTCTGCACAGTATTGACCATGTTGCAGAAGTTGCATGGAAGATGTTCCTGCCAGAGAGATGTCATGATGGCAGTGACGTAGGTGAGTTGTGAGTGTTGAGCTGTGGAGGAGGACAGCGTATGAAACAAACTGGTGGAGTCAGCCAGGGATATAGGCATTGCGGCCTGGTGGAGTTCAGCAGGTTTGTGTCCCCCATCCCTCCTCCTGGGAGCCAGGGGAGATGATCCAGATGGGACAGGGCAAGTCATAGGGATGACTGCTGAGGCTGTAATGACTCAAGCTGCAAGGGCTGAGAGCCAGGGGTAAGCCCTGCATGCTACCAGTGAGTTGTGGCATGGCTCAGATGGGAGCTGGTTGTGGGGCAAGGGCTGGGCAGACCTTGCTACTAGGTCCTACCACTAGCTTCCTCTGGGTCCTAAAGCCCCTGGCTCCTGTCACCTTTGACAGGCAGCTAGGTGCAAATAAATATTAATTTTCTAATTTTGTAGGGGCCCCATGGGCCACATAGAATAGACTTTTTAGAGGGGGTATGAGGGTTGCAATGGATAGAAAGAAAAGAAACCTCCGTCACCTGGAGATTCTTCCAAAAGGGCATTGCAGTGCGACAAGTGAGACGTTAACAGGGGGCAAAAAAGCAGCAGAGGTGTCTGGGAAAAGAGGGTCAAGGCCTTAGCATCAGGGCTTATACACAACCTGGTAGTATGCAGAATGTGCAAGATCCAATGTTTCACTATAAGATGGCCAAAAGCAAAAGCACGGTGCGTACGATTGTAATGGTGCTCCATCAGTGGCAATGCTAGCAGCCCACCGGTCTTCCCAGACGTCCCCTCAAATTGTCCCTTCTCATCACCTGTGTGTTGGGTCTGACTTAAACCTGGGAGCGGGTCAGGATCAAAGCCACCCCCGTTCTCTTACCTCCTGGGTGTCACCCCCCAAACCAACCGTGGGGTGTGCACGGCTGACCCAACCGCAGGGACAGAGCATCTTCCATGGGAAATGAATTAGCAATGGAGAGGTGCATTCGAGACATTGCTGCTCAGTTTTCAAGCCATCCAAAACACTGCAGGATGGTTTCTCTGCATGGATAAAGGGCTTTTGCAGGGGAGGGAGGAAGTGGCTGATGCTGTGATGATGTCCTGGTAAAAACTGGGCTAGCGCCTTCCAAGGATGCACCCCATGTGCCAGTGAGGCTTGGTATTTGCTTCTACCAAGAAAGGGACTGAGAAAAATGATCAGCATTTAAGTGCGTCTCATCAGGCCTCTGGGGAAGGCCCCAGGCCAAAGATTGCTGCTGTGTGATCTGCACTTCTGATCCGTGCAGCTTTTGCCCCATCCCTCCAGGACCTGCCAGAGCCAAGTGCACAGGGCTCTTTTTGGCCTGGAGTCGTGATGATGGTGTTGCAAAGGTCTGCTCTTCAGTGCGTGGCGGTAAGTCTCCAAGCCCGGAGCGAGGGCGGGATAAACGCTAGCCCACTGTCACCCAGGCACTGAGAGCTGCAGTCCCCAGGGCTGCCAAGTTCACTGCAAAGTTTAGCAGCTCACGGCACCTGATGGATGGTGTCAGCTCAGCAGCCTTGGATGGTTTATTTGTGCTGCTGAATGACTCCCAGTGTTGCAATTAGAGCCATTCGAGGCAGCTGTTTGGGCAGAAGTGCTCCCCGTACCTCGCTGCCAAGCTGTCTGCCCTTCCCAGGTGTCGGCGCTGGGAAAGGGATTGGATCCACCCACACGCTGTGTGTCTCCGTCTCCAGGCTGAGCTCAACAGGGCCGAGCAAAACTTCATCGGACTGAATTGGATCAGGTGAGAGAGAAAGACCCACTGTGACCTCCATCGAGAGATGGGCCGGGGCTGAGAACAAAGCAAGGAAAAGATGGGCTAAGGCACGTGGCTTCATCCTAGTTAGACCCAAACTCTGGGGACTCTGCAAATGGGTCCACGCTCTGACCTGCTATGTTTGAAGCACACAGAAACCAGGGGCTCAAGCACAACACACTCTGGACCCACCTGGATGTGGCTACGGCTCAGACCTGCACAGCCAGCAAGAAGAAAGACAACTTGAGCTCACTAAACACCTTTTAAAAGTCTAAAAGTCACCTTTTAAAAACTGTTTTAGAGGTCTCAAGGCACTTACGCTAGTGAGGATATCATTCAGTGGGCTCAACAAATTGGAAATATATGGTTATAATGGTGACCATATTTCTGGGCCCCCGGTATAGAGCCATCCCCTGGCTCTTCTCTGTTAAATTGACTCTGGCACATCCTAGGAACAAGGTTATTATTGGCAGGTCTCTGCCCTCAACTGGGAGGCCTTGCAAAAGCAAATTGCCCGTATCTATAGTTGCATAAATAAATATATACCCCCTGCCCCAATTTCTGCTACGTTGAACAAAATCAAGGCTCAAACACTGGTAGTAAAAGGCAGTCAGTCTGCTAGGGAAGGGAATGGGAAGAAGGCTATTGACTTTTTCGGCTCTTCCTCTCTGCCTTTGCAGTACTCCAAGGTTTGGGCTCCAGATGTTTGAATCCAGTGGATCTCAGAATGGGCCTGTTTGCAAAATCCTGATCCAGTCCAGGGGCTGAGGGTGCTTGCACTTGTGTGAGGGCTTCAGGAGGTAAAGATGAAGGTGCACATGTCCCTTTGCCACTGCTGAGCCAGGCAGCAATGCCCCCATCCCCTGCAGAAGCCAGGTGGGCCTCAGGTCTGCCCCAGTCAATCTCGTTTCTCACGTTTTTATCAGCTCTGGGCTGCGAGAAGATCAGTTCCCGTGCATGACAAAAGGCTGGGGTGGAAACAGCGTCCCTGGCAGCAGGCGACAAGAAATCTCCCCCTGGGGAGCAGGTCCCTGGAAGCCCGTCCACCATCGTGCCGTTCCTATCACTAAAGCCGTAGCTTCAAAGCGTAAGCTGAGTCCGAGTCTACTACCCCAGCAAAGCGCTCCAGTGAAACGAGCAGTACCACACGGCTTTGCCGGTATGAGAGCGGGCAAGCTGGGGCTTTCAGTGGGCACGACAACGTCAGTCCCAAATCCGGCACCTCCTCTCTACCCTGAAACCCCAAGCCCCACAGCTATGAAAATGCCTAATTCATGTTGCGGGGGAGAAGGAAGGAGGGGGTCTGAGCTCCACTGAGACTCCCAAAAGCCCGTGAATCTCCAAGACGCTAAGAACTGAAGTCACCGCTTCTTTTTAAACTATTTATGCGGCTTCCCTCGCATCCATTAGGACTTTCCCCCCTGGGAAAAAGAATTAAGATGCTGTCATGGCAAATGGGAGGGGAAAGCGGGTGAGGAGTTGGGAAAGCGCCGGGACTGAAAGCAATGACGCAAACTAATGGCCTCGAACGAGATCAGGAGGAATGATGCAGTCTCGTGGCTTGGCATCTGCGTGAAGGAGAACTTCACCGCGCCACTTGCATCCTGAAAAGGAGCTCCTGGAGGTCCTCTGAGCTCCTTGCGAGCTCAGAGAGAGGCCCATCGAGTGGAGGCAGCCGGGGCAATAGTGCCACAGGGCGTCCCCGAAGGCAGCAGTGTCCCTGGGTTTCAAAAGGGACTGGGCCACCTTGAGGGGGGCAAATCCCCCTTGGGTTGTCCATCACGTCAGCCAGAGATGTGACCTCAGCCTCGGGTCATCCCCAGCTGGAAGGGGCCGCCGGGATGGAGCACTCTGAGCACCACCTCTTTCCTTCTCGCACTTGTCCCTGCTGGCTCTGAGAGCACGGATGGGCACAGGGCCTGACCGTATCAAAAGCCTTGCTCAAATCAAGGCACACCACGTCCACTGGTCTCCCCACATCCACAGAGCCAGTCATCTCGTTGGAGAAGGCAATCAGGCTGGTCAGGCATGACTTGCCCTTGGTCAATCCATGCTGACCATTCCTAATCTCCTTCTTCTCCCCCAAGTGACTAGAAATGGATTCCTTGAGGATCTCTTCCATGGGTTTTCCAGGGATTGAAGTGTGGCTTCTTCCAAGTACAGCCAGCTTTCCTGCACTCCTCTCCTGCTCAGACTGGCTTTCCAGAGGATCCTGCCCATGAGTTCCCTGAGCGAGTCCAAGTCTGCTTTCCTGAAGTCCAGGATCCTGCTGTTCTCCATCTTTCCTTTCCTCTGGATCCCGAACTCAATCGTCTTGTAGTCGCTGCCGCCGAAGTTGCCATCCACTACTGTATTCCCCACGAATTCTTCCCTGTCTGTGAGCAGTGGGTCCAGATGAACAGGGCCCCCAGTTGACCACACCAGCACTTGCTCCAGGGAGGCATCTCCAAAAACTCCCCGGATCACCTGCACACGGCTGTATTGCCCTCCCGGCAGATTGAAGTCCCCCATGAAAACCAGGGTCTGCGATCAGAAAACTTGCACTGTTTGACCTGGTGGCTGCCTATGAGCTGCTGAGGGGCGATCAGCAGGAAATAGGGCAGGCTCTTTTTTCCCGGGCACCCCCAGGGGTAACTAGGACCAATGGTCACAAGTTACTGGAGAGCA